>OX384035.1:19440164-19664692 GCA_947534325.1 Agonum fuliginosum | reverse complement strand
AGGACGGTGGCTTTATCTGGGTTAATTAAGTTGAATTATGTATAGATAACCTATATGTAAAATAGGTATTCAAACAACAATACTTTCTTAGTTTAACATTTTCATTTTATAATGGGGGATACTTGATACTTGTATGATTTATTTATTATATATTTTTGAAGAAGAGGTAAAATCTTAGCATAGGACCCGTATTTTTTATTTTCACAAAATTTTTATCAACAAGCCCAAAATTAATTAATGAAAACTGAATCATGTGATGTGACGTAGAATGCTGCTATATTCCTTATACAAAATAATGACGTCATAGCCAAATTCCTTTCTCAATTTACTTAAAAACATAATTGTTTTAAAATGAAATTAGTATATTTACAAATATTTTAGATCTAACATTAAGTTCATTATTATAAAAATCTCATTTTCAGTACCCTGCAAGTAGCCCATTAAATTAATAATTATAAAAATGTGTTTGAGAAGTATCAACACAAAAGTTACATGTTGTTCATAAATAAAAATATTAATATTATCAGTATTTCTAGGTACTACTTTTTTATCATTTTGACTGACAGTTACATTTTAAATCGAGAAAAATAAATTTTACTTTTAAAAATAGTCAAAGTTGTACATAATTATACATATAGCATACAAATTTTGTATTTGCTTTTAAATCTTCCCTTTATAATTTACAGTAGCTCAACTTAACACTGAACAAAAACTTGTTACATTGTTGATGAACTTATTTTTGTGTGTTGATCAACTGTAGTAGCAGTGTTGAATTTTCTCCCGTTGCTTTAAACAAGGGCAAACATATATAAAAGCAGATAGCAAGAAGTGGGCTTTGCATTTCTTAAAAGTAGAAGGGGAAGGTAGCAAGTTTGTCTGTACTAATGTCGTACAAACTACAAATCTGACATGTCATGTCATATAAACAGACAAGTAGCCGAAATCAGTGTTTAAATATGAAGAACAGTATAAATATAATTTCGTCCAAATTGTCTGCAATATTTTGAAATACAATTAAAAATTAATGTAACGATAATTATGCAATTATTGGGAACACTGTTTACAAAACGAAATATGCATCTCTGTTCATAGTAGACCTAAACGGAGTCCGTTAAAAAATTTAATTTTAACGGATCCGTAAAAACGTGCTCTTCAGAATAGAAATTTTTAACAGATCCGTTAAAATTATATTTTTAAACGGAGTCCGTTTGATAATTTCCTAGTAACGGAATGTGTTTAGAATACACCCCTTAAGAGGAACGGTTACTGCACTACCAAAATTTATCTGTCCGGGTCACTTATTATCAAAAGAGTCAATTTCTTGTAGTAGTATTATGAAATAAATAAATACAAAAGAAAAGTATTATAAAATATTTTCTTAGTTTTATTAAAATTATTATACTCGTAGATACCCAATTTTTCCACAAAATCAAATTTTTCCTTAGTTTCAAATTTCCCGGACTTCTGCAACTCTAGTTCTATACTTCATTTCAGCTAAAAAAATAGTGGTCGTAGAAATAAATTGTTGCAATTAAAATATTCACTCATACTGTAAAAACACGTAGGTAGTTTTTAAAATACTGATTGAGATAATTATCAAATAATCTTTCGTTTATTAAAATTAAGAAATTTGTCTTAAATAAATTATTTATCGAAATATTTTTAAAAAGTACTACTTCTTGTTTGTAGATTGAAACCAAAAATATAATGGCTTATTAAGATTAAAACCTTAAATATAAAATTTGAAATTTTATTGTTTGATATTTTTTAAGTTATCATTTCCGAAATAATTATAACATACAAACGAATGAACGCACACATACACACACACACACACACACACACACACTCACATCATCTCGAAAATGTTAAATTCAACGATTGTTTTTATCTCCCGCCTCATATTCTATAAGAGAGGCATTATGATGGGTCAAAATTTTCGAGTATGAGTTTTTAGTGGAGAAGCACGTTTTAGGAGCCATAGAATACGAAGTATTTTCGAGGTGATGTCTGTGTGTGTGTGTCCGTTAGGTTGTAGGTATGTAACATTTTTTACAAACATTTAACAACCAAATTTTATATTTAACGTTTTAATACAAATCTTAAGAACCCAGTTAGTTTTAGGAAGCAATCCCCAAACCAGAAGTAGTACTTTTCTTAAATATTTTGATAAATAATTAATTTATCGCAATATTTTTTATTTCAAATCAAAGATTATATTATTAGTAGTAGTAGTAGTAGTAAATGTCTTTATTTTGCCTTTCGGCTTAAATCTACATTTTGTTTCCCTTAATTAGTGAAATAATATATTATATTACAATAAATAAATAATACTGTAATTGTTCATTTAGTGCATTTGATTCAATTCATTTCAGGGTTTTTCTCCTTTCTTCTAATGTTTTCATCCACCATAGTCCCCCGCCCGAGTCGTCCAGTATATCTTCTCTGTTTTTTTCTACTTCTTTTAATTCTATGCAGTTCTGTAAAAGATGCTCTATTGTTTCCCAGTCTTCCCCGCATAGTCTGCAACTTCTTTCTTCATCCCTCTTCCAGTACTCGTTGGCTTTCTCTTCGTTCCCACATCTGTATCTTGCTATTTTCCTAATTTTCTCAATCTTTTCTCCCCTCAGGTAGCGTGGTATTCCGATGGTTCTTATTTCTTTATACTTGGGGTTGTATCTGGATGTTTCTAATTTATTCGTTCTCCACTGATTCTGAATTTCTATACTCCTTTGTCTTATTGTTTCTGTCATATTATGTCCTCTCGCTCTCCCAATATCTATTTCCATTGTTGAATATCCATTGTTTTCGTAATATTTTCTTCTCTTGCTCATACTCTCTCTTTTCTCATCTCTTTTTCTGATTTCTTTGAAGCATTCCTCTATAATTTCTCCTTTTTGTCCTAACTGAATCTTTTCTTCAAATTTCATCGCTCTTCTTCCCGCTTCGATTTCCAAATTATCCCTTTTCATTTCTTCCATTGTAATATAATTCGGGGTTGCTTTGTCAGTTCCAATTAGCCATCTTATGTATGTGGTTTGAATTGCTTCTAACTTTTCCTGTCTTTCCCATCCCCATATTTCCGCTCCATACATCATAATACTTTTAACCAATGCGTCAAATAGCATTAATCTGGTTTTTATGTTTCCTTTGAACTTTCTCTCTCCTATGCTCCACGTTTCCTTGGTTGCTATTATTGCTTTCCTTCTCAATTCTCCAATTTGTGCTTCAGCCCCCCCCCCCCCCCCCCGTTTCTCTTGAACGTATACCCCAGATATTTAAATTCTTTGGCTTTTTCTATATTTTGTCCCTTCCAGTACCAACTTTCCTCTCTTTTTCGTCCTCCTCCTTTCTTGAATTTCATTATCTTTGTTTTCTTGACGTTAAGCTCTAACTTTCTCTTGTCCAGATATTTTTCCAACCTTCTTATCATACTCTTCATTTCTCGTTCCGTTTTGGCCATCAATACTACATCAATCAATACTACAACACTGGCGACTTTAAAAACTTCTGTTGTCCAATTTGGCGTGTATCCTTTCTCAAATACATGTTTATATTTACTGATACGTACTTGATCATTCACTTTGAACAGTGCTGGCTTCAGTCGCTTTAAAATATCTGTATTTTTACTGTACGCTGCTATATGTGTTGATGCCGTAACATTAACAGGTTTCATTTGTATAGTTCTATGTTTAGAATTATTATATTGTTTAACAAGACGTTTTAAAATATTTATCCATTTATATGATCCTTGATAGCTGAACTCACGCCACATTTTTCCCTTTAAAGTTCGATTCCATCGTTCCACAATGCTGGCTTTCAGATGTGAAAATGTTGAATAGTGATTAATGCCGTGTTGTTGCATTAATGTTTTAAAATGGTGATTATAAAACTCCTTGCCGTCGTCTGTTTGTAAATTTCGTGGTATTCGACCTTTGCTAAAAATTGTATTCATTGCTGCAGTAACATTTAATCCAGATTTCGTTGCGACGGGTACTGCCCACGCATACTTAGAATATGCATCTATAACTGTTAGCAAAAAATTGAATTTGTTATTGACACTAGCGTACGCTGTCATGTCCACCAAATCCGCTTGCCATAAATTGTCAAAACCTTGTAATATAACTTGACGTCGTGGAAAATTGCGACGAGCGGGTCTATGCAGTTCGTTTGTCAGTAACTTTTTAACATTAGTAGCCATTATGATGTGCCTTGTGTATTAATAAAATAAGACATTATTTGTTGTTTTAGAGCCGAAACATCTTTTGCTACTGTGCGAAATCCTTGTAACTCTCTATTTACGTGCTGAAGTTTATCGTTAATATATTCAGTAATTAGTGTATTTAATTCTATATTCTTCATATCTTGAGTTTCTTCTACTACAGTAATTTTATTTATCACTTCTCGTGTTTCATGTTCTAATCTCTGAATAACGATAGCCACACTATCACGCACTGTTCTCAAATCTTCTCGTAACTGCTGACTTAACGTTCTGATTAAATCGTCAACATACTCTTTAATAGTAACATCTTTATCTGAGCGTGGAAGGGCAACATTAATTAAACGTTTGTTTTTGAAATTAAAATCACCCTCATAGCTCAATGAAAATGGAAGTGTATGTTTGTGAGAAATATCTCTACCACCACTATCGGTGACAGATGTATGCGAATTTAAATAACGTCTAAACTTATCAATAGACATGATATGAATGAGTTTATTTAATTATGTTCTCTTCTCTTAACTCCTCTTCTATGGCTGCTATTTCGTTGTTCAGGCCAGTGTGACCAATTGCTCGTGATGAATGGAGTAAATATAAACGATCAACTAACTCATTAATATTATTCCAATATTTATATTCAAGAGAATTGTCAGAAGCAGATAGCAAATTACTTCCGCCACTACCAGTTACCACTGATTGTGTTGGTATATTTTCAATTTTTTTCTTATACTTATGTTTCTTGACATTTTTACCAAAAGGTAAATAATTTGTTCTGCGTGCATGTGTGTTCGTAACTATATTGTTATCATTAGTCAAGTTATCTTGGCCGCTAGCTGATTGCACTAAGACGTCAAAGTGTGGAGGAATCTTTTTAATTTCTTCGTCTTTAACTTTGTTCACAGCAGGCTCTATTTTAGCAATGGCACTGGTTAATGGCTCCACAATTGGCTTATATCGTTGTGTTAAAGCATTATTTTTACTGGTTTCATTTCGTTTTATATCTTTGTATTTATGTTCTCAGCTGTTTTCTCTATGTCCAGTAGCAGTTTCTCATTGTTAATTGATTTGAATTTCTTATTTAAAACTTTATGTTTCACACTCTTCTTATTTTTCATCTTTCTCGCTTCTCTCTCTCTCTACTCGTGTTACAGCACAAGCGATACTAAGTTAACATACTAATGATTCACACTTATGTATGAGTCGAAACCTTTGCGGTATCGTCCTTCATTTAAGTTCTCATCTTTGTTTATTACTACAAAATCGTAATTATTATCTCGCCAACAAAGTGAACATAATTCTTTAAATTTTTGAAATGTCATATCAGTATTGACATGATCATTGTATATGTGATGTAGATTCATGTCATCTTGTTTGAAGAGTATTAGAAAATTTGTGTTGTCTCGAATTAAATGTTTCGGTATATGTGCGTATGTTTGACATAAATAATATGAATCAACTAGACTATGTCGTCCCATGCTAAAATATTCACGCATAACATTTTGTTTGTCACAAACAACATCGTCAAATATAAAGACCGAGTTTGGTTTTGCTGTTTGAGGGCTCAATATATTTTCACTACCACTGAAACAATTATAACCAATGTTCGGAATATGTTTTAATATTCTGTCTAGTAGATTGTATTTTGATTGATAAGGTGTTTTTGAATACAGATATATGTTTTCAAATTTCAATCCATTTGGATCAGTGATAAGACTTAACATTACATTGGTTTTTCCACAATTCGACGGTCCGCATATAATACATCTTAATGTATTTGGAAATAAGTAACTGTGTCTGAATGAATGTGGCTTATTAGTATTAGATTCATAAGGATCTATATTTTGAACTTTCAGTGATATAGGTTGTTTAATTAACTTCATTGCGACACACACTGACAAATTTATTCCGGTGTCAACATTTATATATAGGTATATAATCAATTCGATTTTAATTTTAATTTTAGTTCGTTACTGACTATTGAAATGTCAAGATCTCGATATACTGGCAGTGGTTTGGAGAATTCAATAATCAATCGTCTTCCCGTTGAATTCCACATACCCGGTTATCAATATTGTGGACCTGGTACGAAACTTAGTAAACGTTTAAAACGTGGCGATCCAGGCATAAACAAATTGGATGAATATTGCAAAGAACACGACATAGCATACTCTGAAAATAAAGATAATTTAACTCACCGACACGAAGCTGATAGCGTATTAGAAAAGAAAGCATTAGAACGTGTACTTGCGCCTGATTCTTCGACTGGAGAGAAATTATCAGCATTTGCTGTGGCTAACACAAAAATGTAATTAAAATTGCAAAATCCGCAATAAAATGAAAAAAGAAGATAAATAAAAATATTGATGACGTAACTGCCCGAAGTATTATTAAAACTGCACTTAGAGCTGCCAAACGTGAAGTTAAAAAATACAAATCACCGATACCAACAACATCAGCAACTGAACTCAAAGAACGTGTAATACCGCTACCTAAAGTTGGCGGCATTTTGCCTTTGATACCTATCTTCGCGGGATTGTCAGCACTTGGGGCTTTGACAGGTGGTGCAGCTAGCGTTGCTAACGCAGTACTTAAAGCAAAAGATGCTAAAAAACAGTTAGATGAAAATAAACATCACAATCGTACTATGGAAGCTATTGCTATAGGAAAAGGCCTTAAAGTAAAACCCACAAATAAAGGTTATGGCTTGTATCTTTCACCGTATCCAAAAAACCGTTAAATTTACCGAGAGTTCCACTGAGTAACGTGGATTTAATTAACTATGCTCAATATTATAATATTCCATATTTTCGAAATGTTTACATGCGCAATACATTACCGCGGCGACCAAAATACAATGAATCTGCCATTGTAAATTTAGATAGCGATATAGGTAGATGAACTCACTGGGCCGCTTATAAGAAACGTGGTAAAAATGTAATCTACTTTGACAGCATAGGTAATTTACAACCACCTGCAGAGATAATGAAGTACCTCGGTAAATACAATATTCATTACAATTATAATAGTGAACAGTCACCTAATAGTATAATATGTGGACATCTTTGTTTGAAATTTCTTTTGGATATATATAGAGACATATTGTTAGTATTCTAACTATAACCGTTGAGTGAGAAACGCGATGTCGATAACAGTAACTTTAAACGGACACAGTTTATTGCTAAGTACAAATTTTTTCCCATCAATTGAATTGAAGAAAAGCAATGATTACGTATTGGGCTTAATTTTATTTCAAACGTATAATTCTATACCTAACGTTTGTAACAATTACTCTGTTGAACAGTAATTGTTCGTCGAATAAAGTCACTATACTTACCTCGGTCCGCTGTTGAGAACACTTACTTGGTCTTGACAATAAATAACGTAAGTACACTAAGAAATAAGTCTTTATTGACACTAACGAATTACAAAGCAAACTGTCTAAACGAGAATGACCACGGGCCGTGTGATCATTCTCGATATATACCTGTATCGCACAAATATTGCTAAGTGGCAGAATGCGACTGACGTAAATTGATTGAGAAATAGTGCAGTTTGGAACGACCCATTTTGAAACATAATTTAGAATTGTCAGCATTTGTTACATCTGCCACCCCTATAAAAACTGAATTATGTTTAAGACATAATTCAGTTCAATATTTGTGCGATTTTACAATAGGTAACCACATTGTGATTAGGGGGTTGTCGCAAGACGGCTGCGGGGGACATCATACTAGTGGCTGGCCTCGTATTATTCTCCATGCACTCCCCGGATCGACTGTAGGGTGGTAAGGTGGTCCCTATTACTGGTGGATTGTCAACGTCGTGTTGTTCAATGGTTCTCATATCTGGCGGGGGTTGATTAATCAAACTGTTCAATAACAGTCTGCTAAGCAAAGCGTTCCAGAGGCTCGCGCATAATATCCAACGCCTTCTTGGATGGCCCCTGGTAGCTTTTCTTATTGTGAAACAGTTTAGCACAACCCCCGCTATATAGCTGAGCATTGACCAAGAGGTGTAGAGGAATGCTAAAACTGAGAATATATTACCCATTCTGGATAGGAATCCCCACACCTCTTCACCAACGCTCATCGCCATTTCCTTAAATTCTTTTACGCTAAATACGTTCGGTATATGAAAACCTTGGGCATCCACTTCCGCTCCAGAGACCCTCCTCGTCATCAGATTGGTGACCGCCTTTCTTTCATTAGGAAAGAGTAGGGTGCGTTGAAAAGCTAACATTTCCTCCTTTGAGTATACCCCATGCGAGCTTATAGGGGAGATTTTCATCATTGGTATATCCCCCAACTCTTCATTGGTGTTCAGCTCTATTGGGGTTGGAAATGTTTCTCGCAACGTTGTTGAAATTTCCACCCACTTTCCCTCAATATGAAAGATCGACGGCAGGCGTTCGTCACAAATGATCTGTGTGCCGTAATCTTGAATGACGCGTGTGATTGGAGCCATGAATCTTGATTGGTTCTGGTAGTTGATTGGTAATTCACGGTAACAGAACTCGGATTTCCTCAAATTGACTATTTTATGCTGACATTTACCCACAAACAATACTTCCCCTAGGACTCTTCCTGTATGGCCTGCGGCTTCTTTCACAAGATCGCTCACAACCGCTGGGTTTTCTAATGCTAATGTTAATCGGTTTCTGAATATTTTTTCTCTCAACCGACAACGTTTTATGATGGAGTCACAACGATATCCTGGTGAGTTAATTTTTTCTGTTTATATTTTTATCAAAGTCCGTTGGCTCAGGCACCTGGATTTAGATCTTGTTATTCTCAGTATTTTCTAAGTTCTGTTCTGACGGCTTTTAGCACCATATTTGAACTCTAGTTTTGCTGAGTATTAGTTTATTTTGTTGTTCTGAGCTCGTTGGCGTAAGCACTGGGCAAAGAACGGTAGTTTATTTTCGCTGTTCGAAGTTTGTTGGCGTTTTTGCACTAGACTACGAACGTTAGTTTATTTTGACAGTGACTTGATTCTGAGTTCTTATCTCTTGGCGTAAGCACTAGGTACAGAACTTTAGTTGAGAATTATTCTCCGTTCTTTCTGTTGGCCTCCGGCACCGGATACCGAACGATAGTTTGATTCTGACTCTGTCATTTTTTCTGCGCTTTATTTTACTGTGTTTTTTTCTTGGCTTTTGCTCAGACAGCCAGCGGCAACACTGCGGCCATCTGAGTGAGAAAAGTGATCTGAACTTCAGGGACCTATTTTGCAACGTTTCATATTTTTGTGTACTTTATTGTTTTATTATTATTAAAACTGTGTTTAAACATTGCGACCGTTATTTCACAAACCACGAGCCTGACCCGTCTCCACCGAGCTATCCAGCCCCCACCCCTGTTGTGCTTTATTTTCATGGAGGGAACAGAAGTGACGCGGTGCTCTCTACAAGGCAGCATCCGTCATCACAAATCACCGAAGTACAGGGAGGGTGTGATGATTCGTCATTTAATTCCCGGTCTAGTTTTCTGCAAACGAATCCTCACATTCTCGTTCCTCAGTTTAGTTCTAGTATTTTGACAGCTTCAACTTTTGCTTCACTCTGTTTCTGTTTTCTTAATGCTCACAAGACCTGTAACGTTTCAGAACACAAAGACAGCTGCATTGTACCTGTATTTTAGCTTTTCGTGTTACTCTGTGGATTGTAAATGCTTTATTTTTGATGGTTAGCAATGTATTTGTCATTTCATGCTACAACTGTTTTATTTTACATAACGTAAAACTCACCTGTGATATGATTTAACAAATGTATTTACTGTATTTTCTTTTATATTTACAATGTACTGCACTGTAACCTCCATACTCGCAGAACTGTCAGCAGAGACAGCTGGTAGCGACACACCCGCCACCTGGATTTAGTTCAGTAACACGTTTTATTTGATTTAAATTCAAATTGTACATTTGTGATCTAGATTTGTAACTAAGTTGAATTATTGCATTTATTAGAAATATTAGGAATTTTACAACAGATAAAGGGCGAGAGTTCACTATAGACTCAATTTGTACAAGAAGAGTATAAAATTGTTCAAACGTAAATAAACTAACTCCGACCACTCGCTTCAGATGTCGTTTAACAGTTTTAACTCCAGATTCCCCGTTCCAGAACCCCCAAAATGTGGAGAGTGTGGAGGAATAAATTCCCAATTAATACCCTCGTTTACTAATGACTCTTGCAATTGATCCCCATTTGATTTTAAAAAATTTGTTAACTCTTTCAGTTCTTTATTAGCTGATACAAAATTAGTCCCATTATCAGAAAAAATTTTGATCGGTTTTACTCTGCGAGACACAAAACGTCTCAAAGATAAAGGCATCTTTTGTCAAATCTTGTACTAATTCTATGTGAATAGCCTTTACAGAAAAACATACGAATATACATATGTAACATTTTGACACTTTACATCCGCGTCCTTTGCGATCTTTAAGCATGAATGGACCAGCATAGTCAACGCCGGTGACATTAAATGGAAACGTAGCATCCAATCGCTCGCGAGGCAGATTGCCCATTATAGGTTGTAATAATTTTGGAGAAAATCTATAGCATCGAATACAATTATGTACGACACGTTTTGCTAAATTTCGTCCTGCTAATGGCCAAAATTTATCTCTAACATTTGACAATAAAAGCTGAGGCCCAGCATGAAATAGTCGTTCATGCTTATGCTCAAAAATAAGTTTAGTAAAATGATCTTTAGAGTCTAAAATAATCGGATGTTTCTTTTCAAAATTGAATGTAGAATTATGAAATCGACCACCTACTCGTAATAAACCAGTATTATCTAAAAATGGATTCAATTTACATAGGCGGTTTTTATGTTTTAGTCCTTTGTTAGATGTTAGACATCTAATTTCATCAGAAAATGATTTTTCTTGCGATATTTTTATGAGTTTAAAAAATGATTCATTTAATTCTGTTGCAGTGAATGGGCCAATTTGTTTATTGGATTTATTAAGAGCGTTAAATTTAAATCTTAATACATATGCTACGACGCGTTTTAATCGAGAAAGATTTGAATAATTTTCATATGGGAACATATTGTCATTAACAATATTGAAACATTGAACGGTTTTACGTAATTCTGGTAGTTCTAAAATTATTTCTGAATTATTAGTTTTCGGCCACTCATCAACTGATTGACAAAGCCACGTAGGACCGAACCACCACAGAGATAAATTCGCAATTTCATTTGGGTATACTCCGCGAGATATAAAATCTGCTGGGTTATTATTGCTTGCGACATATCGCCACTGAACATTATGAGTAATTTCTTGTATTTCTGATACCCTATTACTTACGAATGTTTTTAATGAACTGGGCTGTTTTTTCAGCCAACTTAAAACAATAGTCGAATCGGACCATAAAACTATGTCGTCTATATTTAATTTTAATGATTCATTTACTTTTTTCAAAAGCCTTCCTAACATTAATGCTGCACACAATTCTAATTTAGGAATCGTAATAGTTTTTAATGGAGAGACTTTGCTTTTTGCGCATAATAAGTGAGTTTCTACACTACTTGATTGACTTATTGTGCATAAATATATACAAGGTCTGTGATATACAAGATTGACTAAAGATGGCGGATAGTGGTAATGTGCTGAACTCTGATCGTGTACTAAATCAGTGCAGAAAATGTAAACAAACTGTGAATAGTGGTTTTAAGTGTAATAACTGTGGACAAGTATCACACAATAGTTGTGTAAAATTAATGAAAAACGTTAAAGTCATCAGTGATGGTCTAATTGACTGCTGTTCACATTTGAACATGCCAAACTCAATCATCAACGAACTTGACGCGTCATTCACTAGCGCTACGGATGACACAAATGCTATGTTTAAGATGGAAATTGTTTATCTAAAGGAATTAATGGAGAACAAAGATGTGATTATTCAAAATCAAAAAGACTTAATAATTTCTCTAAAACATCAAATACAATTAATAAACAAATTCTCGCAAAATACGTCACAGCCACTGCCATCTAGTGACAAACAAGGAAAAAATAAACAAATGGAGAAAACAAAGAAGAAATCCAGTGAAATAATAATAAACAATAACAAAGCTAACCTAATTAACTCATCGTATAAACCGGCTGACCAAACATCATCACCTAAAAATGATGACATTAATATCAATACGTGCAAAGCCAATGCGACTGTTAATTATGAAATTAGTGCTCGTGATGTTGCAAAAACGAAATCATCACAAAATAAAATATTGAACAGGAAGCAAATTCAGCCAGTTGTGGGGAGTCTTCCCGCAGGCGACTCCACACTCTTAAAAGCAGCTGAATGTCTTCCGGCACATCTCCATGTCTTCAACCTACATCTAGACACGTCTGAAGAAGACGTGAGGAACTATCTTTCTGCCAGCTTTCCAGAAGTCTCTTGCAAAAAACTGTCTTCCAAAAACCCCACCATATACTCTTCGTTTAAGGTGACAGTCAAAGCGGTAGACAAGGCCAAAGCGATGGACCCATCGACATGGCCTACCGGAACTCTCATCAACAGGTTTTTCCATCCACGTGGCCTCAGGATGAAAAATGTGTAGCGAAACCTAAACCGCAGCTAGTTTACAGCTCCAACAAACTCTATGATATTCTTATATTAAATTGTCAGGCGCTTACCAATGAAAAGGTAAATTTAATCAGTACAGAACTTTTAACTAAGTTTGAAAAGCTAAAATTTTTGTGCCTAAATAAAACTTGGCTCAACGAATTGAATGTAAATCAAAATTGTTTTGACAATTTTAAACTATCTTCAAATTTTTGTAGGACTCAATACAAGTGCGGAGGCGTTGGTATATGGTGTCACAAGAGCGTCTTTAACAACACTGTACCGTTAGATATTTCAAATTTCTGTGTAGAAAAATCTTTTGAAGCTTGTGCCACGCTTTGGAAACCATCTGCCAACGTTTCTATCCTAATCATTGCACTTTATAGATCACCTTGCGCAGATCATAATATTTTCCACGATAATATTGCAACTGTACTTGAAAAATTGTATAAACCAAACTATCATGTGATAATATGTGGTGATATTAATTTAGACCCTATAAGAGACAGCAACTCTTTTAATGAACTAAGTCAATCACTATATTCTTATAATTTAACCAATATAGTATGCTCGCCCACTAGAGGACGTTTCACAATTGACCACTGTTTTACTAATTTTAAAGACAGTATATGTGATGTATATAAAAATATAATTTCTGACCACAACTGTTTGCTAGTAAGTAGTAACTTAAATACAATAAAAACTGCCAGGCCAACTGTGTTCAGGAGAAGTTACGACGATCAAAAAGTTAAATTTTTTTATATGGAACTAAAAAATGAAACTTGGTATGATGTACTTAACATAGCATCAACAGATGAAGCTTTTAATTGTTTTTCTGATTTGTTTATGCACTACTTTAATAAAAATTTTCCTTTACAGAAGGTTTATCTGGATAAAGAAAAAGACAAACATTGGGTTAACGCAGAGATTATTCAATCAAGTCACAATTTGAAAGATTTATTCTTTTTATCAAAACTCGATACTAACCTAGCGGTCGCCTACAAAACCGTCAAGCGAGAACACGCTATGCTGGTGTCCTCCACTAAAAAACAATTTTACCAGTCAAAAATTTTGTCTTCTGACAACATCTCCAAAAGCACCTGGAGTGTAATCAACTCGAAATCTAAAGCCAAGGTATTAAATAACATTGAAATATCGTACAATAACTGTCTAACGAATGACCCTCATGTAATCTCCAATCAATTTAATCATTTTTTTAGAGATGCACCGATGAATATTCTTAGTCAAATACCACACACTGATTCTATCCCTGATGATCGTAGTAATATCCAAAACAGTTCTTATAGTTTGTTTCTGCACCCTTTTTGCGAAAATGAAGTATGGAATATTATTAATAATAAAATTAAAAACAAAATGTCTTCGGGACCGGATGGTGTTCCTAGTTTCATTTTTAAAACAGTAGCACATCTAATTGTAGTTCCGCTGACCCACCTAATTAATTTATCCTTCGAAAATGGAAATTTTCCGGATAAATTAAAAATTAGCAAAATAATACCTATTCATAAAAAGGGTGATAAAACCTCATTAGATAATTATAGACCTGTTGCCCTCACTTCTGGACTGTCAAAGATCCTTGAATACTGCTTTTTAGACAGATTAGAAAGTTTCTTAAATAAATATAAGGTTATATCCGTCAACCAATTTGGCTTTCGACCCAATAGTTCTACGATCGATGCAATGCAAGCGTTTTTCCACAAACTTATTTCTTCCCTAGAAAGCGGTGAAAGATCAATTGGCATTTTCTGCGATCTCAGCAAGGTCTTTGACTGTGTGGATCACACTAGACTATTTATGAAACTAGAAAGATTAGGAGTACGTGGGGTAAATGGATATCCAGTTTTTTACAGAATAGACAGCAATATGTGTCTATACAAAATCAGGATGAATTCTCGAGAATGCGGGAATTTGTCTCTTATCCTTTAACCACCAATATAGGACTACCTCAAGGCACAGTTCTTGCACCTATTTTATTCATTATATACCTTAATGACTTGCCTTTAGTTCTTTCTAGTGATTGTACATCAGTACTATATGCTGATGATACTACACTAGCGTTATCGCACAAAAACGAGCTCAATCTTCTGGAGAAATGCAACTCAAATATAGAATCTCTTAATTCGTGGTTTGCATTGAATCAACTATATCTTAATGAAAGTAAGACAAACATTCTATACTTTCACTTAAATTATAATAAATTCAATAACGACATATCAATTACTTTTGGAGATAACAGAGTTCAGAATGTTAAATCTACTAAATTTCTAGGCATGCATATAACCGACGACTTAAATTGGAAATTAAATTGCGAGAGCTTAATTCATAAGCTAAACTCAGCCTGCTACCAATTGCGTCATCTCAAGCAGTACCTAAACATCAACCAACTGCTTACTTTTTACCATGCGCATATAGTTTCGCGACTTCGTTATGGTATCAGATTGTGGGGCCAGTCTTCAGCTGCCAAAAAGGTCTTTACATGCCAGAAAAGAATTGTTCGCTGCTTGGCGGGCGTCATATCCAAAACCTCTTGCAGACCAATTTTCAACAAATATCAAATATTAACTTTGACTGATATTTATATACTTGATGTTTGTCTTTTTATTTTCCAGCATAAAGATACATTTATTATCAACTCAGAAAAACACAATTATGATACTAGAAATAAAACTAATTTTAGCATTCCTTATTCTAGGACAAATGTAGCAAAAGCAGCTCCTGACAGGGTTGGCTTGGAAATCTTTAATAACCTGCCTTGTGAGATTAAACAGGCAGCTAGTGTAAATGTTTTCAAAAAGAAACTAAAATATTTTCTTGTAAATCACAATTTTTATGCACTAGATGAATTCTTTAATGTATAATTTTTAAATCTCATATGTACTTGTACCTACTTATTTTTTGACTATTTCTATACATGTAATGTGTCTAACAGAAATAAATTTATTATTTATATTATTAATGCTCCGTATGCTTGCAACGAAGCATCAGCAAAACCATGGATATCAACTTTAACAGGTTGTTCACCGATCACTAATCTTTTAATTTTTAAATTATTTAAACATGGCAATGTCTCGTTAAATTTCAGCCATTCCGATTGCAGACTATTTGGAATCATATCATCCCAACCTAATTTTTCCAGCCATAACTTTTGCAATAAAATTTTTACAATAATGATACATGGTCCTACTAAACCAAGAGGGTCAAAAATTTGTGAAACTACAGACAAAATTAATCTCTTTGACACCACTTTAGGAATTACATTAATATTAGAAACATTATATTTCAATTCATCTTGAACCGGGCACCAAATAATACCTAAAGTTTTTGCGTTTTCATTATTGGCGAAATTCACAAACATATTACTAACTTGATCGTCTTTTACATAGTTTAGAACATTTGATTTGTTCGAATAGAATTTCCGTAATGGAAAACCACCACTTTGAAGAATATTTATAACATCTTTGCAAATTAAATCGGCCTCATCTAGTGTATCAAAACCTGTAAGCATGTCATCAACATAAAAATCATTTTTAATAATTTGAGATGCTTTAGGATATAATTGTTCATTCTCATTTTTTTGCTACTTGTACTAAACTTCGAATGGCCAAGAAAGGAGCTGCAGTTGTACCATACGTTACAGTATTTAAATTAAAAATATTCATAGGTTTAGACACATCTTCCCTCCAAAGTATTCTTTGCAAAGATCGTTCATTTTCTTTAATCAGTACTTGCCGATACATTTTCTCAATATTGGCCGCAACTACTACCACATATTTTCTGAAACGTAATAATATAGAAAAAATGTCATTTTGAATCGTTGGCCCTGAAAATTGCAAATTATTGAAAGAATAACCTGACGACGTTGGTGCAGACGCGTCAAAAACAACGCGAAGTTTAGTAGTGCTACTATCTTCCCTTATAACTCCATGATGAGGCATATAATATACGTGATTCGCGTTATCATTGGGATCTACGAGACTCATGTGCCCTAATTTTTTATATTCATTTATAAATGCAACGTACCTATCTTTCAATTTAGAATTGTTTTGGAGTTTTCTTTCTAACGAAAGAAAACGCCTTTTTGCCTGTTCATATGAATCACCAAGTTTATCTAAGGACTCAGACAGCGGAAACGATACTACATATCTCCCATTTTCATCGCGGCTAGTAGTTTCGACATAGTATTTTTCACAATATTGATCGTCTGTCGATAAACAATTTTTAACTGCGACTTCTTCGATTTCCCAAAATCTAATTAAATTAGGTTGAATATCATCTTGAATAAAGTTACAATTTATCAACTCGGTACATTGTTCCGTTAGGGTGGGCGCACACTTATTTAGCAAAACTGCTTTAAGCAGAAACGTTTTTGCCTAAACATGTTTTTCTATTATTTAAGATAGGGATACCGCACACATATCTAGCACGATTACAAAAGCGCTGTACAACATATTTAAGCAAATTGAAGCAAGATTGAGCGAAAAAACAAAAACGCTCTAAAGCATGTTTAAACAAATTTAAACAGAATTAAGCAAAAAGCAAAAACGCTGTACCGCACAATGCAGCAAATTTGCTGGAACTGGGCATGCTCGTCACACAAGCACTGACCATTGTTCGAAGGCAAAACATTTGGATGCGCAAAATTAGTTGTGACTTTTGGTAGTAGTAATAAGAGTTATTGGTTCTTTTTCTACCTTAATCATGGAAATTAATTAAATAATTAATCACGTCAACGTGATTTTAAATTAAAAGTGCTTTCTTTACTAAACAACTGCCTGGATGACTAGGAAAATGAACAAGTTATAATATCAAAATATAGTAATCTCAATTCACCAGCGTCTTCGCATGTCTCTTTGAATCCAGAAGGACATTATATTTTTGGGTTCCAAACAAACACTCATCTCATCTTACTTGTGTAATAGTAATAATTAAGATAAATTCAGTATATTTATATTATAAAATTGAATGTTTTTGTTTAGAATTGTTATATTTTTTAATTTTAGTTCTAAATTGATTACACATATGTCTTTTATAATAGATAAGATGATTATACTTAACAAACAATCTTTGATTTGGTGGAATACTTTTTCGAAACCTTGAATCACATTTTGTTATTTTGTCCCTTATAATATTAAGCACATAATCGAATGTGAAATGTCTAAATTTGTTTTCATCAACCCGTAGCTCATCAATGAAGCTCTGCAAAGTATTTTCTTTACTTCGTTTTTCATTTAACGGATGCATCCATAAACGTTTAACTTGGTTTTCAGAACTTGAAATTTCCATCCAATGCCATAACACTACCATATCATCTTCTTCCGTCATTGTCATTGATTTGTGTTTTTTGTGCTGTTTTTCAGCTATGAAATTTCGATTTCGGAAAAAGCAAAAACGTTTCTGTTTCGTAGGACAACAAAAATGTTGCAATACAAAACGAAAAAGTTTTTAAGCAAAATGATTTTTCACAAAACAAAAATGTTTAAGGTTTTAACAGAAACGATTCTGCTTTAAGGACACGTTTCAAAAGTAGAGACAATTGCTACATATCGGTCATACTTATGAACTACGTTGCTATATTTAAAATATTCTCAATAGAGGGCTGTACAATCGTGTTCTGAAGTTTGTGTCTGTTTACTATGACGAATATTCTCCCTAATTATTGATGAACTCATCGGTGACGGGACGCAGGAGAAAATCAAGATCCTCGATAAATTTAAGCTTTCCTTCATTTAATATTGATTATAGTCATTTTTATATCTTAATCTGGTTTTCATAGTACACATAAAACAAAATAAAATGAGCATTTTTATTATTATTTAATTTTTTTTTTTTTTTTTTAAATAAATTTTGTATAATTTTTTTTCTGTAGTTCTGTATATTTAACAAATGTTAAGTACACATAAACAATTATTTCGTAACAATTGAAAACGTTTACAAATTTCTCTCATCATTACATTTTTATGTACCTACTTAAAAAAACAGAAATTATATACAAGTATTCGTTTGGACTGGAGAACTAAATAAGTTATATAAAATTTAACATTTATTATTATATTGAGGCATAAATTACCAAATTTCTTAGAATTTTTTTTATTGTCGAGATTCGAGAATATTTTCCTGGAATCAATTTTGCTGGAGATTAGACAAATTTTTCTGAAACATTGTTGTGTGGCGATCAATTGTTAAAAATATTTTCAATAGGAATTATTTTTGTTAGATTTGATTGCAATATCAGATGTTTCTAAATAATTCTAAGAAACTTCAAAATCAAAATTGAAATTGAATTATCATTAGCAGATGTAAGAAAAATGAAATATTTTAGTCCCTCCTTCGTTTTAGTTATAGAGTAGTTATTGTTAATTTAGTGTAAAACTAGCATCAGGACCCGTTACGCGGCTCTAACACTAGGTTCCGCTACCGCGGGACAAAGGAAATGCGCCCCGCTTCGCGAGGCTCAAACTCCGCGCACCCTGAATTTGGGAGGATTCGGCACTTCGTGCATCAATAATTGTAACATTTAGACTCTACCGAAATAAATTGTAATCTTTTCGTATGATGAAATTATAATTATTTAATTACAACTTCAAATTATTCATCTTTCTTCTTCAATATAAATTTTAGTTAAGCCATTACAATTTTAGAATAGAATAAGATAATATGTGTAATAAAATAAATATCCTGGTTATCCAACTATAAACAAAAGACGTCATTTTGAACAACATAGTACATCAGTTCCCATCAAGAACTTTAATATGATATTAAACTCAATATGATTATAACATTTTTTTATATAAACAAATTGCAATCGCCGGCAATAATTTTAAATAAATTTATTAATTAGCCCTCGCCCTCACCTAGCTCTCTAATTAGATGTCAAACTCGATATAGTTCTATTATTTTTTCGATTAAAACAAATGCCGATCGTCGGTCACCATTTTCAATAATTTAATTATTGAGCCCTTATCTAGCCTTTAATTTGATACTAAACTTGATATGATTTTATAATTTTTTTATTAAAAACAAATGCCAATCGTCGAACACCACTTTAAATAATTTTATTATTAATTAGCCCTCATTTGGCTCATTAATTTGATGTCAAACTCGATATCATTTTATAATTTTTTCGATAAAAACAAATATAAACAAATAATATGATTTATCTAGACCTTTAACTTCATATCAAACCAGTGTTGTGACAGATCATTTTAAAATTGATCTAGATCAAGATCTTCTAGTTTAATATGATCTAGATCAGATCTTAGATCAATTTTTACGATAGGATCTTTTTTTTAGATCAGATTAGAATTTAGTGATCTTTTTTCTTTAGATCGTAAAAAGATCAATATTAGACAAAATATTTAGGTAATTGTTGTATTACATTAGGTACATAAAAAAGAAGAAAATACGTAGTATTCACGCGATTTAATCTACAGTTTAAAATTAAAACATATTAAAAATATTAAACTCGTACTTTTGCTAAATATTCAATTTCATGTTTTAACTTGCATATAGCGTAGAAAAATCTAAAAATATAATCTTATTTTAAGATCGTAGATCATATTTATTTGATCTAGATCAAACTCAAGATCCTTAAATATAAGATGATCTAGATCAGACCAAAGATCACGTAAATTGAGCTAGATCGGTGATCTAGATCAGTCACAACACTGTATCAAACACGATATGATTCTATAATTTCTTCGATAAAAACAAATTCGGAACGCGTGCCGCAATTTTTAACAACTTTCTAGCCCTTAAATTTACTTTTAAAAAACAATAGCCTGAATAGCCGACCTCTATGTTGAACAATTTTGTACATCAGTCCTAATCAAGACCTTTGATTTCTTTTCTTAGAATAAATATAAGATTTCGTGAAAATAAAGTATATGTATAACTAATGTAGAAAATATAGTAGTTATCGGTTATCCAGCTCGGTTCAAATCAAATGTGTCATTGTCACTGTTTGTTGGGTAGAAAGTCGAAAACTATATTACCGATATTTAGTGACAATTAAGTTATTTCGACTGAGCTGCCATCTCTATGGTAAAGGATGAACTATTTTCGACTACTTTGCTACTCAAATCTACTCAATTTGAATAAATTTTAATAGCCATTTTTGAGAAAACTACTGTAACAATTAAGATAAACATTGCAGATGTGTGAATATTAGAGCAAATATTGTTTCCTGAGAGTAATTTTGTATTGATATAGGGCATAATATTGAATAAAAATATTGTTTTAATGTTTATAGTAAACAATATTGGAACAAAAAATATTTCAGGAAACAGAAAAAAAAATATAAATTTCAATAATGTTTTGTTTGCCAAGATATTTTGACCAGGAGCGGAGAAAATGGATATTAAAAATTGATATATTTTTATGCAACCTGCAAAACATCTGTAACGCACCCTTAAGCAAAAACGTTTCTGCCTAAAGCAGTTTTGCTAGATAAGTGTGCGCCCACCCTTACTGGCCCTGTCACAATCCAACCGAATTTAGTGTTTTGTAATACAGGTTTACCTTTACCTAAATACCTTTTCCCATTGCATAATAATCTCCAAAATATATCTGCCCCTAGAAGCATATCAATTTTACCCGGTTTACAAAATGATGGATCCGCTAGTTGAATATTTTTTGGTAAATTTAATTGACTGAGATTTACTTCACTTTTTGGCAAATTATTTGATATATTTGGAACAACAAGAAACTTAAGCCTTGAATTAAATTGTGTATGAAAGGATTCAATTCTCGTCTCAAACTTGTATTTAATATTTAAGTTTGTATTATTAATTCCGGAAACTGCTAAGTTAATGTTCATTTTTGTTAATTTTAACCGGAAACATAATTCATCTGTGATAAAACTACTCTGAGAACCGGAATCTAACAGAGCTCGTGCGGTCCAAACTTTATTATTATTATCTCTTACATGTACCAATACTGTGGATAACAAAACTGTTTTGTCTTTACAATTAAATGAATTGCAAGATGCTACGACACATGTTTCTTCGCCTTTATTATTGTCTGTCATATTTTCATCAACCTTTTTACTTTCAATATGCAACAATGAATGGTGCTTCCTGTTACAAATTTTACACAGTTTGGATCTACACACTTTACTAAAATGGCCTCTTTTTAAACAATTTAAACATAATTTTAGCTCTTTTATTCGCGATTGTCTTTCTTCGGGCGTAAGTTTTATAAATTCTGGACAAATTGTAACGTAATGTTCCTTTTTACAATTCGCACAGTTCGGATTATTAACAAAGAATGATTTAGTATTATTAGGTATTTGCCGATTGTATCGTTTATCTAAATTTTTACACTCTAATGTCTCAACCAAGTCTGCTTTAGATTTTAAGAACGATTTTAAATTATTAAGTGTTGGAATGTCATTATCATATTTATATTGCTCCCATTCTCTAATAGTATTATCTAACTTTGATGCAATTATATGTACTATTAATGTATCCCAATATTGTACTGGTTGACCTAATTGTTCTAAGACTCTTAAGTTTTTTGATACGTCATCAATTAACTTCCGAATTTTAATTGATGATTCCTTTTGAATCATTTCTAAATTCAACAATGCTTTAATGTGATTGTGAATTAACAGTTTAGTATTATCAAAACGTTGTTTCAACATGTCCCAAGCAATAACATAATTTTTTGCTGAAAATTCAATTGATTTAATTACCTCTGCTGCGATTCCTTCTAACGAGGCTCTAAGATAGTGAAACTTTTGAATTTCGCTTATATCGTTATTATTATGAATTAAAGACTCGTATGTATCGCGAAACTCTAACCAATTATGAAAAGATCCATTAAATTTAAGGCGGAACATCAAATTTTTCCGCATTCGAAACCTATACCATATGTTCTACGCAGCGACGTGCCGTTCACTACAAAATTTCTTAGCCTGGGTAATCGGAGTAGAAGGAAAGTATGTCTTGTATTGAACAACAGATGCAGATTTTCGTCAAAATATATGTGTCATTTATTCGGAATTCTGGGCTTATTTTTAAAGATATTTTAAATTTTTTTGAAGTACTGTAAAGATAAAGGATGGTTCTAAACCCGTCTTAAAGTTTTAATAAAAATATCAATTGTTATATATATATATATATATATATATATATATATATATATATATATATATATATATATATATATATATATATATATATAAATTAACGATCGATCTTTATAAAATTACTTTTTAAAAAAGAATTTTATTTGTCAACTACAAGATATGTTGCTTCTACAAAGCTTAACTACTGACTAACTTATTCTATCTATTCTAATTTACAAGAAAACTTATTATCTACGAGATTTGGGAATCTAGTTACAGCAGAGCATGTTTCTCACGGGCAGAAACATGCGACACAGCATAATTTTATCTATGTTGCATTTTTTCAATAATATAACTCCTCCCTTCTCAGAATGGAGCCCCTTCAGGTAGGCGGATATCATCATGTTGTGGCGGTAGGGTTGAAATTCTACGTTGAGTGTATAGATTCCTAATTCGTTTAAATGCTATACAAATAATTATAATTAAAAGTCCAATATAAAGTATTAGTGTCCAGATGCTAGGAATGTGAAAGTTATTTTGATCGTTACTAATAGGTGTTAGGGGTGCTACGCTCCAGCGAGCGATCCTGCGCAAGCAGCAGTTGAACCTCAGCGAGCTCAATGGAGACGGGAGTGGATCGTATCTTCTCTCACAATGTTTTTAAATCGCTTTGAATTTAATTTATTTTTAATTATGGGCGCCAGTCGATCAGCGCCCAGGTTCAACAGTTAACAGAATACTCAAAATATTTATCTAGACCGACACAGTAAATACCTGAAATGGCCAAAACTTGGAAGCTCAAAATATTACCAGATAATTTGAAAATATAAACTAAGTTTATTAATGTAAAAATAATTCAGCAAATAATAAGATAATGTAATATAGTGGTGTTCAAGAATAATAATTATAATGTAAAAAGAATTAATAGTAATAATTAATCATTAAGAACATAGTATAATAATGTAATATCGTGGTTTTCAAGAATAATAATTATAACAATTATGTATTTAAGATACAACCTTAAAGTCGGATCAACACCCGTAGTAATAAATAATAAATTAAATTTAATATCAAAACGTCGCGTAGTGTAAAGTCTATCGGCGGGAAGCAGTTTGAAGGACGAAATATCGTTAAATTCAAACGTTTGAAAAATACTAAAAAGCCCTACGTAGACCGTTGGTCGACCAGCGTTCGCGTTGGCGTGCGGCACAATCGTGCAATTGAAAACTAAAGAACTATAGCACAGTTCGCCCTAGTGACTGAACCACGCTGCCTACTAGACAATACGCGGAAATACCATACAAATATAATATTAAAACAGAAATTAAATAAGTGTGATCAAACCTAACAACATCAAATAATGTAACACCAATTAAGCAGAATTACGAAATTGAACTAAATAAATGTGGTTAGAAAAATTGACAATAAATTAACGAACTAAAATTTGGTTGACCAAGAATAAATTTAGGTTTTGTCCAAAAGTGAAATAAAATAGTAAGACAATCTTATCTGCAATTTTCAACAAGTTTCCTGGAGTTACGAGTGGTTTCCTTCAGTGCTGCGTCTACTACGGCTCGTCATACAAATCAGCGGCGCAACAAAATGGCGGAATAGCGGCCCAAAATCATCAATCCAATATTAAAATATCCTCTACAGGAACTCGGTTAACCTCTCGGCAAATTCTTGTTCTTCCCAGTAAAGGTAGCGTCAGGTAAAACGTAACCATGCGCCCCTTATTACCAAATAATAGAAGCCTGAAATACATTTGCAATTGAGCATCGACAAAAACCACAGGTACGCCACTGACTAATGGTCAGTATGCATTTAAACAGAATTAATTAGGTCAAAATAAACGTTAGCAAAATTATTTAAAGTTAAAATTGACAACAACAAAAAAAAGCAATAAAGATACTGATTAATTAAAATTATAGATACCTAAGTTGTAGTGTGGCTTGAAGAATTTTCAAAGTGTGGCTCTTTAAATCCAATCAAATTGTTAAAAATTACAACTTCCGTAATCTTATTTTCATAAGTATAGCACTCAAATCCAACTATAATATGTTGCAATTGCACAGGCACAAAATAACGGCCAACCCAAAACTCTAACTCAACGACTTGCAATTTAAATAGTGCTATTCTTTCGAGCTCACAACCAAGAATGAATAATTAAATTTAAATTTTAATATGACCTTGCAAAATTATTAAACTACTTGGATGGCGACACCTGATGCTTCGTTACAAATGTACACAGTAACTAAAGGGGTTAAACCAACTGTTTCTACGTCCGAGGGCAGCGGGATGCATAAAACTCCAGGAAATTGTTTAAATTTTATAATTATAATAATTACCTATGTCCTAACTTAAATAAATATAAACCTCATGAAATTATGAACTGAACTAAATAATAATTTAAACCGTAACACTATATCCTAACTTCTATAAGTAAATTCGATTATAAAGAAAAAAAAATAAATACCCTGAATTATGAATTTAACAAAATAACCCGAAATGTACTTAAAAATAAATTAAACTGTAACAGGGGGTTGATGGGTATATCTTCTAGGTTTATTGTTTTTAGATTTATTGTTAAATTTGTTGTTTGATTTGTATTTAATTCAAATCTAAATTTTTCAAATAATACTGGTTTTCCAATTGATTTATCTTTGTAGATTAATTTTTGATTTTTGAAGAATATTTCACAACCGTTTTCACTGATAAGGTAAACACCACGTAACACTTTCACTTGTGCACTTTGATGACACTTTATCTTCAGTTTTTCTTCTTCAGGGAATACTGCTAGATATTTGTTTATTTCGGGGATGATCTCGATGTGGTTTCGCTTATTGTTCAGTTTTGTATATTGGCACTGAGAATATGACGTTCGCATGCAGGGTTGTAATGAACATCGAAGTTGTTCTGGCACTGATACATTTTACTTCGGGTACAAATGTCGTGTAGAGGCTTAATTTCGTTATTTCCAGATTTTAACAAATATTTTACATCGGGAATGATTGTTACGAACTCTGATTCTCGTTTTGTAGGTATTGAGTGTAAATAGTAAAGTTCGTATTTCTTTTCGAAATTTATTGGGAGTGATATAAAATAATTTATTGCTGTAGGTAGTATTTTACAGTTAATTGTTACTATTGATTCAAAATCCAAGATATTTGCATATGTTAATTCAAATGGTAGTTCATTTTTGTAATATTTTGATATTTTTTGTAATTCCAAAAATAAATCTTCTGGTTTGATAATACTTGGATGCATTGTTCTTAATTTGCAAAAGGTTATAGAGTTTTCGATATCTTGAAATATGTTTAATATGACGTTGTACAATATTATTAGTTGATTATAAAGGTCTTTGATCAGCCAAACGTCTAGTTTGATTTTGTCTTTTATTAAATTGTATAAGTACTC
Source organism: Agonum fuliginosum (assembly GCA_947534325.1). Taxonomy (NCBI): domain Eukaryota; kingdom Metazoa; phylum Arthropoda; class Insecta; order Coleoptera; family Carabidae; genus Agonum; species Agonum fuliginosum. The sequence continues at coordinate 19,638,400 of OX384035.1, read as the reverse complement.
AATTTTTGATTTTAATACTAATTCGTTATGTTGTATGTCGTGAATCGTACCATTAAACTTTTGTATAATTTGTTGATTTACACTATACGCCATGTTTATTTGATTTTGTAAATTTTGGTCATTTCTTTGCAAATGTTCTAATATTTCGTTAAATCTTTTTCCATCTTCTGCATCTAAGTTACCAGTGATTGATTTGAATATTGTACCTAAGCCGTCAATTAGTCCTCTTTTATTCCTGTTATTACTCGAATGTATTTTGATGTTATTAATTTTGTCATTTATGCTTAATTGAATAAATTTAATTATCTTATTATAATTACTTAATTCGTTATTATAATTGGTATTGTTAGAGCTGGTTTGGTTAATTTTGTTGTATTGCATGTTTAAATCGTCATACTGCGTATAAAGTTGTGTTAGGTCATAATAGTATACAAAGGTATGTCTTGTCTTTTCTAATTTGGCTGGTCCAAGGTTTATTGGTAAAATTCCCAAATTTTCAGTAATGTCTATGATGTCTGATCCGTGTGCGAATGCGAACAACCTGGAATATTTTTATTAGAATGAGTTTTCTTTTTAGGACGTTTAATATTTGAAAGATGGATATTTTCAGTAGTGTTGCCGTGTTTAGGTTTTATTTTAGCGGTTTTTAGATTTCGGTTTATCCGCTTGATTTCTTCTTTCTTATATTTGTTTTTAGTTTTTTGCTGCTTTTGTTTATTTTTAACAAATATTTGATCTGGGATTTCGGGTAGTTCTTCTCGCGATTCGTTTTGTTTATCTATTACTTTATTTTTATTTTGATCAATCTTTTCATTAATTTTTTGATATAATAGTTGCATTTGTTAAGAGTTGTTAATTAAATACGAAGTGCGTCTAAGTTAGATTTTAATGACATAGACAAAATAAACTAGATTACCTACTTTTCCCGTATTTATGATGCCTACTGTTACTGTTAGATCAAATATCAAGCATACCTGGAAGCGATAACCTTGTCGTAAGGCTTAAGGAATTAGTTGGCGAGCTCAAGATCACGTTTAACTCTGGAAGCAAAGAAAACATAAGCAAACATGCTTAGTGAGGAGCAGTAACACGCTGGTGGAACACTTCCACCTCAGACTCTCACATCAATCTCCACATCATACCACATTCAAACATTCGTATCTCGTTGGCGACCTGGTTAGGGCCACTCCAGCCCCACGGCTGCTCGCTGCACTGTTGGCGATCTGACAAGGATCACTACAGCCCATAGCTGCTCGCTGCATCGTTGGCGGCCAGTCACGGTCCACTACAGTCAACGCTGCTCGCTGCATCGTTGGCGGCCAACCACGGTCCGCGTACCCAACGTCTCAACTCTTATCACACTCTACACATCATAAACACACAGGGCTCAACTCACCAGGCCAGATCAACACGGATCTGTTTCACATAACCATATACACTTTACTGATTTATGATCTGTTCTTCTCGAACACTACCATTAAACTGAAATCTAAGAGGCTAGCTAATGAGTTTTATTGTCTCAAGAGTTATCTAATTGTTTGTAGTACTCTTATTAAAATAACATCTCGTAACACATTTTGTTCTTATGGTCAGTGATGTAGTTATTTACAAGCTGTTGGTTTATTTCGATATTGAATGGGGAATTGGAGTCAATGTGTCCGGAAATAATTTCAGTAGGCTTTAATTTGGTTGTAGAATGGATAGTGTTATTGTATGCTAGTAGGGCGTAGTTTACTTTGATTTCGATAGGTTCCAGTTTATACAAGTCCTGATTATTGAAAAGTCTAATGTGCTCGATTAGGGTCGAATGGAAACGTTCTACAATACCATTTGATTCTGGGTGTTGCGAACTAATGAAGTGGATTTTAATTTTGTGGGTTTCTAGTAGTTCTTGCAATACCGAGTAGTTTTTAAATTCCAATCCATTATCCGATATTATTTGGTCTGGGATGGGGTGATGTGAAAAGAATTTAACCAGTTTATTTACTACTTCTATACCTTGACCTGAATTTAATTTATATGCTTGAGCATACTTTGAAAAGGAGTCTACTATAGTTAAGAATTTTGATTTTTCTAACGTGATACTGTCTATATGTACAATTTGGAAAGGTTTCACTGTAGTTGGAGTTATGTTGAATTTTAGTTTTAAAGGGTTTCTGTCATATTTTGTTACTTGACATATTTCGCATTGGTTTATGAAATTTTGAATAGACTTTCTTTGTTGTGGCCAGTAGTATAGTTGTTTTATGCGAGTTTCCGTTTCATCGATTCCTCTATGGTTTGATTTACTTTCGTGGTAATTTTGAATGAGTTGTGTGATTTCATCTTCATTTGTGACATCTAAAAGTTTTTTTGTGCATCTTATCATTTGTATCTCTGAATTTTTAAAGTATTTTTGTAATGTGGTACTAAATTTTTCATAAATAGGGGTTTCGAAGTAAATATAATATTTAACACGAGAGACTATGAATTCTTTGATGAAGTTAAGCATTTCGTTCTCGTAATTTTGTTTTGAAAATTGTACTAGTATTCTTTGTTTGTTTTTGTGAAATTTTATTATTTTGGGATTTGAAGGATTATATTCTACTTCTGATATTATTATTTGGTTTTTACCGTGGTTAACGGGGCACTCGACTATTGGAATTCCTACTATAGGGTTCTCGATATTAGAATGCATAGTTGCGTCAGTATCGTCAGATGCGTTATCATTTATAATTTGGTTATCATTATTAGTTTCGACTATTAAAGACTGGGAATCTTCAAGATCTTTATTACTATTAGAATTTTGTAATTGTTTATTAAAATCATCAACGATTTTATATAATGCGGCCATGTTATCTGCTTCATTAATATTTAGGTTAGGATGTTTTAACTTAGGGATTGAATAATTTTGGTATTCAGCTAACTGTTTATTTTTAAGAATTGATTTTGAATTTTGGATATCATTGCAAGATTGGAGATAGTGAAGTTTTGTTTTTGAATATGGGGTTATCATTAAATCGTTATATATGTCGATAGTGGTTTTTAATCATTTCAAATTATCTATGCCTAATAAAAAATCGAATTTATCGTGAAAGTTAAACAGGTGATATTTTAGGCAAGAATTATTTTCTTGGTTTAAATTAAATAATTTTGAAACTGGTATTAGAGTACTAAATTGTTCTATGGAAGTGCCATGTGCTGTAGAAATTTTGAAAGGGTCTTTAAATATGGAATTCTTGTAAAATTTATTTGCAATTTCTGGCTTTACAAAAGATTTCGTACTACCGGTGTCTATTAGTACTTTGAGATTATTTTCGGGTAGAATAATGAATGGTAGTGTGTTGTTGTAATTCGTAGAATTAAATAATTCTATGTTTGGAATATTTCCGAGGCGGTTTCGTATAAAAAATGATCGGTTTCGTTCTCTGTGTCTGCGGGGAATTCGATGCAAGGTTCAACTTGTTGTTCTTGGTAATATGTGTTATCGTTATCAAGGTTGGTGTCGGGTTCGAGTTCGTTGTCACTGAATGTATCGCCGTTTATGTTAAATAATAAATTTTGATTACCACTGGATGGTCCAGGTCGTGGTTGATAAGTATTGTTAGTGGAAATGCTCATTGGTGTTGGTTTTGGGAAACTTTGGCTAGGAGTTGAATTTTGATTTTGTATTGTTATTGCTTTTGTATTAAATTGCGAATTTTGAGAGTAATTTTGATTTGATTGTGGATTTTGGTAATTATTTTTATAAAATGTTGCATTTGCATTGGGTTGCGCGTAATTAGTTAGATATAACGGTTTAGTTGGAACGAACTTTTGCATCTGTTTAGGAATGAGTTTATTATGATTGTTTGCTGATGGTTTAGCAGTTTTCTGTGCATTATCAAACTGAAAGTTAGTGATGCCGCCGAGACGAGAAATTTCTCGTCTCGTCTCGAAATTACGAGACGAGAATCAGTAAATTTCTCGTCTCGGATTTTCGGGGTGAGACGAGAATTCATAATTTTGAGACGAGAAATACCCTCGAGAACTCGTGAATTCTCGAAATTTTTACTTAAAAATATCTTTTTTTAATCAGGAATGAAGAAAGATTACTGGGATGCACTCAACAATATTTTATTTCTCAGTCGACTAGTTTCGACGTCACATACGTCATCATCAGGAGCTACATTATTAAATAATGAACAATCAAGAATAGTAAATAGTTATTTATGAACCAAATGCGGGAAGATTTTGGTCCCACATGAGCGGTTTTTTGAAATACGAGCGAAGCGAGGGTTTCATTTACGCGAATGCTGGGATGGTGTCTTCCCGCAAGTGGTTTGTACAATGTTTTTTGTAACGAATAAAACTATAATCAAATACATTCTATTTGTAGTAGTCTGATCATTAAATTTGAGGTTAGGTACGATGTTTTTTCTATTCACTACTACCGACAGATGGCGCGCTGCACACAAGTTTTATTTTTAAATATTGGCGGTTTTCGGTGGTCATCACTAATTATAATTCCGAAACGGTGGCTATTGTAACTTATTTAATTATTCATTTAGAAAATATTGTTGAGTTTAATAAAATTAAGTACTAAAATAAAAAATCTTTATTATCCTAAGTCGCACACCCATGAACTTGGAAATCAAACTTTTCTTCCTAGAAGTCTAGTTTTAATAGCATTTAAGAAAATTGCGGGTCACGTGACTGTCAGTTTGTTTTGATCACTCCGATCACTCTGTACAAGTATTACATGTGTGACATGGGCATGACGCGAAATCTAATAGTTCTTGCAAAAATCGTTAGGTGGCTCTAACTTTTTGTCGAGAAATTTGAGACGAGACGAGAATCGAGTTCCTTGAGACGAGAAATGAACAGCTGAAAAATGACCGAGACGAGAATACTAAAAATTCTCGTCTCGAAAATTTGTGATGAGACGAGAATTGACTATTTCTCGTCTCGTCTCGTCTCACGGCATCACTACTGAAAGTCATTTGTCAGCATACTCATTGCGGAATTTAGGTCTTGTGGATTTTTAGTACGCATGAGTTGTCCGATTGGTTCTTTTAAACCTCTTAATAATATGCGTAAGGCATAATTTTGAAAATATTTAATCAAAGTATCTTTTTCGTTAGCAGTGTTATGCGTTTTAATATAACTAATTTGGAGATTTAATAAGTGTTGTACTTTATTATAAAATTCGAAAGGTGTTTCGTTTTGTGATTGTTTTAGTTCGGTTAATTCTATTGCTAGTGTGTAAGTATCGCGTTTGTCGGCATATGTGGACAATAAAGCTTCTTTTAAGTCTTTCCAATTGCTAATGGTACAACTCGCGATATTTACTGCTGCGTCACCTTTAATCTTATATAATATTGTTGACATCAGATATTCATTTTGGAAATCAGTGACGTCTATTCTATTATAAAATTTGTTTACCAGTTTCTCGCATATTTCAAGAAATCGAGGTAAGAGTTCACGTTCTCCGTGAAACTCTGGTATCATGTCCAGGTACTGTTTCTTAAGTTCCGGGACAACCATGATTAAAGGATCAATTTTTAATTTATTATTAAAAATTTGGAACAGTTCGTTTTCAGAATTCGAATTTAATTTTGAAATTAGATCTGAGTTTGAATTTGAACTGGAGTCAGAGTCGTAGCTTGTGTCTGAATTGTAACCTCTAAAAGACATAAAGGTACTCACAGTAAAATCAGTGTCTTCATGTCCGTTGAAGATCTGCTTCTGTGTGGGTGGATGTGCTTCCACGGATGTATCTTGATTTACGTTGCTTGGTTTCTACTTGTTGTCCGATATTCTCTCGGCCACGATGTCGGCTGCTACGGCGCTGATATGCTCTCAGCTGTGTTAGCGTCGACGTAGAAGTTTTTGATGCTGCGGTGCTGATGTCCTCTCAGCTGCTAGCGTCAGTTGATCGATTCGGTTCTTTGATTGCCGTTAAATCACTAATGTGAACCAGAACTATATTCGTTAGCACTGTTTAGCAATCCTACCTTGACTGCGCCAATTAACGATCGATCTTTATAAAATTACTTTTTTAAAAAGAATTTTATTTGTCAACTACAAGATATGTTGCTTCTACAAAGCTTAACTACTGACTAACTTATTCTATCTATTCTAATTTACAAGAAAACTTATTATCTACGAGATTTAGGAATCTAGTTACAGCAGAGCATGTTTCTCACGGGCAGAAACATGCGACACAGCATAATTTTATCTATGTTGCATTTTTTCAATAATATAACTTATATATATATATATATATATATATATATATATATATATATATATATATATATATATATATATATATATATATATATATATATATATATATATATATATATATATATATATATATATAACTGCAAGAGCTCGAGACCCTGATTCTTTCGGACATCTCCCAATATGACCCTTCCACATCCTAAAACCCCTAATCCTATTTGCTTTGTCCAAGTAAATCTGCAACATTGTCGGGCGGCAAGCTCCTGTCTGAGACGCCACCTAGTCCATAAGCAGAACAATATAGCCCTGATCCAGGAACCTTGGGTTGTTAAATCCAAGGTGTGTGGATTAGGCGACAGCACCAATTATATCATCAATGGTTTTGGTATTGAGAATACAAGGACGTGTATAGTGGTACCTAAACACATCCAAACTGTAGTCTTACAACAGTTTTGCTCACGCGACCTCACTACAGTTCTTCTTAGTGGAGTCACTGATCAAAGCGAAGACATTGTCGTAGCTTCTTGCTACTTACCCACAGACTCCGCACAGCTTCCTCCCAGTCCAGAACTGGCTAAGCTGGTAGAGTTCTGTGAAAGCAATCGCAAGCATCTTATTGTTGGATGTGACTCACACCACCCTATCTGGGGCAGCAAAGACGTTAACCCTAGAGGTAGATCGCTATGTGAATATATCATCAGTACTAACCTGGAAATTCTTAATAAGGGCGACGAACCTACCTTTGTCACTTCTCGTGCTCAAACTAGGATCGACATCACCCTTGCTACATCAAAAATATCCGAAGACATCTCGGGATGGTGTGTATCACCTGAGCTGTCTATGTCTGATCACAAATGGATATGTTTTACTCTGAATGCTAAAAACATTGAGAAAAGGATCTTTCGTAATCCTAAGAGAACTGACAGAAACTTATTTCAAGACCTTCTATCTTCAGGACTTGAAAAATGTCAGATACCTGATGAAGTAAATGTTGTAACACTTGAAAATTGCGTCAACAATCTTCAAAGCGTCATCATTAACTCATATGAAAAGGCTTGTCCTTTAAGTGTAGTCAACCCTAAAAACGCACCATGGTGGTGCAAGGAGCTAGACAAAATGAGAACAAATCTCAGGAAATTGTTCAACAAAGCAAAAAACTCTAAAGACGAAGTAGACTGGCGTTCTTTTCAAGAACACAAATCTGTTTATAAGAAAACCATTCGTCAAAAACAACGATCTGCGTGGCAAAACTTTACAAGCAGCATTGAGACTACTGCTCCTGTTGCTCGCTTGAAAAAGGTTTTCTCAAAAGATCCAAACTTACACGAGGACGGCTCTTATGCTTCTTCTTTAACAGAAAATAATGAAATTTTGTTAAAAACTCATTTCCCAGTCTGTGTAATTTCTCAAACCAACAATTGGGCAGCACGCGAACACACCTCCTCGGAGGAAGCGTTCACGCTATCCTCCAAAATTGTTGATGAGACACGTACAACCTGGGAAATAAACTCTTTAAAGCCATATAAATCACCAGGTATGGATGGCATAGTACCTTCCCTTCTTCAATGGGGATGTGAGCAACTGCTACCTCATCTGGTTTGGATTTTTAAGGCGTGTTTAACCCTCACATATGTACCTCTACAATGGAGGGAAGTGAAAGTAGTGTACATTCCTAAACCAGGACGGTCAGACTACTCATCACCTAAATCTTATCGCCCAATAAGTCTTACCTCAGTTCTTCTTAAAACTCTGGAAAGACTGTGCGACAGATACATTAGAGAGACTGCGCTTTCTCGCCATCCTCTTCACCCTAATCAACATGCCTACATCCAGGGTAGATCAACCGAGACTGCACTTCACGCTGTAGTTAGTAGGATCGAGAGATCGATGGAATGTAAAAATTCCACCCTGGGTGCTTTCATTGATATAGAAGGAGCTTTTGACAAAGCGACTTTTAACTCCATAGTCAACGATTTAAGTGAACATGGCGTTGAACAACCACTAATTATGTGGATTCAGTTCATGCTTGAACATAGAGCCGTTAAGTTTTCGTCAGAAAACTCAACCATAAGGGGTTACGTTACCAAAGGTTGTCCTCAAGGAGGAGTCCTTTCACCTCTCCTTTGGGTCATTGTAGTTGACAGCCTTTTACAGCTACTCAATAGCAATGGTTTCTACACCGTTGGTTATGCAGATGATATTACAATTCTGCTAAATGGCAAATTTGAGAACACACTTTGTGAAGTGGCCAACAATGCTCTCAAACTTCTTGAATCTTGGTGCGAGGAACACTCTCTTTCAGTTAACCCAACCAAAACTGAGATGGTCCTTTTTACCAGAAAACGTAAAATCGGCAGACTCAACATGCCGAAACTCTTCAATCAAACTCTAGGCTTTTCAGATACAGTTAAGTATCTGGGAGTTACACTTGACTGTAAATTGACCTGGGGTCAACATCTAAACCAAAAAGTTGAAAAAGCCTGCATTGCCTTCTGGCAACATGTACAGAGACTGGCATGTTTAGCAATTACTAGTGCAATGCGCACTACACCGACAGCTGCTATGGAAGTCCTTCTGTGTCTCACTCCTCTTAATCTTTATATAGAGGAGGTAGCACTAAAGACTGCTCTACGCCTCTCACATTCAGGTTTCCTACCAAAATCAGGAGTAAGCTGCAAACACAGCTCTATATTGCAAGAAGCATTTCGTTCTGCTCCTCCTTTGCAGATGAATGCGGACTGCATACCTCCCAAATTTAACTTCGATAAAGCCTATCGTGTTATACTAGATGGTCAGGGAGCCTCCAGACCTGACATCTTCATCTTTACAGATGGCTCCAAAACGTCCACAGGCTCAGGCTCGGGAATCTTCTCCGAAGAACTGAACAACGTTAGCATACCCCTTGGTGTCCACACCACTGTCTTCCAGGCTGAGATTATGGGGATTATGCAGAGCGCAATACTTTTGAATGAACTTCAGGTTCAAAGCAAGTCAATTAGGATAACAAAAGACAGCAAGGCAACTCTTCAAGCTCTCAATGGCTGCAAAGTCACGTCAAAGCTTGTCGAGCTATGTCAACAAGCACTGTCCGTCATATCCAAGAACAATGCCGTAGAACTCACTTGGGTTAAAGGGCATAGCGGTAATGAAGGTAACGCTAAGGCTGATGAACTTGCTAGGCAAGGCTCGTCTTCCCTGCCTTGCGGCCCGGAACCAATACTTCCGTTGGCAACTTCAACTCTTCATGACTTTGTCAAAAACTTTAGCTTTGAAAAATTTTCAGTCCACTGGACTACCACACCTCAATGCAGACATGCAAAGAAACTAAATGCAAGGCCAACTATTAAACTGGCAAACTATCTCACTCGACTCTCTCGAAATAACCTTCAACTTCTTGTCGGCATTTTGACGGGACACAGTCGTTTAAACAAACACATGCACCGCATGAAAATCGTCAACAGTCCTTTATGTAGAGGCTGCGAAGAAGAAGATGAAACTGTGGAGCACATTCTATGTGAATGTCCTGCTTTGTCTTCAAAAAGAGGATCCATGCTAGGGGAATTCTGGCCGGACATGGCCACCCTAAGCACAACTCCCGCTGCTGACCTGTTGGCTTTCTTCCTGAGTGTGGAATGGCTTCAGGATCTGTAGCAAGGAGCTGTGCTACCCGGAGGATGTACAATGAGCGGCCTAAGTGCATGTGGAGTTTTTACTCCACCCTCCCTTTTATATCCAAGATCCAAGACGGGTTTAGAACCATCCTTTATCTTTACAGTACTTCAAAAAAAATTTAAATATCTTAAAAAATAAGCCCAGAATTCCGAATATGTGATACCACTATTTCTAGACCCTTGAAGTTCCGCCTTAACTAATTGAATTGTAGGTAATTTTATATTATTTAACTGGTGAGGACGACCTAAGCTACCTGTACTCGAAGCGACTGGAGATACGGATGCTTCTTGTTCTACAGACTGAGATTTAACTAGAACTTTTGCTTTCGATAATTCATCATAAAAATGTTTTTCAAAGTCATCGCGTTCTTTATATTCTGCGTCTAAATCTAAATCTGTAGCTAATAATTCAATATCAATTTGAATCTCATCGTATTCATGCATAAAGTTTTCTGCTCGCGTAATTCTGTCATTTAACGAAATTAAATCCATATCTGTAAGTTCCTCTGCATTTGCTATTTTGGATTTAATAGATTCAACTTTGTAAATGCCGTTAACTTTGCCTTAACTGCCCCACGTCTACGTTTTAAGTTAATACTTAACACAAAATATAATACTTATTCTGAATTGACAGGTCGGGGCTCAATAATTATGAATTATGAGAATAAAATTATCTAACAATATACAAATTGAGTCAAATGTTAAATAACAATGATAATTAAGAACTCACTCCGCTCACCCTTAATTATTCTTCCATGTGGATGCTTTGACGTCAATTTTCTATCTTCAATTATTCTTCAAAATATCTGGCTCGATTGGACCAAAATGTTTCTTCAGGAAGTGGACTGTATTTTATTTTCTTTTTGTATTGAGATTATTTATTTTTATAATGATTTACTCTCATAAATTTTTATTCTTGTTATATTTTTCTTTGACAATTACAACTTCAACTTTTTTCAATAGATACAAAACAACAATGCTTAAATTTTAAAACAAAACAAACAAAATCCTAACACTAAAAGTTACAGAATAAATTTTTAGGTAAACATTCACATTGTTGTATACAATTTCCATCATTTTTATTTTTAATAATACCCACATTTAATCCGATAGGACAACTACAACGGCGGCTCCCAAGGCTATTATTAATGGAATTGGAATCCAAACAACAAATTTCCTCTTAGCAGTAACCTGATGTGACATCGTGTCGATTTTTACCATAGAGCTGCCATTACTCATTTTTGTCAGTTTATTAAGTTGTTTCCTTTGGAACAGATTCGATCTTGGGAGAACAGTATATGTACCGTTATCAAATGACATGTTAGGCAGCTGCATTACCCTAAAGTAAAAAAAAGTATATACCTTTCCACAGTAAACAAGTAGCTATTAATATAACTAGAATATTATGCGATTTATAATATCGAAGATGTTGCTACGTCACTTTGAACATCCAAGGGGCTTAAATCGCATATATTCGCGTTATATTCAAAGCTTAATCGTATCATCGATGAAAGCGATGTTAAAACAAAACAACAATTTTTTCTGTCAATTGCTTATTATGGAAGATGTTGTTATGGTTGTATCTATTATCTAGTATCAGTGAGTTATTTTAACGTGAATCTTGGAATTTATTATATCCATGGTTACGAATTTGACAACAATTTATTAGAGCGTTCTTTTACTTCCTTGTACGGAGTAATCGCGAAAAATTTCGGTTTTCAGATTTTGATGGAAATATCCGTTTTGACCTTTTCTGAATCCATTATGACTAGTTTCGTCGTGACGTCTGTACGTACGTATGTACGTACGTACGGACGGACGGACGGACGTATGTGTGTCGCATAACTCAAATACGGTTAGAACAAACCGGAAGTAGTACTTTTTTCAAATATTTCGATAAATATTTAATTTAAGACAAATTTTTTTATTTTAAATGAAAGATTATGTGATTATTACCTACAATCGACCTTGAACCTTCGTGCGCATGCATGATTTTTTTCCAGCCTGTCGATAGCGTCTGTTGCTGACAAACAGCATTTGAGTGAAGTAGTGTTTAGTGCTATTTTATTATTATTCGTTTATAAATTATTTATTATGGGACAGTATTTCAAAACAGATTTATACCAATAATATTTAAGGAATAAATAGGTAGACATGTAAAGTAGAATAAATGCGATAAGTAATAGGTATAACAAAAGCACATTATATTACTTCACTAGTGAGGAAATATAACTAATTATCTCACTCAAATAATGAAAACAATATGATTATTATATCACTGGCGTGGATAATAGTTATTTATATTACAAGTGGGATAAGAGCATAATTACAGCATTCGAATGTGAAGAATTGCACGACGAGGTCGTAGACCGAGTCGTGTAATCACATGAGTGCTGTAATATGCTTTAGCCCACATGTGATATACAAAATTTTATCCAAGACTGCTCAAAAATAATAAAAATTGATATTTTTGTTTAAACGTCAGATTTGAAATTTAAAAATTATGTATTTTAACAATTGTATAGAAGGTTGAATCTAAGTGTGAATTAGACTCGTGTTCAACTAAATTGTAATGCTAAATTAGTATTACTTCATTAGCGAACGACTTCCACTATAACGTCGCCGAACGGTTTCCACAACACATATATGGCGGGTCACTAACAATTTATACTTACACAAGGGTGAATGGATCAGAGACAGGTTTTAGAGAAATATATAAATTACAGATTTAACTATAAAGTGAGTTTATTGAAAATAAATGAATTTAAGAAAACGACACCTTCGACATTCGCCTTAAGCGTTCATAGGAAAAACCAATAATTGTATAATAACTATTGGCAAAAACCCGAACAAAGGTGGTAGTGAACTTTGGAAAAAAAACAAAATATAAAAATATAATTATTAATTCTAAAACTAACACACATTTACGAATAACACAAATAAATGAACAGTTAAAATAAACAATACAATAATGAATAATTAATTAAAATGGGAACTTATAAACTGGAAGTATTTAAATCTACTGGAGTCGACACACGAACAAGAGTTACTGGTTTTAACAACAATTGCAAAGACAAAATATTGAATAATTTAAAATTGCAATAAGTACTATAAACGACATTCAACGTCTCTATCTCGATTCTAACTCAGCCAATAAACACACTTAAACCCTTCGTACAAAATACTATAAATACGCTTTTCTGCGTTTCCACAACAAATAACAACAAACAATTAGTTCTCAAAAATACAAATAAAACACTTACGTCTTGGCTGGCTATCTCTGCTTTTCAGCGGTAAAACACTACTGTACACTGTTGCTCCCGGTTTTTATTAAATTCAACTTTAATACAAAAATAATATATTTTTGTGTTAGTCGTTGAAGCTTGATATAGACTCACTAAAACCAAACTGTTGTTCTGGCGTCTAAGTAAAGACTCTGAAGGTGAACTTTGACGTCTTTAAATTGACTTTTAGAAATCTCTAAGTTGACTCTCTGAATAATTGAAAATTTCCAAATTTATAACTTTAGCTGCTGATTTGAACCTCCCACTCGGTAACACGCGAGTTTAACTAGACATCCTATTGGCTTAAAACTTTGCGACATTTTCTCTTTTTGTAGGGGTAGATTCTTGGAATCGCGCTTACATTTACGTCAGTCCTAACTCATGGCAATTTATTGTCGACTCCAATATAGGTTGCTTTGTCTTCAAAAATACTGTAGGATGTTGTCCTACTATTTTATTTCTAATGAATAATTATTTGATTAATGTATTCATTATGATTTTCAATGATTTTATTCTTGTTTGTTTATTTATACATTTTTTGACATTATTTTTATTTAAACATATGAAAAATCTTAAAACTGTTTTTTGATTGCAGAGTGACATGATCTCTATTTTTATTTATTTATTTTATAAGCCTACTCTTACTTTAGAAAACCGATCATGCCGCCCTCCTTTAAAAACATTGTTTTTAAATTATAATAATAATTCTATACAATAATTAATCATACATAGGAAGTATACAAAGATTTTTTAAACTTCGTTTGAATATGCCCTTGTTTGTTCTTATTGTAGCCACACGGTGCACGTTTACGTCACCTACACGCGCTTATTGCCATTTAAATGGTGGAAGATTGTCTTCTTTTACAATAACCAGATCTCCAATATTGAGTTTTTGTCCTTGAGTTCGCCATTTACTTCTTTCTTGGTGTAATGATAAATACTCTTTAGACCACCTATTCCAAAAATGTTGGATAACTTGCGTGATAAGTTTGTAGCGCGATAGCCGATTTGTGTTGACGTCTTTTAAATCCTCTTCCGGTAGCGATGACAATGATGTGCCCATCAAAAAATGACTGGGAGTGAGCGCATTTAAATCTGATGGATCTTCCGTTATATGAGTAATAGGCCGAGAATTTATGCATGCCTCTATTTGTGTCATTATAGTATATAATTCTTCGAATGTTAGCGTTAAATTTCCTAATACTCGATGTAAATGATATTTAGCTGCTTTTACACCTGCCTCCCATAACCCTCCGAAATGAGGAGACCGTGGAGGAATAAAATGCCATTTAATATCATGTTGAGCCAAACTTTCAAAGATCTTATCTTTATGTTTTTTATTATTTAAGAATGAATGTAAATCTTTTAAATATCTATTTGCACCTACAAAATTAGTGGCATTATCAGAATATACATTTTGAGGTATACCACGTCTAGATATAAATCTTTTAAAACAATTTAGAAATCCTTCTGTAGAAAGATCTCCTACCAACTCCAAATGACAAGCCTTTGTTGCAAAACATATAAATATACACATATATGACTTTGTTATTTTATGACCCCTTGTTTTACTCACTTTCACATCAAATGGACCTGCGTAATCCAAACCGCAATTAGTAAATGGACGAGTTGGTATAACCCGATTTTTAGGTAAATCACCCATCAAATATTCCTGCCCTTTAGGTTTGTGTCTAAAACAAGTAATGCATGTGCGCAATACCTTGCGTATTGTGTTACGCCCACCTATCGGCCAATATTTGAGTTTAATAATAGACATTAATGTTTGAGGACCTGAATGTAAATTCTTTAAATGTTCATGCATTATTATTAATTTAGTTAAAATATGATCTTTATCTAAGATAATTTGATGCTGTTGATCATAATCAATATTTGCCTTGCTAAGTCTTCCCCCGACCCTGAGTAAGCCAGTGTTATCTAAGAATGGATTCAATGAGATTAATTTTGATGAATTTGATATTGGTCTACGTTTTTGTATTGAATTAATCTCTTTGCTGAAACATTCCAATTGAGCTAACTTAATTAAGGATTGTAAAGAATGTTGTAGTTCGTTTACGTTTAAAGGTCCTGTTGTGTTTGAATTATGTAGTGTGTTGTTTTTAAATCTATAGCAATATGAAATGACGCGCACTAATTTGTTTAAAGATGAAAATTTATTGAAAATGTGAAAAGAGTTGGTTATTATGAATGATTGTTTGATGGTTTTTTGTTCTGGAATTTCAGTGATATTGTACTTTGATTCTGGCCAAATGGTTTGATTGTAAATTAACCAATGGGGACCATTCCACCATAATTTACATTGGTTTAGATGATTTGGGCTGCATCCTCTTGATATTACATCAGCAGGGTTGTCTTCAGATTGAATATGATTCCACACACCGTCCTTTGTCAAGCGTTGTATTTCTGAAGTTCTATTAGCTACGAATGTTTTCCATTGACATGGTTGTCCAGCCAGCCAAGATAAAACAATTGTTGAATCACACCAAAACCAGACAGATTCAAAATTACAGTCAAGTGAGTTTTTTACTGTAGGTACTAAATAGTTTTGCAGTAAGTAAAGCTCCACATAACTCTAGCCGAGGTAAAGATATCGTTTTTAATGGAGAAATACGTGATTTAGCACAAAGTAAGCTTACCTGATGATTATTTTGGTTGTCTGTTGATCTGATGTATATGCTACAACCATAAGTATATTCTGAAGCATCCGAAAAGCAGTGAATTTGAATATATTTTGGTTTTGTGCAAATTACGTGTCTTGGAATACTTATCTTGTTTATATCTCCAATTTCTGCGCAGAATTTTGTCCATGAAGTATGAATTTCCATAGGAACAGTTTCATCCCAGCTGATATTTAATTGCCAGAGTTGCTGTAGTATTCGTTTAGCCTGTATAACTGTTGGACCCACCAAACCCAATGGATCAAATATTTGTGATATGACCGACAATATTATCCTTTTTGTAACTTTTTTTCCTTCTGGTGGTATATTGTTTACCTTATACCGTAATTGATCCTTTTCTGAATTCCAGATGAGTCCTAGTGTTTTTATTTCCTTATCAACCGATAAGTAATGTTCTGGAGTATCACCTGTTTGTTCATTTTGTGCTAAAACCTCTAAATTGTTAGAAAGCCATTTTCTTAATGGTAATCTGCCGGAATTAAGTATTTGTATTATTTCCATTTTCAGTTGTATTGCTTCCTCTACTGTGTTTGCACCTGTTATTAAGTCATCAACATAAAAATCTTTAATTATCGCTTTACTAGCTGCTGGATTAGACATTCTATGATCTATGCCTAATTGAATTAAACATTTTACTGCTAAGTACGCAGCTGATGCTGTACCATAAGTAAGAGTGTTCAGTCTATAATGTTGAATGGGTTGATCAGGGGATGGCCGCCACAATATTCTCTGAAGATCTCTTTGTTCTTCTTTCACTAGCGTTTGTCGATACATCTTTGCAACATCTGCTGTTATTACGATTTGATGTTTTCTAAATCTTAGCAAAATACAAAATAAATCTTCTTGAATTTTTGACCCTATCATAAGTATATCATTAAGAGAAATATTTGTATCTGTTTTTGCTGAAGCATCAAACACTACTCTTAGCTTTGTTGTTGATGAATCTTCTTTTATCACTCCATGATGTGGTAAATAATAAGTGATTATATTTTTACCTATTTTGTCCGAGTTTATTTTAGTCATGTGTCCTAAATCCTCGTATTCCTTCATGAATTTGCAGTATTCCCTACAGTAGTCTTCATTTTTTGTCATTTTTCGTTCTATTGCTTGAAATCTTTTTGTAGCTTTGCTCAAAGAATCTCCTAGATCTGAAATATCTCCTTTGATTGGTAAATTAACAATAAATCGTTCATCCTTATCCCTTCTTGTGGTATTATTGAAGAACTCTTCGCATTTTGCTTCTTCATTTGACATGTGTTGAATTCGATCGCTCTCTTCTATATTCCAAAATTTCTCTAGCTGTTTCTGAATATGAGTTGTTGAAAGAAAATTATGAGAATGAGAATTATCGTGATGGAAATTTGTCTTTTGATTATTGTACATTACCGGACCTGATATGACCCAACCAAGTTTTGTTTTTTGCATAATAGGTAACCCAAGACCTAATTTTACCTGACCTATGCACAGAAGATCCCAGAATATACTCGCCCCCAATAAAATGTCAATAGTCCCTGGTTTATTGAAATTATTATCTGCCAATTTTAAATTATCTGGTATATTTAATGACATTTTATCTAATGAAACTGAAGGTAAATTGCTTGTTATATTTTCTAACACCAGGAAAGTAGAATTAAATCTAAAACCATTTAATTTTGAATGAATAGTTGTAGTTAAAACGCCCTTAATGTTTGAAACGTTTTCATTAATACCTATAACTGGAATATTTATGTTTTGTAATGGAAGTGCTAATTTTTTGCTTAAACTTGTAGATATGAAATTAGACTGTGATCCTGAGTCTAATAACGCTCTACATTCAACATTGTTTCCGTACCTATCTTTAATTAACACTTGCGCTGTAGATAACAATACTTCTGATTGTTTGACTGTGTGAGCCACACCTACAATAACCGAATTCTCATTTTGTGTCTTTGTTTGTGATTGTTGTATGCTATTTGTATTATGAGGAGCCCCTGTTATATGAAACATGTTAATTTTTTCTTGTATGTTTTCGTCTGTATGTAATAATGTGTTGTGTTTTTTACCACATTTTTTACAAGACTGGGAATTGCAATTTGAAACCTTGTGATCACTCCTTAAGCAATTCCAACATAAATTAGCTGATTTTACATGTTCTCGTCTAGCTTGAATAGACATCCCCAAAAAAATTTTACAATGAAACAAAAAATGTGGTTCCTTGCAAATTACACAAATTTGTTTCGTTAGTGCAAATGCTTTTTGAGGTGTTGTTGATTTAAATCCACGAAATTTATTGAAATTATCACCCTGGCCGTAATGTGTTACTTTATTTGATGTTCTATTTGTATCATAATTTTCCAAAAATTGACATCTTCGTGCCAAAAACTTAAGAAAATCTTCAATTTCTGGAAAATTATCTAATTCCTGCTCCTTTTGCCATTCCTTTCTGCTTACAAAATCTAATTTTCTTTCTAAAATGTAAATAAGTAGTGTATGCCATGTATCAACAGGCTGCCCTAAAGTTCTAAGAGCTCTAATACTTTTTCTTGTTTCATCTAATAATTTTCTAAGTGAATTATAACATTCCTTTTGGATAAATGGAAAATTAAACAAAGTGTCAATGTGACTTAAAACAATTAGTCTTTTGTTTTCAAATCTTTCACGCAATAATGCCCAAGCAGTAATATAATTATCATCTGACACTTCAAGAGAATGTAAAATATCAGATGCAGTGTCTTTTAATGCATTTTTTAAGTAATAAAACTTCTGTATCGGAGATTAAATAGCTAGACAAGTATATTATAAATATGCGAGAGGTAATAGGACAAAAGCACATCATATTACTTCACTAGTGAGGTAATATAACTAATTACCTCACTCAAATGATGAAAATAATATGACTATTATATCACTGGCGTGGATAAGTAATTTTATTCAATATAATTATTTTTAACTCCATAGCTTTTTTCTCTTGAATAAACATTAATGTATCTCAATTGGTGTATAAATATCTATTATCTATCATGTGAATTTTATTTATCAAAACCTAATTTAAAACATCTTTTATTTTAATTAATAGT
The DNA here is from genome assembly GCA_947534325.1 of Agonum fuliginosum. Classification (NCBI taxonomy): domain Eukaryota; kingdom Metazoa; phylum Arthropoda; class Insecta; order Coleoptera; family Carabidae; genus Agonum; species Agonum fuliginosum. Next base: position 19,619,486 of record OX384035.1, on the reverse strand, counting down.
TGAAGAATAAAAAATCTGATGTGGTCAGCACATAACCTCTCGCCTTGACACTATAATAAGTGAATTTGGTTTTTCTTACGCTACTTTATGTAATTTTTTTATATATTACCTTATTACATTATACCCAGTTAATAATGAATCGATGATGCTTCTTGACTGGATATGTTTAATGGAAGCCAACGTAATGGAATTCAGTTAGTTTTGTATGTATTAAATTTTTCTAAGATAACATTTTTCATGCCAATTAATATAGATATTGATTTTAACATAATTTTTAATAATTCTAATTTGAAAGTAATGTAATTCTATTTAAGTGTTCATTAAATTTATTTTTAATAGTAGGTTTAGTTATGCGAATCACTGAATGTCCACCTTGAACCAACAGCCATAGACAGATCACATCGTATCGGGAAGCACATTAAAGATAAGTGTAGACCTATAATTGTTAAATTTAGCCGTTATAACGATCGCGCGGCAGTTTTCTCTAATAAGAAGAAACTGAAAAAGTCGGGAATAATTATCAGAGAGGATCTCACAAAATTTAGACTCGACCTAATTAATGATGCTAAGAACAAATTCGGTTTGCGTAACACGTGGTCTCAAGATGGCATCATATGCATCAGTATAAACGATAAAGTTCACAAAATATCAACCGTGAAGGAGTTTCAGAAACTACTTAAGTTAAAGTAATTACGTGTTTTCGTGCGCTTAAGCCAGTTCAAGTAACCTTGACTCTTCTAACTCCTTATTCAAGTAATTTTTGCTTTTGCTATCAATGTTAATCGCAAAGTTTAGTTCATATTCGCACTCACAACTTTAAACATCGTTTACATATTATGTATATTTGTGCCGCAATTGTAATTATTTTAATTCATATACTAAAATTAGAATAAGTAATTCAAAATTAAACTAACCCTATTATTATTTTTTGTCACTTATCCAAAATAGAATATAATCTAAGCAATATATTTATTCATAAGTCACGCAAAGTCGAATTGGTTTAGATCATAAGAGAGTTCAGCAACAACTACTGTCGCTTTGTAAGTTTATCTTTTTCGTTGATATTCGTTTGCTTGGTTTAATCTGTGCTTCTCAGCTGAGCTTAATTAATTCGACCTTTGTCGCTTGCCTAACTTGTACAGCGTATTTACCTGATTAATATTTTACTAAAGATCAGTTCATTGACCTTCCTCTAACTCCAGCTGATTTTTGTTTACTCTGTTAACATCAACTAGTATTTTATTTTTACGCATATTATAAAATGATTAATTTTGGTCACTTGAATGTTAGATCGTTAGTAACACATTTCAATGAACTTAAAGATTATTATTGTAACTACTGATTTTGATATTTTTGCTCTAAGTGAAACTTGGTTACATTCGAACAGTAATGAATTTTGCATTCAAGGATATGATTTAATTAGAAACGACAGACAAACAGGACGTGGCGGTGGTGTGGGATTTTTTTATAAAATCTATCTTGTCAAATTCAATACACATTATGAAAGAAATTAATGTAAATAGCGTCCATTTAGAACAGTGCTGGGTAAAAGTTGCTCTTGGTAAAACCAAATTAATAATCGGTGTAATATACAGGGCTCCTAATGGTTCATGTCTTGAGTTTTTCGACTGCTTAGAAACCTCAATTTCATCTCTATTCCCGGAAGCAGATCATATTATATGTGTTGGTGATATTAACATTAATTTGTTATCTCCCAGTAACAATTCCGTTCATATTTTCACGGAATTACTAAATGAATTTGATCTTCATCAAGTAATTACGGAACCCACACGACGCTGATAGATGTGTTGATTACGTCCTGTAAGGAGATTTGTTCGGGGGTACGTGTGACGGACATGCACCAAGTTACCGACCATAGGTCATTGTCTTGCAACATTAATTTAGACTATGAAACTAAAAATCCGCCTGTATATAAGCAGTATAGAGATCTTAAAAATATTGATGCAGTCAGACTGCTGGATAATCTTAATAACTTTGATTGGCATCACTTTTATACCTGCGGCAATATTGATGAAAAGTTGTTCATATTCAATAATGTCATCTTGACACTATTCAATATATATGCACCTTTGAAAACAGAGTACGACATCCCCCGTCACCATGGATTACTGAGGTTGTTAAGATAATGATTAAATTCAGAAATAATGCTTATTCTCAGTTTAAACGCACTAAATCTGCCGCCCATTGGGACTACTATAAAATGTTGAGGAATCTAACTACTGACGCGATTAGAAGAAAAAAAAAAGCTTATTTTGAATTTAAAGTCAGCACCTATAATGGTAATAATATTTGGAAAGTAATGAAGGAAATTAACATCAGTACAATAACTGAAAATAAAATTCCAAATAACTTATGCGATGTTAATAAATTAAATTCACATTTCCTTAATTCCATTCCAACTACTGAACCTGATGATCACACCCTCGATCACACCTTACAATTCTATCAATCACACCGACTTCTTGAGGAAAATATTTCATTTTCTTTTTCCCTGGTTACAGAGGATGAAATATTAAAAATATTCAATTCACTAAAATCAAATTCTACGGGTAGCGATGATATTAACCTAAGAATGCTAAAACTCGTTTTTCCCGACATGGTTTCGCAATTAACGCACATAGTAAATGAATGTCTTCTTCAAAATACGGTTCCTGATAGTTGGAAACAAGCTGTAATTACACCTATTCCTAAATGTAAAAATCCATCCACTATCAACGACCTACGTCAAATTGTGCGTTTTTTGTAAACCCATAATATACTTCCGCAATATCAGTCTGGTTTTAGGCGCGGCTATAGCACCACAACAGCTTTACTGCATATAATTGATGACATAGTTGTTGATATTGATAACAAACGTATGGTAATGGTAGCTCTCTTGGATTTCAGTAAAGCGTTTGACACTCTAAACCACGAGCTTCTCCTTGCCAAGTTGCATAACATAGGGTTCAGCAATGCAAGTCTATAATTTATCCGCAGCTTTCTATCGAACCGTCACCAAGTTGTTAAGATAGACGATAAAGTATCTGCTCATGAGTGTCTTTCCAAGGGTGTAGCTCAGGGCTCTCTTATTTTCAATCTATGTCTTTGACCTTATCAATTGTGTCCTCTATTGCAGAACCCACATGTATGCTGATGACACCCAAATTTATTTATCATTTAATCCTAATGAAACACAAATTGCTGTCAATAATATGAACAAAGACTTAGAGTCTTTAGCTAAATACCTAATCAATGCCTCCATTTAAACGAGTCAAAATCGATTGTCTTGTTGCTTGGTAATGATACGACTAGAAAATCTTTATTACAAAACAATGCCATCAACATATTTATTAATGGTGCTAAAGTGAATATTTCTAATTCATGTAAAAATTTAGGATTATTACTTGACCATAAACTCAGTTTTTCTGAACATGTGTCCCTTTTAGTTAAAAAAGCTTACTTAGCCCTAAAAAATCTTTACATGAATAGATTTATTCTGTCTCGTAAAAATAGAATGATTTTATCCAGCAGTTTGGTGCTCTCAATATTCAACTACTGTGACATAATTTATGAGCCTTTCCTAACCTCACATGATGCCAACCGAATTCAAAAATCCGATTTGGCCAGCACATAACCTCTCGCCATACTCTACTATTTTTATTTTTCTAATATAAGTATATATTATGTAGTACTTACTCACAAATATACCATTGTACTAGAAGGGAATTCGGGAATTGTAGTTTTTATAATATTATTAAAGTTTATTATGACCTTATAAATACTAAATGACATTTCATATTTTCCATTTCAATTTGCCAAAAAGTCAAAAATTCATATGACATTAACACTCAAATATTTTATTTTTTGTTTCCATAGGTAGGCAGATAAATCAAAATTGTAACAAATTTGTAGAATTTTTGACTTCTTGTAATTGGAAAATGGTGCTAAATAGAAACAACGTTCTGAATACATATTCTAGATAGTAACATTTAGTATACAATGTTATTAAAAAAATTCCTATTAATTAATAAATTTTGAAGATATTCCAGAAAAACTCTTCAGATCTTCAAGAAACTACCACTTCCGGTTGCACGATCAACACCAAAATCTAATCAGATCTAATCTAGGGTGTCAGAATATTGTATACCAAATTTCAAATTTTTTTATTCAATGGTATTTGAGTTATCGTACCTTCAACATCCATCCTGATACACAGACATCATCGCGAAATTATCAAAATCGTGTTCTAGGGACCTCAAAACGTTCTTATCCATTGAAAATTCACTATCGAAATTTTAGCATGATTACAATACCTCTCTTACAGATATGATATGATATATTATAATATGCTGTCTATAATTATTATTTTGCAATTTGTAGAGATTTTCTGATTGGAAATACGCAACACTCGCGCGCATCACTGGGCATGCTCAAATCCCACTTCAATGTGCTTCTTACTTTGATTTTATACAAAAATATAAAAATAAAGTTAGGTACTATAAATAGTTACGTGGCAATTTATACAACAAACATGCCTTCAATAGAATTACCGTTTTGTCTTAATTTCTTAATTTAAATAAAATGTAAATAATAAAATTGGGCCGAATTCAGCACTCTTCTCTAAGCTAATGAAGCTTCACTAAAAATAACAAACAAAGACACACGCATGTTTCTATCTGTAAATAAGAAAGAGAGAAAAGATGTTTCCATGGTAATTAGAGAGCTTCATTAGCTTAAAGAAGAGTGATGAATTCGGCCCAATATGTTTAAGTTATAAGGTATTTCAAAGTAATTAAATAATTACTGAAAGTTGAAACTATTTTCATATTATTTAAACATTAAGGCTAAAGTGTAGAATAGGTGTTTAAAAGGAATTTCGTTTTTTTTGGTGTCAATCGGTTCATTCCTATTCTCTGTCCTAGAATAAAGCAAAATTTTGCCGCGGAAGCAAGGATTAGGGCCGATTTTGTTAGTTTTTAGGGTAAAATTTTTGACAACTGTCAACACTGGTTATGCTGAAAAATTTACAGATTAAACATGTGATTTAACGTTTTTATACATTTATGTAATAGAGATATCAATAAATAAATATATTTTTCACAGATATAAGGCTTTTTATTATATTTGCTTTTCTTAGTTTTCGAAATTATTTGACATAAATACAATATTACATTTGTTTTAGATTAATATAAATTTCAATAGTGTTTGCCATGTTAAAAACATGAATACAAAAAAAATGAGTTTGTTTATAACAACCATTATTTCATTGTTGCTTATACAGTTTATTGACAGAAAAACGAAACTAGGAGGACCAGGTAAATTATTTGTAATATAATTTTATTGCTTTTTAATTAATGTATGATATTTCAGGACTAATAGTCGAGATTGACGAGTCCAAGTTTGGAAAGCGCAAATATCACAGAGGTCATCGAATTGATGGCCAGTGGGTATTTGGCGGTTATGAGCGAGGAACTGGCAGGGTTTTTATGGTTCCGGTTGAAAATCGGTACGTACATTGTTTTGTCATTATACTATGCAAATTATTGATTATTGTTTTTTAATTTTAGTGGGGCGGATACCCTCATTCCTCTGATAGAGCAATGGATTGAACCGGGAACCACGATAGTGTCGGATTATTGGAGGGCCTACGACTGTCTCGACAGACAAGGGTACATCCACCTAAAGGTTAATCATTCGATTACCTTTAAGGATCCTGACACCGGTGCTCACACCAACAGCATCGAGTCATCGTGGAGGGCTGCCAAGGCGATCACGACTCTTTCGGGACGGAAGAAGGCACATATACCTGGTAATTTAGCTAGATATATCTTCTTCAAGAAATGTTCCGAACTCACGCTAAACAGGACTGAAGAGTTCTTTCGTTTAGCGGGGGAGGTGTACAATGCTAATCGTCCTGTCCTGGAGGAGGAAGAACTAAACGACATAGATTAGCTTTGTTAGTGTAGTAAATACCAAAACCGAGTTTGTGGGGCTCTATTACGGTTTTGTTAGCTTTGTTAGTGTAGTAAATACCAAAAACGAGTTTGTGGGGCTTTATTTTTAGCCATTTTGTCACATTCAGGTTAACATACAAAAACGTCATTTTATTCAATTTTTTGCAATTTTGACACATTTTCTTCAAAAAACATATTAAAAACACTCTTCCGCGGCCTAATTTTGCTTGTTTAGGTCATATTTAGGCATAATAAACGATCTCCTAAAAAACGCATTTTCTCTTAAACACCTATTCTACATTCCAGCCAAAATTAATAAAACATTATTTTCTCTTATATACATTGCTCTTGCAGTTCAACCAAGGTTTAATATGTCATTAGACCAACGTTACGATCTAAAATTTAAAAAAAGAATTTGTTAAGGTAGGTAAGTATTATATATTTACTTTTACCATTATTCTGCGCCAAATCATTGAAAAAATGACGAACTGTAGGACTTATACCTAGCACTTCTGTCACTGTAAAATTTACGAAAAACTGTGACGGTTATAGGTAAATACTAAATGACATTTCATATTTTCCATTTCAATTTGCCAAAAATTCATATGACATTAACACTCAAATATTTTATTTTTTGTTTCCATAGGTAGGCAGATAAATCAAAATTGTAACAAATTTGTAGAATTTTTAACTTCTTGTAATTGGAAAATGGTGCTAGATAGAAACAACGTTTTGAATACATATTGTAGATAGTAACATTTAGTATACAATTTTATTTAAAAAATTCCTATTAATTCATAAATTTTGAGAATATTCCAGAAAAACTCTTCAGATCTTCAAGAAACTACCACTTCCGGTTGCACGATCAACACCAAAATCTAATCAGATCTAATCTAGGGTGTCAGAATATTGTATACCAAATTTCAAATTTTTTTATTCAGTGGTATTTGAGTTATCGTACCTCCAACATCCATCCTGACACACACACACACACACACACACACACACACACACACACACATACACATACACATACACATACACATACACATACACATACACATACACATACACATACACATACACATACACATACACATACACATACACATACACATACACATACACATACACATACACATACACATACACATACACATACACATACACATACACATACACATACACATACACATACACATACACATACACATACACATACACATACACATACACATACACATACACATACACATACACATACACATACACATACACATACACATACACATACACATACACATACACATACACATACACATACACATACACATACACATACACATACACATACACATACACATTGTAGCAAGTCCTAGTCATCACAATTAAGTATGTGCGACGTCAGTCATTAGTTTAATAGGTCAGAGTTACCAAATAAATATAAATAAATATGTTTGTATTGCTAATACTAGTTTTGCTGACTAAGGACTTGTACATTAGTATAAATAAGATAGAGATAGGGTAATAGGGAGTTCCAGTTCAGTTGCGTTCCGATTCCAGTATGTGACAGCATAGATATAAGGGTTATCGTAAGATGGTATTATTACTGTTATTATTATATTATTATTATTATTCATTAAATATACTTTTATACTTTTGTAACCTTTGAGTATTAATTGATACTAGTTTCCCAGTCTCGACAAGGACCCAACAACTTATTATTTGTACACCCAATTTGGGAGGTACATGTATTGGTGGCAACGGTGCAATCTGTTGTCAACCCAATTAGGGTGTTACATATTGGTGGCAGCGGTTTCGGATTTTTGTCAGACCAGAATGGCCGATACACTTGTATTTGGTTTCATTCGCGGGAGACTAGTATTCTAGTTCAAAATGAAGTATTTATTTCAAAATTTAGTAAGAATTTATAGTAATCAAATTTCAAAATTAGTGGTACTTGTGATAATCAAAATTTAAATGTGAGTTATGCAGGTGATGATTATGCTGGGTGTAAGGAATTGAACAATTGTAAAGTCAGAAAATTTCCATGTATTATGGCTATGGCAGTAAGTGAATTTAAAGAGAAATATGAAGATATGTGGAAATATGTTGTTATTTTATTTTGAAACCGTAAAACCTGGCACGACTGAGTGATTTTGATTAATTCAGATTTTGTTTTTGAAATTGTTGATTTTTAAATTGTGTCTATGCTGTTACCACTGGCGGGACGTAAGGAATTGGGACTCATTTGGTAAGTGTAAAAATTTATGTTGTCACATATATAAACACAGTTTATTTTCAAAATTGAGTAAAAATTAAAATTTTGTGCTCAACAAAAAAACCATAATAAATTTTTGCGTTGAATTTATCAATCATTGATTTGTTGTAACTTGAATTAATCGCGATTTTTAATTTATAACATTACAAAAATTTTATATTATGAAACACGTAACAACGATAAGACTAAATTGCTGAGAACAGCAAAAATATTAACGCAACGACACAAAATGATGTAATCACACATGACAATGTGGAACAGACCGATGACGTAGAGAGAGATAGGTCAAGAACTGCGAAAATGCAAGTATTTAAGGTAATACGTCATATCAGTGATCAAGATCTGATCAATCCCGGTCACAATTGGATGATAGAGCCTAAATATGAATAACAACAACGAGGGTATAATAATTAAGATGACAAATGAAGTGACAGCCAAGCAACCGAGGTGTTTGTGAAGAAACACGAAGGAATCGTGAGTACGTGAGTTAATACGAGGTAGTATTTTTTTTAAAAGTTGTACACAGGGGTTGTGTGACAACAATGGGTGGTAAATGATTCCACATGAGTCAGGAGAACTCAGCGCTGTAGTAAAATTTGCAAGAGAATTTTACTCTTAAATTCTGAAAAAACGCAAGGTAAGCGTAATGTGATAGAAGAATTAAAATTGACGAAAACGGTATTATAGTTTTTTGGCGGTATAAAGCTAATGTACAAGTTACAGGCGGACCAATATAATACGTTAAAAGTTATGAAATTGTGCACAGATAGGTGTGACAATAAAGTTTGTAAATGGTTCGAGGGCTGCACGAAAAACAGAGTATTACTACCCAATTAAAAAACGTTGTTTACATTTATAAATTTTAATATTATTTCTTTTTGTAACTTAATTTTCAATTTTGAACGTGTTTTTTTTATTACTTTTGGATTTAAATTAAATTAATTTTGTGATATTTCTAAAGTTTAGTTGTTAAATGGAATCGGGCGTAAGGAAGTATTAGATAGCTTAGTTAAAAGTTAATTTATTTTTGTTAGTGTTTTAAGAACGAGACCAGACACTAGCATCCAATATTGAGGCGAGACCCGAGACAAGAGCCAAAGCGGGACCACCCTCAGAGATGGAGTTCTGCAGAGCAACCAGATGGGTATATGTATACCAAATCAAGGAAGGAGGAGTCCGGGCTCTTAACGATTCATTGAAGAAGACGTCTCCCTCAATACAGAAAAAGTGTGAAGTGTTATGGTCCTAGAAGACACTAAGTGTAGTTTAAGGAAATTGTGCCCCTTTCAGGAAGCAAATTTCTGAAGCTGGGAGGTATGTAGCAAGTCCTAGTCATCACAATTAAGTATGTGCGACGTCAGTCATTAGTTTAATAGGTCAGAGTTACCAAATAAATATAAATAAATATGTTTGTATTGCTAATACTAGTTTTGCTGACTAAGGACTTGTACATTAGTATAAATAAGATAGAGATAGGGTAATAGGGAGTTCCAGTTCAGTTGCGTTCCGATTCCAGTATGTGACAGCATAGATATAAGGGTTATCGTAAGATGGTATTATTACTGTTATTATTATATTATTATTATTATTCATTAAATATACTTTTATACTTTTGTAACCTTTGAGTATTAATTGATACTAGTTTCCCAGTCTCGACAAGGACCCAACAACTTATTATTTGTACACCCAATTTGGGAGGTACATGTATTGGTGGCAACGGTGCAATCTGTTGTCAACCCAATTAGGGTGTTACACACATACACATACACATACACATACACATACACATACACATACACATACACATACACATACACATACACATACACATACACATACACATACACATACACATACACATACACATACACATACACATACACATACACATACACATACACATACACATACACATACACATACACATACACATACACATACACATACACATACACATACACATACACATACACATACACATACACATACACATACACATACACATACACATACACATACACATACACATACACATACACATACACATACACATACACATACACATACACATACACATACACATACACATACACATACACATACACATACACATACACATACACATACACATACACATACACATACACATACACATACACATACACATACACATACACATACACATACACATACACATACACATACACATACACATACACATACACATACACATACACATACACATACACATACACATACACATACACATACACATACACATACACATACACATACACATACACATACACATACACATACACATACACATACACATACACATACACATACACATACACATACACATACACATACACATACACATACACATACACATACACATACACATACACATACACATACACATACACATACACATACACATACACATACACATACACATACACATACACATACACATACACATACACATACACATACACATACACATACACATACACATACACATACACATACACATACACATACACATACACATACACATACACATACACATACACATACACATACACATACACATACACATACACATACACATACACATACACATACACATACACATACACATACACATACACATACACATACACATACACATACACATACACATACACATACACATACACATACACATACACATACACATACACATACACATACACATACACATACACATACACATACACATACACATACACATACACATACACATACACATACACATACACATACACATACACATACACATACACATACACATACACATACACATACACATACACATACACATACACATACACATACACATACACATACACATACACATACACATACACATACACATACACATACACATACACATACACATACACATACACATACACATACACATACACATACACATACACATACACATACACATACACATACACATACACATACACATACACATACACATACACATACACATACACATACACATACACATACACATACACATACACATACACATACACATACACATACACATACACATACACATACACATACACATACACATACACATACACATACACATACACATACACATACACATACACATACACATACACATACACATACACATACACATACACATACACATACACATACACATACACATACACATACACATACACATACACATACACATACACATACACATACACATACACATACACATACACATACACATACACATACACATACACATACACATACACATACACATACACATACACATACACATACACATACACATACACATACACATACACATACACATACACATACACATACACATACACATACACATACACATACACATACACATACACATACACATACACATACACATACACATACACATACACATACACATACACATACACATACACATACACATACACATACACATACACATACACATACACATACACATACACATACACATACACATACACATACACATACACATACACATACACATACACATACACATACACATACACATACACATACACATACACATACACATACACATACACATACACATACACATACACATACACATACACATACACATACACATACACATACACATACACATACACATACACATACACATACACATACACATACACATACACATACACATACACATACACATACACATACACATACACATACACATACACATACACATACACATACACATACACATACACATACACATACACATACACATACACATACACATACACATACACATACACATACACATACACATACACATACACATACACATACACATACACATACACATACACATACACATACACATACACATACACATACACATACACATACACATACACATACACATACACATACACATACACATACACATACACATACACATACACATACACATACACATACACATACACATACACATACACATACACATACACATACACATACACATACACATACACATACACATACACATACACATACACATACACATACACATACACATACACATACACATACACATACACATACACATACACATACACATACACATACACATACACATACACATACACATACACACATACACACACATACACACAACACACAACACACACACACACACACACACACACACACACACACACACACACACACACACACACACACCACACACACACACACACACACACACACACACACACACACACACACACACACACACACACACACACACACACACCACACACACACACACACACACACACACACACACACACACACACACACACACACACACACACACACACACACACACACACACACACACACACACACACACACACACACACACACACACACACACACACACACACACACACACACACACACACACACACACACACACACACACACACACACACACACACACACACACACACACACACACACACACACACACACACACACACACACACACACACACACACACACACACACACACACACACACACACACACACACACACACACACACACACACACACACACACACACACACACACACACACACACACACACACACACACACACACACACACACACACACACACACACACACACACACACACACACACACACACACACACACACACACACACACACACACACACACACACACACACACACACACACACACACACACACACACACACACACACACACACACACACACACACACACACACACACACACACACACACACACACACACACACACACACACACACACACACACACACACACACACACACACACACACACACACACACACACACACACACACACACACACACACACACACACACACACACACACACACACACACACACACACACACACACACACACACACACACACACACACACACACACACACACACACACACACACACACACACACACACACACACACACACACACACACACACACACACACACACACACACACACACACACACACACACACACACACACACACACACACACACACACACACACACACACACACACACACACACACACACACACACACACACACACACACACACACACACACACACACACACACACACACACACACACACACACACACACACACACACACACACACACACACACACACACACACACACACACACACACACACACACACACACACACACACACACACACACACACACACACACACACACACACACACACACACACACACACACACACACACACACACACACACACACACACACACACACACACACACACACACACACACACACACACACACACACACACACACACACACACACACACACACACACACACACACACACACACACACACACACACACACACACTATCGAAATTTTAGCATGATTACAATACCAGATATGAGTGGCAAGAGGTAAAAAGTACAGAACAATTGCATTGGATTCATATTTGGCTTAAACAGACGTGAACATGTATCACCCTATCTAAATGATCTGGGCTGGCTGAATATGAAACAGACCAGAATGTTGCATATTGCATGTTCGGCACATCGTTTGATTCAGAATAGATCACCCGCATATTTTTATAATAAGTTGTCAGCTCGTGATCAGCATCATCTATGCAATTTAAGGAACAATCAACAATTTCACATTCCTTACTACAGCACTACTCTATTCACAAGAACTTTTAGCTACGTATTCCCTCACGCCCTTAACAATATCCCATCACAGTTACTAAGTCTGACTCCATCTGTCTTCTCAAGAAAAGTAAAATTGTTACTGTTTGAAAATGTTTCCTTATTTTAATCGTTGTGTTACTGTTTATTCATATATTTTTTTAGTTTAGTTTCTTATTTTGTTTTCTTTTTCTTTGTATTAATTTAGTATCTAATTATTTACTAGCCATGTTTTTTTCAGTTTGCCAATGCTTATATACCACCCGACAGCGTGGTCTAGCGTATTAGCTGGCTCGCCGGCTAACGAGCTGTGACGTCAGTCAACGTGAGATCGATGGTTTGAGTCTCCGTCGGGCGACAATGTGTGATTTGTCGTAAAACTAAAAATGCCCAAGGTCTGGCATTCAATCACACTCGGGTGTTACAAGCTATCCACTTGTTCACCTTAAATGTAGTCCTGGTTGCACAAAGAATATCTCCGCTGCCGCTGTGGTTGAGACCACAGATCGCCGCACGGATTGAGATTCTGACTGCACCAAGATGAATGGGTAAATAGAGCAAGAGAATATGGAGAATATGGAGACTGATCCCCTTCGATAAAAGGATCTAGAAAGCTTCGTTAGAAGCGGCGCTACTCCCACGGGAGTGTTAAGCCATGTTATATATATATATATATATATATATATATATATATATATATATATATATATATATATATATATATATATATATATATATATATATACAGGGTGAGTCATCGAAATGCCCGTCATCGATATCTCTCTTGTCGTTAAAAATACAGCATAAATTTATTAACAGAATTTTTCGTCTACTCAAGGAGCATAACTTAAAATTATTTTCACATATACAGGGTGTTGCATAACGACTTGGCAATAATTGTTCGTCTTTTTTTAAATGAAACACCCTATATATTTTTATATATTTCGAATTGTATTTTATTTACCTATACGAAAATATAAGATTCATTTTAGTTTTCCGCGGCGTTGCCAAGTATATTTCAATTTTTTCTCTAAAAAATGCCGAATACACGTATTGTTTTATAAAGGCGTACTGAAGTTATTTTAATAGTAAAAATTATGAATTTTTTTTTCTGTACAGCTGTAACTATACTCTTTGTTGTGACATAACTTTTTTTAAATTATATTATACAGGGTGTTCAATACAGAGAATCAAATTTACTCAATTTCAAATGGCTATAACTCGTCATTTTCAAATGGAACAGCCTATATTTTATTATTCTGTTGTGTGTATTTTTGCATCTTCTTATGTTATAAAGGCTGTCGTATGTCTAAAAACATTAATTTGGAAATTAATTAAATTAATATTTTTAGGCATAGGACACTCTTTATAACATAAGAAGATGCAAAAATACACACAACAGAATAATAAAATATAGGGTGTTCCATTTGAAAATGACGAGTTATAGCCATTTGAAATTGAGTAAATTTGATTCTCTGTATTGAACACCCTGTATACTAACTTTAAAAAAAAAGTTATGCCAGAACAAAGAGTATAGTTACAGCTGTACAGAAAAAAAAATTCATAGTTTTTACTATTAAAATAACTTCAGTACGCCTTTATAAAACAATACGTGTATTCGGCATTTTTTAGAGAAAAAATTGAATAACTTGGCAACGCCGCGGAAAACTAAAATGAATCTTAGATTCTCGTGTAGGTAAATAAAATACAATTCAAAATATATAAAAATATATAGGATGTTTCATTTAAAAAACGACGAACAATTATTGCCAAGTCATTATGCAACACCCTGTATATGTGAAAATAATTTTAAGTTATGCTCCTTGAGTAGACGAAAAATCCTGTTAATAAATTTATGCTGTATTTTTAACGACAAGGGAGATATCGACGACGGGCATTTCGATGACTCACCCTGTATATATATATATATATAATGCTTATATTATTGTAATTATGTTTTGCGGTATTTGCCGTACCATTTGGATTTTTTTTATATTTAACAAATATTTCGATGTAAAGGTTAATATGGAAGAACAGCATCATGCTGAATATTTGCCAAATAAAAATTATTATTATTATTATTATTATTTACCAAGCGTAAAAAGTTCCAAGTTTTAACCCATTACTGGCCATAATTCAATCAACATAGAAAACTACAATTTTTTCACTAATATTTGCTTATATAGACGTAATAAAGCGAATAAAATGGAAAAAAATTTTAATGGCCAATTTTTTTAAATATGCTGTCCCATATAAAGGCCAATGGTATAATTCAAATACTATTGAAGTTACATGATATATGTTTTTATTGATATAATGAGGTGTTTTTAATACAATTATAAATTATAAATATTCGAATATAATAAAAAATATAATTATTTTGTGTGAAACGAAAGAAAACAAAATTCGTGTAACGGAACGTTGCACCCACGGTAAAAGAGAAGTAGGTTGGGACACTTCCCTATAGTTACCATTGTAAACTGCGGTCAAAAATTTTCCTCCTGAAATTAGCTCAATAGATGTCACTAGTGCATTACCCCTCTCGACTTATCAGCGTTTATCAAAGATATCTATGCACAAATTTGATTTTTATAAAATTGAATGACAAATTTTCATATTTTGACATTTAATGTCACACTTTGAATAAATGTTTCGTGCCCCAATAGTACAATCCTGGTAACGAAAAATTCCCACTATTTTCTGTACCAAAATACAGTTAAAGGTTGGAACAGTGTATCACTGATAACAAATAAAATTTTAATACCTAAACACGTAATATGTGCAAAAAACTTCGCTGAAAATATACATAGTCGATGGAAACCCTTCTACCGTTAAGTGTAGGGTTTTCTTGTCTTTATTCGCACACAAACTTTTTCCACTGTAATCTGTCTCTTGCGCACATTTTTGCTTCTTGTATTGTCATTTCTTTTTTCAATAGTAGTTTTCTTACAATTCCATCCCAGTCTTCTCTTGGTCTACCTCGTCCTCTTCTCTCTCTTATTTTGGCTGTCCATATCTTCTTTACAGGTCTGTTGTCGTTCATCCTCATCAGGTGTCCCCACCAGCTGAGTTGTCTTTCCTCTATAAACTGTAGTATCGGTTTTGTTTCTAATTCTTTCCTTATATCTTCGTTTCTTATTTTGTCTATCATTGTCACACCTTTAACACTTCTCAGGTATTTCATTTCCAAAGCTTGGAGTTTACTCTTCATTCTTCTGGACATAACCCAAGTTTCGCAGCCATAGGTTAATATCGCACGATATATTGTGTTAAACACTGTAATTTTTGTTTTCTGCGATATTTCTTTTTTGCCTATGAGACTGTTTTTCAGCATGTAGAATATTTTTGCTGTCTTGTCTATTCTTCTGTTTATATCTTCATCTTGGACTCCGGTACTGTTAATTAACACTCCTAGATATTCAAATTTCGACACTTGTTCAATTCTGTCATGTTCTATTTTTATGTTCATAGTTTCGTACTCATTTGATATAGCCATTACTTTTGTTTTATTCACGTTTACTTTCATATCAAATTCTTTTAGTGTTTTGTTCCAAACATTTATGTTGTGTTGGAGATTCGTTTCGCTACTTGCTAAAAGTACTACGTCATCAGCAAATGCACATTCTCCAATTTCTATCCTTTGTAGGCATCTATATCCTATTCCTAGTTTCTTTATTTCTGGCTTACATTTCTTGATGATGTCATCCATGAATATTGTGAAGAGAACTGGACTCATAACTCCACCTTGTCGTAGTCCTCCTGTAGTTTCAAATACTTCCGATGTTCTGTTCTTGCTGATAACATAATTTAGATTTTCTTATATAAGCCTTTGATTGCATTAATTAATCTTTTGTTCACTTTTCTTTCAGCTAAGCTGTCCCATATCTTCTGTCTCTGTACTCTGTCGAACGCCTTCTCTAAATCAATAAATGCCATAAATGCTTTGTTGTTGCTTACTGTGGTCTTTTGTATTATTTGTTTAATCGTAAATATATGGTCTTGTATACTTCTTCCCTTTCTAAATCCACTCTGAGCTTCCTCAAGCGTAGGTTCTATTATTTGTCTCAATCTTCTTTCCAATATTCTCTCATATACTTTCAGTGCAGTGCTTAGTAGTGAAATTCCTCTGTAGTTGTTGCAATCTTTAACATCTCCTTTCTTATGTACTGGTGTAATGACAGCTATTTCCCAATCTTTCGGTAATTTTCCTTGCTTCCAGGCTTCATTAAATATATCTAATAGTAGTACAGTTCCTTCTCTTCCCATATATTTAAGCATTTCTCCGGTTATTCTATCATGGCCTGCCGCTTTTCCATTTTTTATCATATTTAGAGCTTCTAGCATTTCTTCCATAGTTATTTCCATTATCTCGTCTTCGTCTTTCTTTGTTTCTTCTATCGTTTCTATTTCCGTATCTGCCTTTTCTGCTGTTACGTTTAGTAGTTCTTGAAAATATTCCCTCCATCGCTTCATTACTTCGTTTTCTTCCGTAAGAGGGTTCCCTGCCTTATTTTTAATTGTGAAGCTTTGGGCTGGTTCTGATTTCCGTAATGATTTAATCGTTTTATAAAATAGCTTTTGATTTTCTTTGCTATTTTTTTCCATTTGTTCACCAAATTGTTTCCAGCTTCTCTCTTTCTCAGTTTTCACTTTGTCTTTTACTACCCTACGTTCTTTCTTGTATTCATTGTAGTTTGCTTGAGTTTTGTTGTTCAAGTATTTAAGCCATGCTTTCTTTTTCTTTTTTGTTCCTTCTTTTATTTCTTGAGTCCACCACGCGGTTTGTTTTTTATTATTTCTTACTTTTGTTGTTCCACACACATCTTTTGCTGCATTTGTTAGGAGCATTTTGAATAATTGCCATTTATTTTCTATGCCAATCTCATTACTTACAACAAGCATTTGTGCTTGTTTTGTTACTTCTTCTTCGTATTTTTTTGCTTTTTTTACGTCTTTAAGTCTATATGTTCTGATTGATTCGTGTTTAATTTCTTTCAGTTTTCCATATTTTCTTGTCATATCTTCCCTGAAGAATTGTTTCTTTATTTTCGCTTCAATTAGGAAATGATCACTGAAAATTTCCGGTCCTCTTCTTGCTCTAATATCATTTATGATTTTTCTATTTTTTCTTTCTACAAGAATGTAATCTATAAGTGATTTGTCTTTTCCTTCTGGTCCTTGTCTTGAATACATATGTATTTGTTTGTGTTCGTAGAATGTGTTTGTTACTATCATATCATTTAGAGAGCAGTAATCAATCAACCTCAGTCCGTTATTGTTTATCCTATCTTCTCCAAATTTTCCTATAACATCTGCTGACCCTTCTTGTTTTTTTCCTACTCGTGCGTTGAGGTCTCCTAATACGATAATATCTCCTCGACTGTTTTATTTATTTATTTATTTATTTATTTATTTATACACTATCCTACAGGCGAACCCAATTACAGGATAGGAGTAAACAATACATTAATGTGGAGTGAATGATCGTACATAATATTAACATACAAGTTAAATCATACCAATTATATAGGTTACAATAGTGATATTTAAGAGACTAATCTCGTTGAAATATTAATTAAAGCTAAATAACATGAATACAAATAAGAACAATAGAAAAAAAAAACATTATGAGAAAAAACAATCAAGCAAAATATAGATCAAACGACATAATAGACAAAAAAAACTAAAGATGTAGGATCAAATCTGTAGCAAATTAGTAAATAAGGTGAAATTATTATTGAAAATATCAACTCTGCCTTGAACTTCGTGATAACATTTAAACATTTCATTTAGTGGAGAGTGGAGTAATAGATTAGTACGAGCAGAATGAGGGATAAATGAGTGTTGCGACCTAGACAAAAATGAAGGTATTCTGAAATTAATTTCACTTAATAGTACGGGATTGTCAATCAAATTGTGTATAGTTTTATATAGGTGTATAATCTGATAATTGGTTCTGCGATAAGAGAGTTTTTGAAATTTAAATGTGGATAGTAAAAAATCATAAGATACTTCACGCGATGGGTAATAATGATAAGTTTTGAAAAATAAAAATCTTAGGAATTTCTTTTGGATAGATTCAATTAACAATGAGTTTTTTTGGTAGAAGGGGAACCAGATGACTGAACCATATTCTAATTTAGATCTGACAAAAGTGTTATATAGTATAACAATAGGATCAATAGTAGAGAATTGTCGTGTATTGCGAATGATAAATCCTAATGTTCTATAAGCCGCTGAGATGATATGTAGGATGTGAGCATTAAAGGTTAGTTTTTTGTCAAATATTATTCCTAGGTCTTTAATCTCGTTACAGCGAGTTAGAATATTATCTGATAATTTATATTGAAAATCAATGTTATTGATTTTCCTCGTGAAGGAAATTATTTTGCATTTATCGATGTTAAGGTGTAAGTTGTTGCGCATACACCAGGTTTGTAGATTGAGTAAGTCACGTTGAAGTGAGATACAATCATCCTGGGAGGAAATGGTTTTAAATATCTTAAGATCATCCGCGAAAATTAGTTTTTCATTATGGAAAATTGTTTCGATATCATTAATAAAAATTAGAAATAAGAGGGGACCTAAATTTGACCCTTGTGGGACGCCGGAAGTTGCTATGAAGTGAGAAGAGTTATACCCAAGGAAATTGACGGACATATGACGATTGCTTAAGGTACGAGGACAGTAAAGGGACAAGTGAAGACGATAGGCCAAATGGATGAAGTTTTTGTATAATAATGTTGTGATCAATACGATCGAAGGCCTTGGCAAAGTCAGTATAGATAACATCCACTTGTTTCTTTTTGTCCAAGGAATTAGATAAAAACTGAGTAAAATTGACAAGATTGGTAGTGGTACCGTCGCGCCATGAAACCATGTTGTGAAACCGATAATAGGTTATGTATTGTACTGTAGATGGTCTTATGGATTATAGTTTCAAAAACTTTACTAAAGTTAGGCAGAATTGCTATGGGGCGATAGTTAGTAACGTCATGTTTATTTCCAGATTTGTGAACAGGGATAATTTTGGCAATTTTCCAAGCATTAGGAAATACGCTAGTTTTCAATGATAGATTGAAAATATGAAGTAACGCTACTGATAGCGGCGATCGGCAGTCTTTAATTAAAAACGCTGGGATTAAATCGGTTCCAGATGTAAATTTAGGTTTTAGTTTGTTTATGGCTTGTAGAATATCAGTTTCTGTTATTTCATTGAGAATAATTGTTGGAAAAAAGTTGAGAGTTGGTTCGATATTATTTGTTGTAGGTTTAGAATACACATTTCCAAAGAATGATGCAAAACCTTCTGCAATCTCCTGAGGAGTTTGTAAATCTATATTGTTGTACGTCATCTTAGATGATGGTTCAGGTTTATTTCTTTTGGATTTAATATGGGTCCAAAATTTATTAGGGTCATGTATAATCGAGGTTTCACAAGATTTCAAATACTCCTTATAACCGGAACTAATATCTAGTTTAATTTTGTTTCGATAATATTTGAATTTGTTCAAATAATATATGGATTTGTGTTTTCTATACATGCGTAAAAAATGAGATTTTGTTTTAATATCCTTGATTGTTTGTCTAGAGAACCAGGGAGGGTAAGATCTTTTGTGTGTAGGACGTATGGGTATGCATTGGTCGAAAAAATGATACAATTTGTCATAAAAGAAGTCACAGGCATCGTTGACATTTGTGAAAGCAGAGAGTTGGCTCCAATCAAAATCATTAATTAGTGAGTATAATTTAGGAAAATTAGCTTTCTTGAAATTATATCGTTTGAAACATATATCTTGATTGTATTTGCCTATTGGTTGAAAGTTTACATTAACATCAATGCTTAACACTGGATGTGGTGAATATTCAACATTAAAAATTGAAGAGGGTTCATGAATAACCGAGCAATTTAAGTTACTTAAAACAAGATCTAGTAATTTACCATCTGAATTTAAGATTGTATTAAACTGTTGGTAATTAAATAAGTTCATGAAGTTTTTGAAAGCATTTATGATTGGGGTATCATTACTTGTTACAAGGCCGGGAATATTGAAGTCTCCTACAATAATTACATCTTTATCATATAAAAAAGTAAGTGATTCGAGGAATTCAATTATACAATTATAACTATCAAGATTCATTGCTGGGGGAACATAAATATTTACAATAAATATATCGCTGTTTCTAAGGTTAACTTTAACACAAAGAACATCAACATTGACTGGTAGATCAGGAAACTCAGTTAAATCTATCTCAGATGCTTGATACAAATTTTTGACTGCAATAAGTGCGCCGCCGCCACGAGAGACACCACAGGCGCTTAAATTACGATCACATCGAAAAATATTATAAGTTTTATCACAGAGTTCACTGTTAGATATATCGGGACGAAGCCAAGTCTCTGTTAGGGCAATGACGTCGTAGGTGAGGGATGGCGCGGTCGAGTAGAGAAAGTCCATTTTGTTATTCAAGCTCTGAACATTTTGGTAGTAGATACTAAAGTTCTTGCGGATTAATTGACAAGATGGGTTAGTTTTGGTAATTAGTTTTTTTTTTACAATGGTTGGCACACTACGTATATACTTAATTTGTAGGTCGGTCTCGCCATTATCCGCTCTTTTACGAAGCTCAGAACGAATACGTTGATATTGGTCAGCTTGAAGAGGGGTTCTATCCGGATTTATGTAGACGTCTTCAAATTCCTCATGATCTTTCATTAAATAGGTGTTTTGTAGCAGGGTTCTGGCTTCACCATAAGATTTAAACACGACTTTAATTAATCTATGACGATTAGCAGGAGTTTTCTTTATAGACCCTACCCTGAAGATTTTGGCATTCGCTGCGTCGATGTTGGGGGCAATTTTTGATATCAGACTAGGTACGATAGTTGATAGATCTTCATTCGGACTTTCAGCAATGCCGTAAATGACTACGTTATTTTCACGGCGGCGCCTCTCATCTACTTCGTTCAAAACTGTCTCGATAATGGTATCAGAATTTTGGGGAGTTTCAAGAGCAGTTAGTTTTTCTTCCAAGTTAGTAATTTTCGATTGAAGAGTAATTATTAGCGATTTTAAAGAGTTAATTGCATCAGTTTCTGATAGGCAAGATTTGCAGAATATACGGACTGATTTGCTACTGGATCGAGTGAGTCTACTTACGTCATCGACTGAGAGATTGATGCAGGATAAGTGTACTAATTTTTGGCATCCATCGCAGGGTACAGATTTTTGTTTATCTTGAGATGCTGGCTTGTTGCAATTCGGACAAGAAGTCATAACGACAAAGAACGAAATGACACGAAGTGTTTACTTCTTGTAATTGATGAACAATTAAACGCTGTAGCCTCTGGATTAATTAGAGGTAGTAATTAACGCAAGCGAATTTAAGCTTTAGTGCGCGCAACGTGACTTTAGAATAGTTCAAGAAAAACTAGATTAAGTTATAAGTTGGATCAGAACTTTTGTACCACTGCTTTCACAACACTGTTATATTAACACTGGTAACAAATGTATTAATTAAATTACTGTCTTATTCGTGAATTTGAGTAAAACCTTGGAGACAATAAATGTGTGACGTACACTCCACTCAACTTTTATTTTCAGTTTCTATGTGTAGTTGTTCCCAAAATTTATCTTTATTTTCTGCCGACGCATCTTCGTTTGGTCCGTAAACAACTATAAATGTTTTTTCATTGTTATTTCTTTCTTTCATTCTAATTTTTAGTATTCTTTCCGAGCATGCTTCCCATTTATCTATTTGGTTTGCAAATTTCTCATGGATTAGGCATGCTACTCCTGCTGCTGCTCTTTTGTCTTGTGATACTCCGCTATATATCAGTAAATGCCCATCTTTGATCAATTTTTCTCATATTCCTTTTTTCTTTGTTTCTGTTATAGCTAACATATCCAGTTTTGCGTTATTAAATTCATATACAAGTTCTTGTTCTTTTCCATTTATACTTCTAATGTTCCATGTTGCTAATTTAAATATTTCTTTGTTTTCCGCTACGTTTTTCCGTTTCCTTTGCCTTGTCGTCTCCAATATTTCTATTTTGTGATTGTCTAATCGTTTTTTGGAACCTCTTCTTTTAGAATGACTCCATTTTCTTGTTTATCCCAGATGTAGTCTTTATCTCCTATTCTAGTTTTTTGGTAACCTATTTTCACCCTTTTACCTTCGATCTTCTTTTCTCTTGCGATGCTTCTTATTTCCCATTGAATTCTTACTTCTTCTCGAGTTAGATCGTTGTTAATGTAGATGTCTGTGTTTCTCAATTTACTTTTTGCTGACATTACTTTTTGTTTCTCTTCCCAACTTTTCATTTCTACAAGTAGTAGTTCATTGTCTGTGCCCTTCATCAGTGTTATTACCTTATTAAACTCTGCCTTTACTTGCAGTTTTTTCCTCGAATAGTTGTTTTATAATTTCTTCTTCCGATTTATTCATACATTTTAGTCCGTTTATTATTATATTGTTTCTCTTCTTATGTTTTTCTTCTGCTTCTTTTCAAGTTTCTCTATTCTGTCAAGAAGTACTTCTTTTTCTTTCTTCCACTCTTCTTCTTTCCTTTTCATGTCATCTTTCAAATCATTTATCTCTTGTTTTATTTCCGTCATATTGTTATTTATCTCTTTTTTTAGCTCTATTTTATTATCCTCCATGCTTCTCATCATTGTTTTCATCATTTCTTTTAGTTCGTTCATATTGTCTGCGTTTACGTCCTCCTCTGTGTTCTTGCTTTCCTCTTCTCTCTTCCTTTGTTCTGGTGAGCGAATAACCTTTTTGCTTTTGTTGAATGCCTTTTGTTCTTCTTTATCTTCTGCCTCCCTCAGCCTTTTATTCATAACTTATCTACGCCACTGGCAATTGTTAATTAGCACTCGCGCGTATTTCACTCAGTGCTGCGGCACAGCCTGTCACCTGTCTCACTCGCTACCTACTGTCAGGCTCCGACCTTGAGACAACTAAAGTGTTAAATAACTGTTTTGTTCTTTTAATTAACTGGGATCACTCCACTGAAAATGATATATTAAAACACTGGAAATCAGGAGATGTTAGTATATTTTACATCTATATATTTGTATTTGAAAATATTAAATAATGTATTTCTTATTATGCAGATTTGTTTCGAGTATAAAATTCCTCGTTTGTCACGTAGTGCAATCCCTACTTTTTTAATATCAGATGGTGATAATTTCCAGACACAATCAAAATTTAAGGTCCGTGAAGTTGGCGTATACATTAAAAGATATTGGATAAACGAATAGTTATATTATATTTGCTCATTTTTAGCTAAAAATTGCTAATAGTTTTACATTTTTTGCTCTGCCCGTTTTAAAGTTATTTCCCATTTAACCTATAATACGCTAACTTCACGTGGCGTATACATGGGGAAAAATTTCAAATTTGTTAACACTATCTTTTTTTGCTCATTTTTTGCTATTTATTGCCGTACTGATGCAATTTTTTGCTGTTGTCCTTCATTAGTTATAAACAAAAATCCATTGTATACGCTAACTTCACGTTGCGTATACATAGTGTAAAATTAAAACTTTTTTAACGCTATAATATTTTGCTCATTTTTTGCTATTTATTACTATATTAATGACTAGGGCTGTTCGTTTAAATCGATATATCGAATAACGATATTTCGAAGAAAAAATATCGATATATCGATATATTGATATATCGATATAATTGATATATCGATATATCGATATTTGATTTACTGATATATCGATGTTTGATATATCGATATATCGGTGTTTGATATATCGATATATTGATGTTTGATATATCGATATATACTGCCTCTGTGTGATTCTTCGTTCCAGAATTAATTATGTTGTTTTATTTGTGTATTACTTTATGGTTACGGGCGGAGCTCAAAACTTACTTCCGCACTATGACCTTTTTCAGATTTCTTTCATCTCAAATAGTATACCTGGGTAATTTGTAAAAATTATACTGTATTTTTTTAAAATAAAATTGAATCGCGTCTCAAAATTTATACAAGGGCGAACAGAACATACTATAACATAGGTATAACATCTGTTTTCTGTTTATACACAAAGGTATTCCGCGAAATAATATCAAAAAATTGAAGTAAAATTAAAGAGTCAGAATTGTCGACTCCATTTGTGTTCTCTGTTGTACCTACTATGTAGCTGTACAAACTATGCCACTTAGCTAGGAGGGACGGAAATAGGGACAGGGGCAATAAAATCTTTTGAATTTGAAAACTTAATTATTGGAATAATACCTAATTTTATGTTTCTGTTTACTTCTTAAATAATAGTTATACTCGTTTACGAGTTGTGTCCCGTCGTAAAGTAATTTGATCATTCGATATTGTAAGCGAAGAAGTAACATCGCGTTGTTGTTCACACTTTTTCTTTTGAGATTTAATTTTAATTAAAAATATGAGTTGTAAACAGGAATTTTGACAGATCCGATGAAAAGTCTGCGCAAAACATACATTGCATAAAATCGTGACTAATAAAGGCAACACATCAAAATTTGTATATTTAAAAACCAAACATCCCTTTGCTCATGTGGAAATGATAAGAAGCAAGAAAATTGAAAATATACGAGTATATCGATATATGGATACATTGATATATCGATACATCGCTATATATCGATATATCGATACATTGATATATCGATACATTAATATATCGATATATCGATACATTAATATATCGATATATCGATACATTGATATATCGATATATCGATACATTGATATATCGATATATCGATACATTGATATATCGATATATCGATACATTGATATATCGATATATCGATACATTGATATATCGATACATTGATATATCGATACATTAATATATCGATATATCGATACATTAATATATCGATATATCGATACATTGATATATCGATATATCGATACATTGATATATCGATACATTGATATATCGATATATCGATACATTGATATATCGATATATCGATACATTGATATATCGATATTATCGATATTAATTTTATATCGAATATCGATATTCAAATTGGAATATCGAACAGCCCTATTAATGACATTTTTCATTTTTTGCTGTTCTCATTTATTTGTTATAAATTAAATATGCTTTTTCTCGGTTCTCATATGCATAAATTAAATACACAGATAGTATAAAATTAAAACTATCTTAATGCTATATTTTGCTCATTTGATTTGCTATTGCTATATTCATGAAAAGTTTGGATGTTCTCATTTATTTGTTATAAATTAAAATAGCTAGTGCAAGTAACGGTTTTCTACCGCGTTCTCTAAAGATATGTATTCTCATTATTTATTAGTTAAGTAGGTATACCTATAAATATAATTTGAAATATAATTCTTTATTATTTTATAACATTTTGCTCATTTTTGCTATTCTCATTAATTTGTTATAAAATAAAATATCCATTGTACGCGTTTTCTCCGTACTGTAAGTAGCTATGCAAAATGCACGCAGCCATAGTGTAAAATTAATACATTACTAATATTAACGTTAAACATCACTCCTATTGGCGTAAGTTCAAGCATACATTGGAGCAGTTATACTTTACCTATTTTAAACCTGTAAATTATGTACGAAATTGGATTTTTGTGTTACTATTATAAAAATGATAGTATTAGCTTTATATAAAAGATATAACTTTTGACAATATCTCTAAAATTATGAAACTATGAACAAATTAAGTATTTTTTTACAATTTTTATTAATTACCTACTTAAAAACCAAAGCAACGATTTTCTTTATATTTTCATATCTTATATAAATGTATCTTGCCTGTTTGCACAAAAATATGAATTCATAAGACCACTATACTTTCAAGTTATAGGTAAAATACTTTAATTTTTGAAATCTAAATAACGATGAAAAATTATATTTTACCTATATTAACTTGAAAGTATAGTGGTCTTATGAATTCATATTTTTTATGCAAACAGACAAGATACGTCTAGGTACATGAGATATGAAAATATAAAGAAAATCGTTTCTATGGTTTTTAAGTAATTAATAAAAGTTGTAAAAAAATATTTAATTTGTTAAAACTTATATCTTCTATATAAAGCTAATATTATATCATTTTTACTTCCCCGACCTAAGTTTAAGTTATCCAACATCCAGACAGACCGACAGACTAACAGACCGACAGACCGACTTTTTTTAAAATTATGTTTTTTGGGTTCAGTAGGGTTTGAAACGTGAAGATTCACCAAAATCTCGAACTGTCAAAAAATCACGATTACAATACTTCCCTCTATTACATAGATCGGGGAAGTAAAAAAGGAGGCCATTTGGGGATTGTTTATGATCACCATAGCAATTGTACCGAAAAGTAATCTATTCTTCCTAATACAAAAAACATTGTTGTTGTCATGGTTATACATTTTAATTTTAATTGTTGCGTAATATGAGTATATGTTAATTTAAATGAAATTATAAAATTACATCTATTTAAGCGACTAGCGAAAAAATATTATGTTTCATTCATACAAAAAATCTGACGTGGACACCACATGACTTCCTTGTACGCCTTGTGTGTTCATACTTTTCTTAATAACTAAAATGTAAAATAATATTAAAAATTCTTTTAACTTATTATACTAGTATACTCACAAATATATTTTAGTCATTTGATTTAAACTGCAGAAGAAGATATAAAGCATATTTTACTATTGTCACTGTCATGTCATAATCATTTAAATTTTACGTAGTAACAAATGTTAATCGATCATGGACTACAAGATACCGAAATACTATAAATTATAAATTTATACTTTAATTATTTTTAAATGATAGCAGATACAAAAATATTTATAAAATACCGATTGTAGGTAATAATAACATAATCTTTCATTTAAAATAAAAAAAATTGTCTAAAATTAAATATTTATCGAAATATTTTTAAAAAGTACTACTTCCGGTTTGTAGACTGAAACCAAAAATAGGAGGTGCACAACTAGATGCTATAACAGTCCTAAATACAAAATTTCAACTTTCTACGTCTAACCGTATTTGAGTTATGAGACACACATACGTCCGTACGTACGTACATACGTACGTACGTACAGACGTCACGTCGAAACTAGTCATAATGGATTCAGAAAAGGTCAAAACGGATATTTCCGTCAAAATCTGAGAACCGAAATTTTTCGCGATTACAATACTTCCTTACTTCGTACAAGGAAGTAATAAAAATGGGACTCGTAAGATCGCCGAACTCCGCTGCGCGTCGCTCGGCAACCGTCTTACTCGTCCCAAAACCATGCATTTTTACTTCCTTGTACGGAGTAATAAGGAAGTATTGTAATCGCGAAAAATTTCGGTTTTCAGATTTTGATGGAAATATTCGTTTTGACCTTTTCTGAATCCATTATGACTAGTTTCGTCGTGACGTCTGTACGTACGTACGTACGTACGTACGTACGGACGTATGTGTGTCGCATAACTCAAATACGGTTAGACGTAGAAAGTTGAAATTTTGTATTTAGGACTGTTATAGCATCTAGTTGTGCACCTCCTATTTTTGGTTTCAATCTATAAACCGGAAGTAGTACTTTTTAAAAATATTTCGATAAATATTTAATTTAACACAAATTTTTTTATTTTAAATGAAAGATTATGTGATTATTATCTACAATCGGTATTTTATAAATTTTTCTGTATCTTCTATCATTTAAGAATAATTAAAGTATATACTTATAATTTATTATTTCGGTATCTTGTACTCCATGATCGTTTAACATTTGTTACTACGTAAAATTTAAATGATTATGACATGACAGTGACAATAGTAAAATATGCTTTATATCTTCTTCTGCAGTTTAAATAAAATGACTAAAATATATTTGTGAGTATACTAGTATAATAAGTTAAAAGAATTTTTTATATTATTCTACATTTTAGTTATTAAGAAAAGTATGAACACACAAGGCGTACAAGGAAGTCATGTGGTGCCCACGTCAGATTTTTTGTATTAATGAAACAAATAACTATTTTTGGCTTCAGTAGGGTCTAAATCGTGAAGATTCCCCAAAATCTCGAACTGTCAAAAAATCACGATTACAATACTTCCTT
Source organism: Agonum fuliginosum (assembly GCA_947534325.1). Lineage (NCBI taxonomy): Eukaryota > Metazoa > Arthropoda > Insecta > Coleoptera > Carabidae > Agonum > Agonum fuliginosum. The sequence continues at coordinate 19,589,276 of OX384035.1, read as the reverse complement.
CTATTACATAGATCGGGGAAGTAAAAATGAGCTTAATATTAGTAATGTATTAATTTTACACTATGGCTGCGTGCATTTTGCATAGCTACTTACAGTACGGAGAAAACGCGTACAATGGATATTTTATTTTATAACAAATTAATGAGAATAGCAAAAATGAGCACAATGTTATAAAATAATAAAGAATTATATTTAAAATTATAATTATAGGTACTTAACTAATAAATAATGAGAATACATATCTTTAGAGAACGCGGTAGAAAACCGTTACTTGCACTAGCTATTTTAATTTATAACAAATAAATGAGAACATCCAAACTTTTCATGAATATAGCAATAGCAAATCAAATGAGCAAAATATAGCATTAAGATAGTTTTAATTTTATACTATCTGTGTATTTAATTTATGCATATGAGAACCGAGAAAAAGCATATTTAATTTATAACAAATAAATGAGAACAGCAAAAAATGTCATTAATATAGCAATCAATAGCAAAAAATGAGCAAAATATTATAGCGTTAAAAAAGTTTTAATTTTACACTGATGAAGTTAGCGTATACAATGGATTTTTGTTTATAACAAACGAAGGACACCAGCAAAAAATTTCATCAATACAGCAATAAATAGCAAAAAATGAGCAAATTATTATAGTATAGAAAAAAAAAATTTACGCTATGTATACGCAACGTGAAGTTAGCGTATACAAAGGTTTTTTTTCAAAATCGGCATGAAAATCGTCATTTCCAGACTAATTTGCGGCATGAAAGTAAGATTTTCATGACTAGGCATGAAAATTTTATTTTCATGCCTAGGCATTTTTACTTTCAACTTTGTTTACTTGTCATGACAACTTTTTCTAAAATTTGTTACAGCTCTGATGATTTGTCACACAGCTCTGATGATTTATGCAAACCTAATTTTTTTTATAATTTTAAGCTTAATTGCCGATTTAAAAAAAATAGAATACATCACGCGTCATAAAAATGTCTTTGCTTGACTCGGAGGCTTTGAAGAAATGCTCGGACGCTACGCATCCTCGCATTCAAACACCTCCTCGTCTGCAATGAAACATTTTCATGACTTGTAATGTAATATACTATTGTTTATAACTAATGAAGGACAACAGCAAAAAATGTCATCAATACGGCAATAAATAGCAAAAAATGAGCAAAAAAAGATAGTGTCAACAAATTTGAAATTTTGCCCCATGTATACGCCACGTGAAGTTAGCGTATATAGGTTAAATGGGAAATATCTTTAAAACGGGCAGAGCAAAAAATGTAAAACTATTAGCAATTGCCAACTTCACTGACCTCAAAATTTATCATTGAAAAGAAAATCTGTTATTTGCTATGAGAGAAACTCAAAATTTCCCAAAAGTTCTAACAGTAATCTTATATGTACTGATCAAAATCCTCCTATAGTGCCAGTCGTAGCTATTATTGATACAAATAATGATACTAATACCAATTTAGTTATGTTTAAGAAATTTGTCAAAAGTTTGACATTTTTATTGTCAGTTGTAATTAATGAGGTTATCAATAGATGTCTCTACTGCATCATCCCTCTTCTCATAGCACACTAGAGAGTGACTGTTTTTTGCCACGCCGATAGCTCAAGTGTCTCACCCTAGCTGTCTAGTAACCGTGGTTGCACCTATTACAATTTTTTTTGTTTTTTTACCGCAGTTAGCACATCTCCGATGAGTTGCTATTGATACAACTAAATGATTGCCTGTATCAAATCTTATATCCGCACTTATACGTCCTGCTAATTTTGTTTTTTGTGGACCCGTACGTTTTTTACTTCATTGTACGGAGTAAAAATCTGACGTGGCCATCACACAACCTTCCGCCATATCTAGACTTTAAACAGAAATGTATACGTACAATCCGGTGCCCATTTAAAATATACAAATAAAAATCTCAAATATTCAAACACAGAAATTTGCATCACCTGAATAAAAAGATTAATTCACAGGAAAACTCTGCTGTGTTGAAGCCATCCTCCGTTCAATTACTACATTTAATATCTTACTTAGGACTTATATAGCGCTAGTATGCCAACTTGTCACCCGTCTCACCTGTCAATATTTTTTACGCAGAAACAAAAATCAACCGATCATGGATTACAAGATATCAACGTTTTATTTGATAAATTTATTTTTTAAATTTTACTGCAGTTCTTTAATGCTACCAGATAAAGACAATTTTTTTTATAACGTAAGTTGCAAATAACTTTTCCTCTTATTCTCATTACAAATAAATACTATATTTTTCCAAATTTATATACAATTTTGACAATTAACCTTTTCAGTCTTCAAAAATATCACTTCCGATGAAGATATTTGTACCAAAATCTAGGGAGCTATCTATTTCGGGTAATTCGTATTTGAGTTATGCGACTAACACCCCTTGACCACACACACACACACACACACACACACACACACACACACACACACACACACACACACACACACACACACACACACACACACACACACACACACACACACACACACACACACACACACACACACACACACACACACACACACACACACACACACACACACACACACACACACACACACACACACACACACACACACACACACACACACACACACACACACACACACACACACACACACACACACACACACACACACACACACACACACACACACACACACACACACACACACACACACACACACACACACACACACACACACACACACACACACACACACACACACACACACACACACACACACACACACACACACACACACACACACACACACACACACACACACACACACACACACACACACACACACACACACACACACACACACACACACACACACACACACACACACACACACACACACACACACACACACACACACACACACACACACACACACACACACACACACACACACACACACACACACACACACACACACACACACACACACACACACACACACACACACACACACACACACACACACACACACACACACACACACACACACACACACACACACACACACACACACACACACACACACACACACACACACACACACACACACACACACACACACACACACACACACACACACACACACACACACACACACACACACACACACACACACACACACACACACACACACACACACACACACACACACACACACACACACACACACACACACACACACACACACACACACACACACACACACACACACACACACACACACACACACACACACACACACACACACACACACACACACACACACACACACACACACACACACACACACACACACACACACACACACACACACACACACACACACACACACACACACACACACACACACACACACACACACACACACACACACACACACACACACACACACACACACACACACACACACACACACACACACACACACACACACACACACACACACACACACACACACACACACACACACACACACACACACACACACACACACACACACACACACACACACACACACACACACACACACACACACACACACACACACATACACACACACATACACACAGACATCATCGTGAAACTATCAAAAATGAGTTGTAAGGACCCTAATTCGTGCTCATCCACTAAAAATTCACCACCCGATTTTTTGCATGATTCCAATACCTTCCTTTACAGGTAAGCGGAAGGTAAAAAGGAAGTATTGTAATCGCGAAAAATTTCGGTTCTCAGATTTTGACGGAAATATCTTTTTTGACCTTTTCTGAATCCATTATGACTAGTTTCGTCGTGACGTCTGTACGTACGTACTTACGGACGTATGTATGTCGCATAACTCAAATACGATTAGACGTAGAAAGTTGAAATTTTGTATTTAGGACTGTTATAGCATCTAGTTGTGCACCTCCTATTTTTGGTTTCAATCTACAAACCAGAAGTAGTACTTTTTTCAAATATTTCGATAAATATTTAATTTAAGATAAATTTTTTTATTTTATATGAAAGATTATGTGATTATTAACTACAACCGGTATTTTATAAATATTTTTGTATCAGGTATCATTTAAGAATAATTAAAGTATACAGGGTGTCTATTTAACTCGGGCCACTATTGGTAATTCCTAAACTAGAACAGATACGGGCTGGAATGTAGAATAGGTGTTTAAGAGAAAATGCGTTAAACAAGCAAAAATGACCTAACCAAGCAAAATTAGACCGCGGAAGAGTGTTTTTAACATGATTTTTTGAAGAAAATGAATTTTTTTTGGTTAACCTCAATGTGTCAAAATGGCTAAAAATAAAGCCCCACAAACTCGGTTTTGGTATTTACTACACTAACAAAGCTAACAAAACCGTAATAGAGCCCCACAAACTCGGTTTTGGTATTTGCTACACTAACAAAGCTAACAAAACCGTACTAGAGCCCCACAAACTCGCATTTTTTTTGTATCCATGTTTTTAACATGGCAAACACTATTGAAATTTATATTAATCTAAAACAAATGTAATATTGTATTTATGTCAAATAATTTCGAAACCTAAGAAAAGCAAGTAATAAAAAGCCTTATATCTGTGAAAAATATATTTATTTATTGATATTTCTATTACATAAATGTATAAAAACGTTAAATCACATGTTTAATCTGTTAATTTTTCAGCATAACCAGTGTTGACAGTTGTCAAAAATTTTACCCTAAAAACTAACAAAATCGGCCCTAATCCTTGCTTCCGCGGCAAAATTTTGCTTTATTCTAGGACAGAGAATAGGAATGAACCGATTGACACAAAAAAAAAACGAAATTCCTTTTACCTATTCTACACTTTAGCCCAGATACGACTTCGGTTAAATTAGACAAAAGTTACCTTATCGGAAGGTCATTCCAGTGATGTATTTGTTTATCCAAAAATATGCACAGGTAACTAGATAGAGCAAAAACTTTTATTTTTTTAAATGGCAATCACAGTTAGCTATGGCATCATTAAAAGGAGTATTTTTTTCTCTTTTCAACTGTATGTAATTTTAATCATTTATTTTTTAAATTAATGTTTTATTTACACGAAACCTAATACACTTAATTCTAATGACACTTATTACAGTAGGCTTTGATAAAAACAATTTAATATGACAACAGTACTAAAAATCACTTTTAACAATATAAAAACTGACAGCAATACGAGAAAAAAATTTAAAACAATATAAATCGTTTTAAATTATTTTTATCAAAGCCTACTTTAATCACTACCATTAGAATTAAGTGTATTAGGTTCTGTATAAATAAAACACTAATTTAAAAAATAAATGATGAAAATTACATACAGTTGAAAAGAGAAAAAAATACTCCTTTTAATGATGCCATAGCTATCTGTGATTGCCATTTAAAAAAATAAAAGTTTTTGCTCTATCTAGTTACCTGTGCATATTTTTGGATAAACAAATACATCACTGGAATGGCCTTCTGATAAGGCAACTTTTGTCTAATTTAACCGAAGTCGTATCTGTTCTAGTTTAGGAATTACCAATAGTGGCCCGAGTTAAATAGACACCCTGTATATTTATAATTTAGTATTTCGGTATCTTGTAGTCCATGATCGATTAACTTTTGTTACTACGTAAAATTTAAATGATTATGACATGGCAGTGACAATAGTAAAATATCGTTTATATCTTCTTCTGCAGTTTAAATAAAATGACTAAAATATATTTGTGAGTATAGTAGCAGTAGTAGTAGTACTAATATATTAATATATTTGTATAACATAATTCTACATTTTAGTTATTAAGAAAAGTATGCATAGTTTAATAGGCGTACAAGGAAGTCATGTGGTGTCCACGTCAGATTTTTTGAAATCGACGTTGAGTTAGATAAATAGAAAAGTGTAATTTTACGTCGCACGTCAAGAAGGGATGCATTTTCTTCAGGATGCGCCAAGTGGTACAATCTCCATGTATTTATCACTGCTACATCAACAAATTGCGTGAACAAAGGCCACCACCATTTCTTCGATCTTATTCGTACTCTGTATAAGGACACTTGTTTGTCGGTCATATCTACGCCCCCCATATAAGAATTATATTCTGAAATCAGTCGTGGAATTGGCACTGTCATCATTTTCTTTTCTTTACTGGAGTATTTTTTGACATATCCAAGGGGTGTCACATCACTGTAATTAGTAGCTAGTGTAACGGGTTTACTGTCATTCCATTTGACAAGAAGTATTTCGTCTATATTTTCAAATTTTTTTTCAAAATATCCACGTTCTTTTTGTTTCTGCATTTCTTTACTTGACAGTAACGGACATTTATTTGTGCGATTCTCTCGAATTGTACCAGTAGCTTTCAAATTTTTATCTTTTAAATTTTTCAATAATTCTATACTTGTAAAGAAGTTATCGAAAAATAGTTCATGATTTTCAGCACTTTTTTTAGGTATTACTTCTATCAGATTATTTACTACACGGAATCCTAATGGACCTTCTTCAACAGACTTACCGCAGTACGGTTGAAAATTATACAAGTATCCATCAAAACTGCATAACGTCGTTGTTCGGAAAAAACATCCTATGTGAAACATTAAGTTTGGCAGTAGACAAAAAAACAAACTATTTTTTTCGAAGCTTTGTACTGTTTAAAAACACATAGAAGATTTTAAAATATATATTTTGAAATCTTACGATTCAGAAAAGTACATATAGGAGTATTTGCCAAGCGATAGAGCATACTTTATTTAATATTATTATACATAAAGTCGAGTTTGGCATAAAATGTCACATAGGAGGTTTTTTCCGAACAACAACGATAAGCACCATATTTTATAGTCAAATTTTATTGGCTTGCCTCGCATGAACATTTTTGATGGATGTTTTCCATATAGTCCATGAGCCAAACCCGAAAATGAGCTAAATTGGTACCACCTGGGGTGGCAAATGCTGACTATGATTTTTTTGTTCAGTTTTATGTGTAGACCAAGAATAAATGTGATAGCAATGTCTAAGTAGTAGCTTTATGGCAGAAAATAACGATTTTTATAGTAAATAGTGATTTTTCATCATCAAATTATAAAAAGGTACCAATCAAGGTGGCACATGCTATCAATGTTTTTATTTTTCAGTTTTGTGTTTAGATTAAGAAAATACATGATAGCATGGATTATGGAGTAGCTTTTTGCAGAAAAAAAAACAATTAAAAAAAAAGAAAGAAATTTTAGTATTTTTAAATTTTTGTGTGTTTAATCAACTCTAATTTCTAAACGGATAAAGATATCGACTTCCGGTTTGCAGCGTTGGATTCTTCAGTAAATTTTGCGTAAGATACTTTGTATTAAATTTTTTGTTAGGCCTTTGATAACCCAAAATTTAATTATTATCTTCAAGTGATAATTGCAAAATTTAAGAATTTCAAATATTTTTTGTGTTTAATCAACTTTACTTTCTGAACGGAGAAAGATATCGACTTCCGGTCTGCGGCTTTGGATTCTTTAGTAAATTTTACGTAAGATACATTATATTGAATTTTTGTAAGGCCCTTTTAATAACCCAAAATTTAAATATTATCTTCAAGTGAAAATTGAAAATTTAATAATTTTAAATATTTTCTTGTGTTTAATCAACTCTACTTCCGGTTTGCGGATTTAGATTCCTTAGTAAATTTTACGTAAGATACATTATATTAATTTTTTTGTAAAGTCATTGATAACCCAAAATTTAATTATTATCTTCAAGTGAAAATTGCAAAATTTAAGAATTTTAAATATTTTTTGTGTTCAATCATCTCTACTTTCTGAACGGAGAAAGATATCGACTTCCGGTTTGCAGCGTTGGATTCCTCAGTAAATTTTGCTTAAGATACATAATATTAAATTTTTTGTTAGGCCCGTGATAACCCAAAAGTAAAATAAAAGTTGATTAAACAAAAGAAACTTTTAAAATTCTAAAATTTTACAATTTTCTTTCGGAGAAAATAATTAAATTTCGGATTATTAGAGGTCTTTTAAAAAAATAGTACAATGTATCTTACATAAAAATGTCCCAATGCTGCAAACTGGAAGTCGATAACTTTATCCGTTCAGAAAGTAGAGTTGGTTGAACACAAAAAATATTTTAAATTCTTAAATTTTGAAATTATCACTTGAAGATAATAATTAGATTTTGGGTTATCACGGGCCTAACAAACATTTAGTATCATGTATCTTACGCAAAATTTACTGAGGAATCCAACGCTGCAAACCAGAAGTCGATATATTTCTCCGTTCAGAAAGTAAAGATGATTAAACACCAAAAATATTTTTAAAATTCAGAAATTTCGCAATTTTCACTTGAAGATAATAATTACATTTTGGGTTATCAAGGACCTTACAAAAAATTTAATACAATGTGTCTTACGTAAAATTTACTAGGGAATCCAAATCTGCAAACCGGAAGTCGATATCTTTACCCGTTCAGAAAGTAGAGTTGATTAAACACAACAAAATATTTAAAATTCTTACATTTTGCAATTTTCAGTTGAAGATAACAATTAAATTTTGGGTTATCAAGGACCTTACAAAAAATTTAATAGAAAGTATCTTACGTAAAATTTACTAAGGAATCCAGCTCCGCAAACCGGAAGTCGATATCTTTATCCGTTAAGAAAGTAGAGTTGATTAAACACAAAAAAATATTTAAAATTCTTAAATTTTGCAATTTTCACTTGAAGATAATATTTAAATTTTGGGTTATCAAGGGCCTTACAAAAAAAATTAAATATAATGTATCTTACGTAAAATTTACTAAAGAATCCAACGCCACAGACCGGAAGTCGATATCGTTATTGTTTCAGAAAGTAGAGTTGATTAAACACAAAAAATATTTAAAATTCTTAAATTTTGCAATTTTTACTTGAAGATAATAATTAAATTTTGGGTTATTAAAAGGGTCTTACAAAAATTTAATACAATGTATCTTACTTAAAATTTACTGAGGAATCCAACGCCGCAAACCGGAAGTCGATATCTTTATTTGTTCAGAAAGTAGAGTTGATTAAACACAAAAATTATTTTAAATTCTTAAATTTTGAAATTATCACTTGAAGATAATAATTAAATTTTGGGTTATCAAGGGCCTAACAAAAAATTTATTATAATGTATCTTACGTATAATTTACGCTGCAAACCGGAAGTCGATATCTTTATCCGTTTAGATATTAGAGTTGATTAAACACACGAAAATTTAAAAATACTAAAATTTCTTTCTTTTTTTTAAATTGTTTTTTTCTGCAAAAAGCTACTCCATAGTCCGTGCTATCATATATTTTCTTAATCTAAACACAAAACTGAAAAATAAAAACATTGATAGCATGTGCCACTTTGATTGGTACCTTTTTATAATTTGATGATGAAAAATCACTATTTACTATAAAAATCGTTATTTTGTGCCATAAAGCTACTACTTAGACATTGCTATCACATTTATTCTTGGTCTACACATAAAACTGAACAAAAAAATCATAGTCAGCATTTGCCACCCCAGGTGGTACCAAAAAAGTAATTGGCTCATGGACTAATAGTAACGGATCATCATTTCATCAATTGATAACTGAGCATGCACTACTCCATATTTCATAAAATTTTCTCTCAATATATCAAATTATGGTCTGAATTTGTACATTTTATCAGTTTTGTCAATTTTAGAGTTGTCGTTCAAATGAAGAAATTTCTTTATTTCTCGGAAACGGTTTCTTGACATTGAATTATAAACTAAGGGTACTCCTGCATCTGGTAGCTGTCGCCAGTAATATATTCTTAGGGTAACTTATGATAGCCACTAAGAAGCAAAATTCCAATAAAATATTTTAAATCCATTTCTTCTGAATTAAATTATCGGAAAATTTTTTTTCAAATATTTCTACAGCAGACATTCCACTACAAACTTCTGTGACATGCTGGAAATTATTTTTTGACTGAGAAATATCGCTTGTATAATCAACCGTACTTGTCCATTCACGATTATTTTCTATAGTTTTTCTCTTCTTTGCAGTATTTTTAGATACATTAGGCACTTCATCACTGTTTTTATCTGAAGTTACAATGAGCTCCAATGTTCCTGCTAAATCCCCATTGTTATCCCCTTCTAAATTATCATCCTCTATGTTCTCTAAATCAGTAAGTTCATCGGCGTTGGGAGTAATGATAGCAACATTTATGTTAGTTCAGCCATAGTAAGAAATTTTCTAACATTCATGATGGTCAAGATGGTCAAATCGGCACCCAAAGGCAATCGATCGGGAATATGATTTCTATCATTTGTACCCAAAAGTGGAATTTTTGGTACAAATGTTAACCCCCAGACTCCCCACCACCCCGTAGAAATATGTCTTTTTTTTCTATTGAGACTACGCGTTTGAAAAAATTCTTTCCTGAAATTTATGAACCATTCTTTTCGATAAAAATTGTTTTGACATTTTTGGCGCCATATTTGAATTTATAAAAATTAAAAAAGTGGAAAAACACTTATGTGAAATAAGTTAATATAGAGGTGACGGCATGAAAAAAATCTCAAAAATTCCTCTTCGAGAGAGGAATAATTGGTATTTTTTTCAGTTTTTTTCTGATAGGTGCAACCTTTCGAAAAAAATTAAAAACCGTATTTTGTGTTCCAAATTTAAGTTTTTCTTCCCATATGACAATAGAAATCCATTGAAAAAATCTCAATAATTCCTCTTCGAGAGAGGAATAATTGGTATTTTTTCAGATTTTTCCGATTGGTGCAACCTTTCGAAAAAAATAATTACAATAATTGTTTTATTAAAAATAACCTCTACCGGTTTCTACGCCACATGTGTCTTCATCAGGAGGTGATAAAATTTAAAAACTATGGTACACATTAAAAGCATTACAATCAGCCGGCGGAATCTCAGGTAGCCTTTGTTGAAACACAATTTGTAGTTCCCCTCGGCAAATATAGATGGCATTCTTTCATAAATTATCGGTAAAAAAAGAGAATTATTTTATCAAAAGTGCGAAATAATATTGTAAAGTAGGCGTTATATAGTTTGTTCATGTTACATTTTTACCTCTCGCCACTCATATCTGTAAGAGAGGTATTGTAATCATGCTAAAATTTCCATAGTGAGTTTTCAATGGATAAGCACGTTTTGAGGTCCCTAGAACACGATTTTGATAACTTCGCGATGATGTCTGTGTGTGTGTCTGTGTGTCAGGATGGATGTTTGAGGTACGATAACTCAAATACCACTGAATAAAAAAATTTGAAATTTTGTATATAATATTCTGACACCCTAAATTAGATCTGATTAGATCGTGCAACCGGAAGTGGTAGTTTCTTGAAGATCTGAAGAGTTTTTCTGGAATATTCTCAAAATTTATGAATTATTAGGAATTTTTTAAATAACATTGTATACTAAATGTTACTATCTACAATATGTATTTAAAACGTTGTTTCTATCTAGCACCATTTTCCAATTACAAGAAGTTAAAAATTCTACAAATTTGTTACAATTTTGATTTATCTGCCTATCTATGGAAACAAAAAATAAAATATTTGAGTGTTAATGTCATATGAATTTTTGACTTTTTGGCAAATTGAAATAGAAAATATGAAATATCATTTAGTATTTATAAGGTCATAATAAACTTTAATAATATTATAAAAACTACAATTCCCGAATTCCCTTCTAGTACATTGGTATATTTGTGAGTAAGTACTTTCATACACACTTAGTAAAATAGTAGAGTAGGTATATGGAGAGAGGTCATGTGTTGGCCACATCGGATTTTTAATTTTGACATTTTCTTAGTGCAAGTATTTCCTTCACTTGATAACACATTTTGACTACAAATGATACTGTCAGTAATTATTTATTATAAATAACAAAAATGCACATTAACATTTCGTTACTAAATTATAGAATTATTCATATGCATACGATTTACGAAAATATATGAATAAAATAAGAGTACGTGATTGAGAAACTGACAACTCGGAAGAAAATTCATAATATATCAGTCTTCGCTACATATAAGTGCCAATATCTTAAAATTTTATGTTTTTAATTAAAAAATTATCCCAAACGACATTTGGTAAATATACTTTTTATTATATTTACTTAAGCCTCATTCACAGCTCTAACATAGTCACTGTTTTTCGTCTTTGTCTTTGTCGCGTAGATTTGGCCCATTCTCAGCTGTTGACACAAACATTGTTTTTGTCTTCAGTTAAGTTCACACGTCTGCTAAACCAAATAAAAATATTATATAAAATACATTTTTATAATATAGAATATTATTAAACGTGCAGTGCTCGGTTTGTATAATTTCCTGTTATTACTTAGTTTAACGTATATCGAAAAAATAAAACCAAAATAAATGCTTACATGGATGTGGTGAACATACCATACCGCATCTCACTTCATTGCGAACATCACGTGGTTTTTTATAAACAAAGCCATTATTGTTGTTTTGGGTCATGCCTCGTGCAATAGCAGTTTTGTGTATATTGCTACTTCTGCTGCAGTTCGTCTTCATCTAACAATCGCAGTTATAATTTGTTTTGCTCTAAGATTCATTTTCCCACGTCAGAATATTGTGACAGATCAACGAAATAAACTGTTGTGAACATAGGTGTATATTGTCTACAAACTACTTTTAGGTTAAAACAAAGACAAAAAGTTTGAAGTTTGCATACTTTTATGTTTGTGTTTATGCTTAAGACAAAGACAAAGACTAAAACTAGAGCTGTGAATGGTTTCATGTTACTACGTATGTCAAACACTTCAAGGTTATTACAGACGACAAAAACAGTGACTATGTTAAGAGCTGTGAATGAGGCTTTACTTTACATTTGTGTGTCTTATTATGTGTTATACAGGATGTCTCTAAAATGAGTGTACATGGCTTAACCACATCTTCCTGGGCCCAAAATAAGACGATTTAACCAAACTTACCTATATCCAAAAGTGTACCGTTAAGCCGGAATTCTGCTTCAAAGTTCTTGCAAAAATAACGAATTTTGCTTATAACTAAAAATTGCTTAGGTCGATTTAGATGAAACTTTGTATGGCATGAAACATGGCTATAAGTCATTTTTTGAAATGATATTTGTTATTTTTAGTGCACTGCTAGTGCGTAAAACTTTAGTGCTAGTCCCTTAATTAGGCTGTAACTTTTAAATGGTTAGGCTGAGAACTTTCAAAAAAAAATTTTAGAAAGAGACTTTCATAAGTAAACTTTAATTTCTTCGTTCAATTTTTAATATCTCTTACGGTTTAGACAGAAAAAAAACAAATCCGTGTGCTTGCACCGTGTATTTCTCAAAAATACAATTTTATCTAGCGTTTTTACTTCCTTGCACGGAGTAATAAGGAAGTATTGTAATCGCGAAAAATTTCGGTTTTCAGATTTTGATCGAAATATCCGTTTTGACCTTTTCTGAATCCATTATGACTAGTTTCGTCGTGACGTCTGTACGTACGTGCGTACGTACGGACGTATGTGTGTCGCATAACTCAAATACGGTTAGACGTAGAAAGTTGAAATTTTGTATTTAGGACTGTTATAGCATCTAGTTGTGCACCTTCTTTTGGTTTCAATCTACAAACCGGAAGTAGTAAATTTAAAAAAAAATTTGATAAATAATTAATTTTAGGCAATTTTTTAAATTTTAAATGAAAGATTATGTGATTATTATCTACAATCGGTATTTTATAAATTTTTCTGTATCATTTAAGAATAATTAAAGTATATACTTATAATTTAGTATGTCGGTATCTTGTAGTCCATGATCGATTAACATTTGTTATAGACGGAGAGCCAGGGCCAAAAAAAGTCTCTGAATTTACTAACCCTAGTTTTTTTATAGTTTATTACAGTGGTTGTGTACACAAACATACTGCGGTCAGTCAAGCTAAACGTAGAACAGGCGTCTCAGGTGGGTACGCTGTCGAAGTTGTCGTTCCTGCGAGGTAACAAAATGAATTTACTAAGGCTGAAAATTGTTATACAAATAGTATACAAAAAATAATAGCCCAGTCAAATTTGACATTAAAATGTCAAATTTGACATTAAAATATAAAAATTGACATTTTAATGTCAAATTTGACTGGGCTATTATTTTTTGTACATACATTGCGGCCGACTGACCAGCTCTATCCCCACATTTAGCTGACTGACTGTCATAACTTTCATTTATATGCAATATACTATTTGTATAACAATTTTCAGCCTTAGTAAATTCATTTTGTTACCTCGCAGGAACGACAACTTCGACAGCGTACCTGAGACGCCTGTTCTAGGTTTAGCTTGACTGACCGCAGTATGTTTGTGTCAACAACCACTGTAATAAACTATTAAAAAACTAGGCTTAGTAAATTCAGAGACTTTTTTTGGCTCTGGCTCTTGGACTATTACTACGTAAAATTTAAATGATTATGACATGACAGTGACAGTAGCAGTGACAATAGTAAAATATCGTTTATATCTTCTTCTGCAGTTTAAATAAAATGACTAAAATATATTTGTGAGTATACTAGTATAATAAGTTAAAAGAATTTTTTATATTATTCTACATTTTAGTTATTAAGAAAAGTATGAACAAACAAGGCGTACAAGGAAGTCATGTGGTGTCCACGTCAGATTTTTTTTCTGAGGAACGTTGAAAAGTAAAGTTTACAGTCAGCCCAACACTGAAAATGAACTTTTAGCAAGATTTCAAAATGTTTCTCTATGAATAAAGAATAATGTACAATGTTGCAAAGGGCACAATACAATTTTTTGAGAAAAATTGACCTTTGCATTCACATTGTGGTCACATTGAGCATTTATTGTAATTTTAACAATAAACTTATTTTTTTCTTATTTATTATTGTTTGTTAGACTACCTACTAGATAAAATTGTAATTTTGAGAAATACACGATGCAAGAACACGGATTTGATTTTTTTCTGTCTAAACCGTAAGAGATATTAAAAATTGAACGAAGAAATTAAAGTTTACTTATGAATGTCTCTTTCTAAAAATTTTTTTTCGAAAGTTCTCAGCCTGACCATTAAAAAGTTACAGCCTAATTAAGGGACTATCACTAAAGTTTTACGCACTAGCAGTGCACTAAAAATAACAAATATCATTTCAAAAGATGGCTTATAGTTATGTTTCATGTCATACAAAATTTCATCTAAATCGGCCTAAGCAATTTTTAGTTATAAGCAAAATTCGTTATTTTTGCAAGCAGAATTCCGGCTTAACGGTGCACTTTTGGATATAGGTAAGTTTGATTAAATCGTCTTAATTTGGACCCAGGAAGCTGTGGTTAAGCCATGTACACTCATTTTAGAGACACCCTGTATTTCGAAAGTGCCATGTAGATTATGATTATTTGTTTACTAATAAAGCGTTTTTTAAGGTATTAGTGTGTTACTTATTTTTTTGAAAACTACAATAATTTTACAAGTAAAAAATATGAATAACAAATCCAAGCCAGCTATGCCCACGTCAAATTTAGTTCTCCTCGGCAAATATAGGGGCGCTATGAACTGTGTTTCAAGCAAAAGCATCTAGATTCCTATCTTTAGCTTGTTTATCGATGATTACAATAATTACCTCTGCATGTGACGTAGAAACCGGTAGAGGTTGATTTAAATAAACTGAGTGGCTGAATTCCAGTAGTTTCATTTTCCATTAGACTTTCCAGCCAAGAAATCATATATCACTTATAATTTCAGCTTATTTTTAATAAAACAATTATTGTACAATCATGTTTTTACATTACCTTGAATTTTCAATTGTCACATAGGAAAAAAAACCTAGATTTGGAACACAAAATACGGTTTTTAATTTTTTTCGAAAGGTTGCACCAATCGGAAAAATCTGAAAAAATACCAATTATTCCTCTCTCGAAGAGGAATTATTGAGATTTTTTCAATGGATTTCTATTGTCATATGGGAAGAAAAACCTAGATTTGGAACACAAAATACGGTTTTTAATTTTTTTCGAAAGGTTGCACCAATCGGAAAAATCTGAAAAAAATACCAATTATTCCTCTCTCGAAGAGGATTTTTTGAGATTTTTTTCATGCCGTCACCTCTATATTAATGTAGTGAAATAAGTGTTTTTCCACTTTTTACATTTTTATAAATTGCTATAAATTCAAATATGGCGCCAAAAATGTCAAAACAATTTTTATCGAAAAGAATGGTTCATAGATTTCAGAAAAGAATTTTTTTCAAACGCGTAGTCTCAATAGAAAAAATCTGACGTGGCCATCACTAGACCTCCCGCCTTGACACTGTAATATGTGAATTTGGATTTGGTTAGGCTACTTTTTGTAATTTTTGTTATAGTTCTTCAAACAAAGTACCGATTCCTATTGGAATTGAAATCAAATTAGCTCTTTGTAGATAAAATTTTTATTTTATTATTACCTTATATCCAGTTATAATAATAATAATGAATCGATGATACTTCTTGACTGAATACGTTTAATGGAAGGATGAAAACTTAATGGAATTCAGTCAGTTTTTAATTTATTATATTTCGGCTCCTATAGGTTAGAAGTTTCAACCCAGTTAATAATATATTTATATTTAAAAATGGAGTCACATAAATTTCAGAAACTGTGTATACGTCTGTTCATCTATCACATTGACATTTCATTTTTGTTTTTAAATTTTGTTCCTATATTATGATTTACAAATCGTGGTAGGTAAAATTACAAATTTTTGAAAATTAATTTTCCTTTATTGGTAAGAGATATAGAAACGATGTTAAATAAATATTGTAAAAGATAATTTGTTCTTTCAAATGTCGAATGACAAATTGTAACTATCGCAATATTTCCTATATTTTTTGCAAAAAATGTTAAAATGCTTCAAGAAAATACCATTTCCGGTTGGCAGATTTTTACCAAAATCTTATCAGCTCTTCATTAACATATATAAATGTATATTGCAAAATATTAGAATTTTATGTTCAGTAGAATTTGAGATAATGAATCAGAACGAAAGACTATAGTAGGCGCACATACAGACACACACACACACACACACACACACACACACACACACACACACACACACACACACACACACACACACACACACACACACACACACACACACACAGACATCATCGTGAAAATAGTCAAAATAGGTTCTAAAGGTGCTAAAACGTGCTTATTGACAAAAATCTCGACATCGAATTTTTTCACGATCCCTATACCTCTCTAGGCGAGAGGTAAAAATCTGACGTGGACACCACATGACTTCCTTGTTCGCCTATTAAACTATGCATTATAAACGATATTTTACTATTATCACTGTCATGTCATCATAATCATTTAAATTTTACGTAGTAACAAAAGTTAATCGATCATGGACTACAAGATACCGAAATACTAAATTATAAATATATACATTAATTATTCTTAAATGATACCAGATACAAAAATATTTATAAAATACCGGCTGTAGTTAATAATTACATAATCTTTCATATAAAATAATAAAATTTGTCTTAAATTAAATATTTATCGAAATATTTGAAAAAAGTACTACTTCCGGTTTGTAGATTGAAACAAAAAATAGGAGGTGCACAACTAGATGCTATACCAGTCCTAAATACAAAATTTCAACTATCTACGTCTAACCGTATTTGAGTTATGCGACATACATACGTCCGTCCGTCCGTCCGTACGTACGTACGTACGTACAGACGTCACGACGAAACTAGTCATAATGGATTCAGAAAAGGTCAAAAAAGATATTTCCGTCAAAATCTGAGAACCGAAATTTTTCGCGATTACAATACTTCCTTGTTACTCCGTACAAGGAAGTAAAAAAGATATAGATTTAATTGTAAAAAACACGTTTTTGGCTATTTATACGAGGGGTGGGCGGTCTGGGGGTTAACATTTGTACCAAAAATTCAAATTTTCCCGATCGATTTCCTTTGGGGGCCGATTTGACCATCTTACCCGGCTACAGCCTTAAGCCCGATTTATAAACTTGACGTTGACGTTGCTGTTACGTTGCGGCTGCAGTTAGTATATGGTGATTTATAAACTCAAAGTTCAACTGTATGACTTCTATTAAAAGAGCCACCTTCTCTATAGAAAAATAAATTAAGTTATGACATTAATCATTTCATATGATATTATTTATACATTAAATAATTACCTGATTGTGTCAAACTCTGCGAATCATCCATGTCAGTTGTCAGATCACAAAATTATAAAATTAACATGAAAATTCAAAATGACGTGACCCGATCGCTCATTTTCATTGGTTAGACGTTCAATTACCCCAACGGTGAACTTCAAAAGTTAAAGCCTGATTTATAAACTTGACGTTGACGTTGCAGTTCGCCGTTGACGTTGACGTTCAAAGTTAAATATTAGAAAAACATATGACTCGTTTATAAACTCCGTTGCCGTTCCTGTTCGTAGTTGGCGTTCCGTACGCATGACGTTCGAGATAACCAACTTTTAACTTTTGAAGTTCACCGTTGGGTACATGAACGTCTAACCAATGAAAATGAGTGATCGGGTCACGTGATTTTGAATTTGCATGTCAAATGTCTATTTTATAATTTGGTGACAACTGACATGGATGATTCACAGAGTTTAACACAATCAGGTAATTATTTAATGTATAAATAATATCATATGAAATGATTAATGTCATAACTGAATTTATTTTTCTATAGAGAAGGTGGCTCTTTTAATAGAAGTCATACAGTTGAACTTTGAGTTTATAAATCGCCACATTCTAACTGCAACCGCAACGTTACCGCAACAGCAACGGCAACGTAACAGCCTGTGGTAACAGCAACGTCAACGTCAAGTTTATAAATCAGGCTTAAAAGTTGGTTATCTCGAACGTCATGCGTACGGAACGCCAACTTCGAACAGTAGCGTCAACGGAGTTTATAAACGAGTCATATGTTATTCTAATATTTAACTTTGAACGTCAACGTCAACGGCGAACTGCAACGTCAACGTCAAGTTTATAAATCAGGCTTAATTTTTATTACTATCTTTTGGGGTACGTTCCGATTCCATGGATAATTGTCCGGATATATCTTGTCTAGGGAATGACGTCACAGAGAAGAGTGTCTTTTGATTCTGAACGACATTATTGAAAAATGTCCCTTTGACAATACGCATGCTCTTTTAGCCCGCTGTCACTTTTGTTCATTTGAATTTGTGACTATTATTTATCTGTGAACCATGGCGTTATTTGCAGCAATTAATTAGGATATTGAAATAGTAGGTGATTTCAGAACATTTTTAAGAACGCCGCCTGAAAATAATCAAAGTAAAATAAAGAACTAGGTACTTAGAAGTTATTCCAAATTAGTACGGCTGAGCATGCATACTGTCATGCTCTTTTAGCCCGCTGTCACTTTTGGTAATTTGAATTTGTGACTATTATATTTATCTGTGAACCATGGCGTTATTTGCAGCAATTAATTAGGATATTGAAATATTAGGTGCTTTTAGAACATTTTTAAGAACGCTGCCTGAAAATAATCCAAGTAGAATAAAGAACTAGGTACCTACTTAAAAGAAGTTATTCCAAATTATACTGAAAGAGAATTGTGTCATCAAATAAAATTATGTAAAAGACAAACACTTCATAATTTCTATATTATCATTCATTTTTACTAAAAAAGAATGATCATTATATTGTTATGATGCAAAAACACCATAAAAATACTGCCATGTGAAACTGTTTTCAAACAAAGATTGATAGATATACACATAACAACTGAACTGCGCATGTCAGACAACATTTACCTACCTCTAGGAGGTAGGTAAGATTTCATTGTCCGGACATTCCCCTGGTAATGATTCTGAACAGAATTAAAAGTTACCTTGACAAATCTTCACTTGATTCTGAACGGTTTTGGGTAAAATATCTTGTCTGGACAATGTCCGGATACTGAATCGGAACGTACCCTTGAAGTTCACCGTTGGGGTACATTGAACGTCTAACCAATGAAAATGAGCGATCGGGTCACGTGATTTTGAATTTGCATGTCAATTTTATAATTTGGTGATCTGACATGGATGATTCACAGAGTTTAACACAATCAAGTAATTATTTAATGTATAAATAATATCATATGAAATAATTAATGTCATAACTTAATTTATTTTTCTTTAGAGAAGGTGCCTCTTTTAATAGAAGTCATACAAAACTATGACTTTTTATATGATATGGCAAATAAAAATTATAAGGAATATTTTTTGACAGATGGTTTAACCAATCATATTGCGTAATGATGACGTAATGCAACCAATAGAATTGAAAATGTAAAATGATGTATCTGACAACATAATTTTGTAGATTAGGTTTTATTTTGTTACGTCAGTAACAAAAAATTAATTAATTTGTCACATGAAACGTCAAAAATGTTTAGCAAAATGAGTCGTTTTGGTAGTATTTTTAACAAGAAAAATATTCTTCCTAAATACCATTCGAGATAATAATTTTTTGAGAGAATTTTTGTCTATTCCACGGCAACTTATTGCAATTTCACTCCACAAAACATCATCTGACAATTCCCCTCAACTTCGTTTCGGGAAATTGATAGATAATGTTTTGTGTCGTGAAATTGTTAGAAATAAGTTGCCGTGGAAACGACAAAACAATTCTCAAAAAATTATCATCTCTTATGGTAGAGACGATTTAAATCCATATAGGAGTGACGTCATAAAAAACAAGCAAATTATTCGTATGAATCAAGAGTTTACTTTTTAGTACAGCATGAGTTTGGTAGATGGTGCTGGCAGTCTTTCTCTATACGCGAAATTTAAAAGCAATAGTTTTATTTCTGTTTTTAAAATTAATCATTATTTTACCATTTTAATACTTCGCATGATTCTGTAGGAAATAATCAAAGATTAATAAAATATAACAAAACTAAATAACAAAACACGTTAACCTCAAAATTTTATGTTGACACTTGACACAACAAGAAGGAGAAAATTGACAAGTTGTCAGCAATAAACAATAAATGGTATATAACGAACTTTTGTAAATCTAAAAGAAAACAATAATATGTAAGAAAATATATTTCATGTAATGAATACTATATTATATGAATAATTGTTCTGCTACTGCCGTTAAGACACAAATTGTTAAGCCCCGCCCCTTATGACATACGATATGCGTATAGATTTATACGAGTAAAATGTGTAAGAAAGAGATAGCTTATTTAGTGCACGTGGTGGATAGAATTTATCAGATATGACGTCACTCCTATATGGATTTAAATCGTCTCTATTACCCCTGATAGGCCAGTCATTCTGGATGAAATTTACATTGGGTACATGAAGTTCTCGTGCAGTCAATGAAAGTTGTACCCATCGATATAATAAAGTCCCCTGACTAACATATTGATTTGTTTCCGCGTCAAAATATCAGCAACATTTATTATTAATAAAAAACTAACGACGAATCTTGTCGCCTGCACTTTACCGCGCTATAAGTCCGGTATTTCACTGCTGACCGCGAGAATAAAATTATTACCGTGTAGGACAGGAATTTTCCCACAAAATACTCCCACATTTCATCCCCTAAACATGCCCGGACATTTTTAAATAAATTATAAAGGCATTTAATTTATATCGGGAGTTATTTTTATTAGTAAACATAGGGCATGTCATTACCATAGTTACAGTGTTACAGAATGACAGCAATGTATTAAAGCTGATCGTTTGACGAATCGCGAAAAAATGCTTTTATAATTTATTTTAAAATATCTGGGCATGTTTGGGGGTTGAAATGTGGTTTTAATTTGTAGAAAATTTCCTCCCCTACACGGTAATAATTTTATTCTCGCGATCAACAGTGAAATACCGGACTTATAGCGCGTTAAAGTGCCGTCGACACGATTCGTCGTTAGTTTTTTATTAATAATTAATGTTGCTGATATTTTAACGCGGAAACAAATCAATATGTTAATCAGGGGACTTTACTCTATCGTTTAGTACAAGTTTCATCGGCTGCAAGAGAACTTCATATACAAAATCTAAAATGACTGGACTATGACAATAAACAGAAGGATGTAGCATGGAAGTAAATTTCAGAATTTCAACAGTTGAACCGCAACGTTACCAGCAGGCAGCAGAAAGTTAAATAGAAGATGATGGAACTACGTTAAGTAGTGTATTTTCCACCTACGAGAGGGCTCCTCATGTCACCACACTTGTCACGTGTTTGTCACAATAACAATAATTTGAATTTTTTGGTCGGGTTGTCTCTGAAAATCGTGTTTTGTTATCTTATTTTCCTGTTTGTATTGACAGTCTATCATATTATAATTTACGAAATTATGATGCCTTCCAGTGCCTCCAGTAATATCAAGTGTTGCATTAATAATACTGGTAAGTACGATTATTTTATTTTTTTTAAATTTAATTTAAGTGCATTTAACACAAAATATATAATATTAAAATAACACAACCAAAATATATCTAATATAAACTGTAAAAAATCTGACGTGGACACCACATGACTTCCTTGTACGCCTTGTGTGTTCATACTTTTCTTAATAACTAAAATGTAGAATAATATAAAAAATTCTTTTAACTTATTATACTAGTATACTCACAAATATATTTTAGTCATTTTATTCAAACTGCAGAAGAAGATATAAAGCATATTTTACTATTGTCACTGTCATGTCATAATCATTTAAATTTTACGTAGTAACAAATGTTAATCGATCATGGACTACAAGATAAAGAAATACTAAATTATACATATATACTTTAATTATTCCTAAATAATACCAGATACAAAAATATTTATAAAATACCGATTTTAGGTAATAATCACATAATCTTTCATTTAAAATAAAAAAAATTGTGTTAAATTAAATATTTATCGAAATATTTTTAAAAAGTACTACTTCCGGTTTATAGATTGAAACCAAAAATAGGAGGTGCACAACTAGATGCTATAACAGTCCTAAATACAAAATTTCAACTTTCTACGTCTAACCGTATATGAGTTATGCGACACACATACGTCCGTCCGTCCGTCCGTACGTACGTACGTACGTACAGACGTCACGTCGAAACTAGTCATAATGGATTCAGAAAAGGTCAAAACGGATATTTCCGTCAAAATCTGAGAACCGAAATTTTTCGCGATTACAATACTTCCTTACTTCGTACAAGGAAGTAAAAAGGTTACGTTGTGGATATTTTTTAATATATGAAATTTTCCTTTCTTTAAAGTTCCATGAAATTTAAATTAATAATTTCAATTTGTTTTTAGGTGTAACAGTTCATCGCTTTCCAAATTCTAGGACTTATATGTATATTTATAAGATGTGGTTGGATGTCTTAGGAATGGAAAACCTGAATCATATGGATCCGCTCACTTCTACTTTTGGTGCTATTATGTATCTTCCTGTAATTTACTGTGCAATGAAATCTTAGGATATTGTAAAATAAATGTATATATTGTGAAAATTTTTAAATTCTTATCTCCTACTTTTGGTGCTTTCTGTAACGCTATTAAACTGTACGTGTAAACAAATTCGCTGTATTTTTACTTCCTTGTACGGAGTAATAAGGAAGTATTGTAATCGCGAAAAATTTCGGTTTTCAGATTTTGATGGAAATATCCGTTTTGACCTTTTCTGAATCCATTATGACTAGTTTCGTCGTGACGTCTGTACGGACGTATGTGTGTCGCATAACTCAAATACGGTTAGACGTAGAAAGTTGAAATTTTGTATTTAGGACTGTTATAGCATCTAGTTGTGCACCTCCTATTTTTGGTTTCAATCTATTAACCGGAAGTAGTACTTTTTAAAAATATTTCGATAAATATTTAATTTAACACAAATTTTTTTATTTTAAATGAAATTTTATGTGATTATTACCTAAAATCGGTATTTTATAAATATTTTTGTATCTGGTATCATTTAGGAATAATTAAAGTATATATTTTTAATTTCGTATTTCTTTATCTTATAGTCCATGATCGATTAACATTTGTTACTACATAAAATTTAAATGATTATGACATGACAGTGACAATAGTAAAATATGCTTTATATCTTCTTCTGCAGTTTAAATAAAATGACTAAAATATATATGTGAGTATACTAGTATAATAAGTTAAAAGAATTTTTTATATTATTCTACATTTTAGTTATTAAGAAAAGTATGAACACACAAGGCGTACAAGGAAGTCATGTGGTGCCCACGTCAGATTTTTAAATATATTATGGAAATGATATATTGTTTAATAAAAATATATGCGATTTTGTTATCACTCACGGTTCTATAGCGTTACAGAAAGTTTCATTTTAATAATTAATTTTATTTTAAACTACATCGTGGGTTGTCTAGTAAAAATTCATTCTCATTCCACACTTCAGAGGGCACTGAACGCAGTCCCGATACGCTTGTTTATCGATGCCCGATACCTAACACGGCAGTTTACTATCTATATAGTATATTGTCATCTGTGGTTACCAGCAACAGCAACGGCAACGTAACAGCAACGGCAAACGTAACAGCATCGTCAACGTCAAGTTTATAAATCGGGCTTTAGAGGTATCTACTCTTACTGCTTAGAATTTCTGAAAAATTCATTTTAATTCGTAATATTTGCAGGGAATTTAATATTATTTAGAAATTAAAAAAAGGAAGTTTTATTACAGGTACGTTATTTATTATTATTTTATACATTTTTGTTAAAATTCTGACAGTTTAAAATGTTAGAGTGATTAAAAAAATTAAATTACTAGCGAATAAACAATTGTTTAAAGTTGTTGCTATGGAGTTAATAATACCAGATTAGAACGTCAAAATTGAATAAAATTATTTATTTGGGTATTGTTATGTTCTAAATTATTCTAATTATATTTAGGTGTTCATTAAATTTATTTTTAATAGTACTTAGTTTTAGTTATGAGAATCCATTGGTAGGTATAGGTACCTACTTAAATTGGACCGTGAAAAAAAATACTAGTACTCTTAATTTTGAGAACTTCTGAAAAATTCTTTTTAATTCGTAATCTTTAAAATTATTTAGAAATTTAGAAAAGGCACAAACTTATTTAATTACTTAATTTTATGTTTTAGTAAACATTATTTATTATTTAAAAAATGCAAGTTTATGCTTACCCATGTTGTTGGCTGCTTTCCACATAACTAAATATTGTAGTAATTGTCAAAATAACAAAACATAGTCTGGCACAAGTAAGAAGTACCATATTGGAATATTTTTTGGGATGAAATTTTATTGAACCCTGCATAGTTTATATAGCAAAATATCTATTAACATTTGTACTGATTTTGATTTTATTCGCTATGCCTAATTAATACGAAATTATTTTTTATTGCAGTACAAAGAAGCAATTTTACACAATTATACACATAAGTTACACATAAATAGCAATCAAAATTTGTAATGAATTTGATTATGAAACTAAATGCATACAAATAACGCCTATGTACCCAGTTTGAGTGTGGCAGCCGCATATACGAGGTTTGTCTCAAAAATACATATAAAATGTTCACAGCGACTGGTGCGGGAGACGAGACACTGGACTTCCACGTTCACTAACAATGACAACCCAAGCAAAGTCTCGGCTTATACTCCTTATATAGATATAGTACCGCAATCTCAGCCATTTTCATTCCAAAAACAGGGTTGTTATTTCAAAAACATAAGTTTTCAATTTACTGTCAAAAAATAAACAAACATTTCTTAACAAATATTTGATTTTATATTATTTAAAATGAAATGAAAGTCACACTTATATTGTTATTATACAGGTTGGTGGAGATGAAATGCGAACATAGGGAACATACATGACAATCGAACTTTCATGTCAGGTATCTTGATATATTTTGTAGTAGTGTCACAAAACGAAATAATGTGAATTTTTGTGGCAAAAAGAGTAATCAATAACAGAAATAATAATAAAATCTAAAAGTGCATGTAAACTTTCTTGTTCTGCTCGTACACATACATTATTATGCAAATAAAATATTTTAATGAAAATAAAAATTTCAATAATATGACAGCTACTTTGACATTGACAATACTTATTCCACGTATATCAAGATGCCTAGCATGATAACTCCATTGTCAAATATTTCCCTATGTTCGCATTTCACCTCCACCAACCTGTATATTATACCGGGTGTAACACCATACATGTATACATAGGCGATTACCATTGCATTTCACATTTACGCAGATTCCTGTTCCCCATTTCCACGTAGGCAAATGGTAAAGGTGTCAATCGAAAGGTAAAAGTATTTCACACCAGATGCAATTTGTAATTTCGTTCTAAATTTCTTTTAAAGAACAATATGAGGAATTTTAAATTTCAAATCGAATCTTACATTGCTATGGTTACTTGGTACAACATATTTTCAAATTTTGACGGAGGTGTCAGATTTGTTTTGTGTTTAATTTAAACTATTTTACTAAGTGTGTACTAAATAAGTATACCATTGTAGAAGGAAATTCGGGAATTGTAGTTTTTTAATATTATTAAAATTTATTATGACCTTATAAATAATAAATGACATTTCATATTTTCCATTTCAATTTGCCAAAAAGTTAAAAATTCATATGACATTAAGAAATATTTTATTTTTTGTTTTCATGGGTAGGCAGATAAATCTAAATTGTAACAAATTTGTAGAATTTTTAACTTCTTGTAATCGCGAACTCTGCGTAAACTATTTCCATTATAAAACGTTTTTATGATAAATACCTACTCTTTCATTGTTTGAATACATTTTTTGATTAAACACAAAACAAATCTGACACCTCCGTCAAAATTTGAAAATATGTTGTATTAAGGCGGAACTTAAAGGGTCTAGAAATAGTGGTATCACATATTCGGAATTCTGGGCTTATTTTTAAAGATATTTAAATTTTTTTTGAAGTACTGTAAAGATAAAGGATGGTTCTAAACCCGTGTCTTAAAGTTTTAATAAAAATATCAATTGTTTATGTATATGTACAGTTTGTTGAAAATTGCCTATTTTCAGTTGTGGTATTCTATCTACAGGTTGTTATGTAAGTATAGCACCAACGCTTACATGGTGAATAGAGAAGATTCAAGATTCAAGGAGTACCAAACAATTTTTTGTAGCCTCCGCAAAAGGGTAATTAAATTGACCAATTACAGCTGATTGTTAAAATTCTTTAAAAAAAATTAAATCAAGTAGGGAGTATTTTATTTTCAGTGCAGCAGTTGTCAATGTCAATGTTTTGTGAATTGATATAATAAATAAAAGAATATTTAAATAGGTATCTATTCTATTTAGTATGTAGCGACGAATTTCAGGTTCCAATAATATTAAATTGTTCAATTTAATTGTGGAATTATGTGTGATTATTAAATATGACAGTTTTCTATTGATTATTTGAAATATCTTAGATATGCAAGTTCATTATCTTGTTTATTATTTATAAATAGGTAAAAAATTACACAATTATTTTTACCTTCCGCTTGCCTGTAAAGGAAGGTATTGGAATCATGCAAAAAATCGGGTAGTGAGTTTTTAATGGCTGAGCACGAATTAGGGTCCTTACAACTCATTTTTGATAGTTTCCCGATGATGTATGTGTGTATGTATGTGTGTGTGTATGTGTGTGGTCCGGGCCGATGCCGTCTGTCGGATAACTCAAATACGAATTACCCAAAAATTTTGATATTTCGTATTTTACAATTGTATACGAATAGGAAGAGCTCATTAGATTTTGGTACAAATATCTTCACCGGAAGAGATTTTTTTTTAAGATTGAAAAGATTAAGTGTCAAAAATTTCTATAAATTTGGATAAATATAGTATTTATTTGTAATAATAATAAGAGGAAAAGTTATTTGCAATTTACGTTATAAAAAATTGTCTTTATCTGGTAGCTTTAAAGAACTGCAGTAAAATTTAAAGTCAGATTTTTTATATATTTATTTTATTTGACGGATAATCACTCAACAGGAATAATTACAGCACTATATAAACCGATAGCTGACTCGTCCACCATATTGGAGCCCACAGCTGTTTGACACATCATACAACTGATTTGTGCAATCATTTTTTTTACGTTATAATAATTATATAAATGACAAATTGTTTTTTTAACGTGATCAATAAACAATTATTATTATTTTTGAAATAGATTTATTTGTTAAATTAGTTATCCTTTCTCGGAGGATAGCTAACAACCTTGTTGGACCTGTGGTTAAGTTAGCTGGCGCCCACAATTCTTCTTACTCTTTTAGCGGATCCCCTCTTCTCCCCTAAACTACCGTGGTCCGACCGCCCTAGCGCGGGCACCCAAAAGGTTGTAGCAACACTTACCTTAATTTGTACATTATACAAATTTGCTTTAGCTCTAGTGCTTTGAGCACCATTTAGTTTACAATAGATAATTTGACGGGTGAACAGTGGGTTGTCAGTCAAATGGAAGGCGTACAAGGAAGTCATGTGGTGTCCACGTCAAATTTTTTAAACTCACAATGCGACGTTCATAGTTTTTACTTTTTTACGTTTCTCTTTAAACAATATAACGCAATATAACAATAAATTGGTGAGTTCAACATAATATTATTGACAGTTTGATCGCCGACTCAACATTATCAGCGTGGTCTACCATTTAGTTTACAATTGATCGCCGACTCAACATTATCAGCGTGGTCTACCATTTAGTTTACAATAGATAATTGAACGGGTGACCAGCGGGTTGCCAGTCAAATGGAAAGATTTCAAAATGTAATTAATTTAAAAAGAAATATTTTTTATTAATAATGTGAAGTACAAAAGTAGCAATTTAAATTATTTTCCGAATACTACGTACAGCAATTAAATTGCTGCTTTTGTACTTGCTACTTGCTACTTTTGTACTTCACATTATTAATAAAAAAATATTTCTTTTTAAATTAATTACATTTTGAAATCTTTCTATTTAACTGGCAACCCGCTGGTCACCCGTTCAATTATCTATTGTAAACTAAATGGTAGACCACGCTGATAATGTTGAGTCGGCGATCAAACTGTCAATAATATTATGTTGAACTCACCAATTTATTGTTATATTGCGTTATATTGTTTAAAGAGAAACGTAAAAAAGTAAAAACTATGAACGTCACATTGTGAGTTTAAAAAATCTGACGTGGACACCACATGACTTCCTTGTACGCCTTGTGTGTTCATACTTTTCTTAATAACTAAAATGTAAAATAATATTAAAAATTCTTTTAACTTATTATACTAGTATACTCACAAATATATTTTAGTCATTTGATTTAAACTGCAGAAGAAGATATAAAGCATATTTTACTATTGTCACTGTCATGTCATAATCATTTAAATTTTACGTAGTAACAAATGTTAATCGATCATGGACTACAAGATACCGAAATACTATAAATTATAAATATATACTTTAATTATTTTTAAATGATAGCAGATACAAAAATATTTATAAAATACCGATTGTAGGTAATAATCACATAATCTTTCATTTA
Organism: Agonum fuliginosum; assembly: GCA_947534325.1. NCBI lineage: Eukaryota > Metazoa > Arthropoda > Insecta > Coleoptera > Carabidae > Agonum > Agonum fuliginosum. Next base: position 19,559,701 of record OX384035.1, on the reverse strand, counting down.
AAATAAAAAAAATTGTCTAAAATTAAATATTTATCGAAATATTTTTAAAAAGTACTACTTCCGGTTTGTAGACTGAAACCAAAAATAGGAGGTGCACAACTAGATGCTATAACAGTCCTAAATACAAAATTTCAACTTTCTACGTCTAACCGTATTTGAGTTATGCGACACACATACGTCCGTACGTACGTACAGACGTCACGTCGAAACTAGTCATAATGGATTCAGAAAAGGTCAAAACGGATATTTCCGTCAAAATCTGAGAACCGAAATTTTTCGCGATTACAATACTTCCTTACTTCGTACAAGGAAGTAAAAACTGGTCGTCTGAGACAGGCTTCAGAAATTTTACATTCAAATTTGGCGCCAAACTACGTTCGAGATAAGTATTTCCATATCGCCACGGGTCGCAGCACTAGCGTTTCCAATTTTATATCATTTAGTTGCGTTTCTTATTTATTTAGTTTTCTATGGTAAATACCAAAACCGAGTTTGTGGGGCTCTAATACGGTTTTGTTAGCTTTGTTAGTGTAGTAAATACCAAAACCGAGTTTGTGGGGCTTTATTTTTAGCCATTTTGACACATTCCGGTTAACATACAAAAACGTCATTTTATTCAATTTTTTGCAATTTTGACACATTGAGGTTAACCAAAAAAATTCATTTTCTTCAAAAAATCATGTTAAAAACACTCTTCCGCGGTCTAATTTTGCTTTTTTAGGTCATATTTAAGCATATTAAACGATCCCCTAAAAAAACGCATTTTCTCTCAAACACCTATTCTACATTCCAGCCAAAATTTGTCTTAAATTAAATATTTATCGAAATATTTGAAAAAAGTACTACTTCCAGTTTATAGATTGAAACCAAAAATAGGAGGTGCACAACTAGATGCTATAACAGTCCTAAATACAAAATTTCAAATTTCTACGTCTAACCGTATTTGAGTTATGCGACATACATACGTACAGACGTCACGACGAAACTAGTCATAATGGATTCAGAAAAGGTCAAAACGGATATTTCCTTCAAAATCTGAAAACCGAAATTTTTCGGGATTACAATACTTCCTTATTACTCCGTACAAGGAAGTAAAAAACAATTGACGATCGTTTAAATGTTATTTTTATTTTTCTACTAGAATTCTATTAACGAGAGCTTTAATTTGATACCACACACGATAGTATTTTGATAAAAATAAAAAAAGTTATGTTTATAAAGTTGGTACCACTGGTTTTGGCTCAAGATCTTAAATATAAAATTTTAGTCCAAAATTCCAACTCGTTTTTAAGTTATGCAACATCCAGACCAGACCGACAGACTAACAGACATATAGACCGACAGACCGACTTTTTTAAAAATATGTTTTTCGGGTTCAGTAGGGTCTAAAACGTGAAGATTCACCAAAATCTCGAACTGTCAAAAAATCATGATTACAATACTTCCCTATTACATAGATCGGGGAAATTTTTATAAAAATCAAGATGGCGGACATACGCGACCGGCCGATTTGGTCGACTTTTGGTTTGAAGACTACCAGTGACCTCCCCCAACGATTAAAACAAGAAAGAGCAAGAACGGAATTTTTGTAAGTTCAGGGCGATTATTTGGACATAGAGACTGGACTACAGTCGCTGTGAACATTTTATACGTATTTTTGAGACAAACCTCACACTCAAACTGGGTACATAGGCGTTATTTGTAGGCGTTTAGTTTAATAATCAAATTCATTAAAAATTTTGATTGCTATTTATGTATAACCTACGTGTATAATTGTGTCAAATTGCTTCTTTGTTCTGCAATAAAAAAATAATTTCGTACTAATTAGGCATAGTGAATAAAATCAAAATTAATACAAATGTTCATTGATATTTTGCTATATAAACTATGAAGGGTTCAATTAAATTTCATCCAAAAACAATTTCAATATGATACTCCTCACTTGTGCCAGACTATGTTTTGTTATTTTGACAATTACTACAATATTTAGTTATGTGGCAAGTAGTTCAGAATATGGGTACCTAAGCATAAATTTGCATTTTTGAAAAATAATAAATAATGTTTACTAAAACATAAAATTAAGTAATTAAATAAGTTTGTGCCTTTTCTAAATTTCTAAATAATTTTAAATATTACGAATTAAAAAGAATTTTACAGAAATTCTCACAATTAAGAGTACTAGCATTGTGTTATTTTCACGGTGCAATTTAAGTAGGTACCTATACTTACTACTGGATTAGCATAACTAAAACTAGGTACTATTAAAATAAATTAATGAACACCTAAATATAATTAGATTAATTTAGAACATAATACCCAAATAAATAATTTTATTTAATTTTGACGTTTTAATCTGCAATTATTAACTCCAATTTTGAATTTCTGTCCCGTAATAAATAATTTATAATCAAATAATATATAAATATCCCGGATCTAGGAAGATTCTTCGAAAGCAAATTCTTCGAAGGAAAATTCTTCGAAGGAAAGTTCTTCGAAAAGCAATTCTTCGAAAGGAAAATTCTTCGAATAGCAATTCTTCGAAAGGAAAATTCTTCGAAAATAAAAGATATTATTAAGTATAGTTCATCGCGAGGATACTTAATCGCCAAAAAATTAATTTCAGTCATACCTACCTAATTCATGACCATAAATTCTTCGTTGCAGACCAATAAATCACAATTTCACAATATTTACTCTAATTGAACTGTACTAAATAAAGAACCTAATACCCTTCTTGAGTCCCACATACTCGGTTTTGGTAGAAACTCTGATTGAACTGAACTAAATAAAGAACCTCTTACCCTTCTTGAGTCCCACATACTCGGTTTTTGGTAGAAACTCTGATTGAACTGAACTAAATAAAGAACCTCTTACCCTTCTTGAGTCCCACATACTCGGTTTTGGTACAAACTCTGATTGAACAGAACTAAATAAAGAACCTCTTACCCTTCTTGAGTCCCACATACTCGGTTTTTGGTAGAAACTCTGATTGAACTGAACTAAATAAAGAACCTCTTACCCTTCTTGAGTCCCACATACTCGGTTTTGGTACAAACTCTGATTGAACAGAACTAAATAAAGAACCTCTTACCTTTCTTGAGTCCCACCCCAGCAAACACAGTGTTGACATATACGTAACTATTATGTAATATTTAGAGAACATCGTTGACGAACCTAAATATTGCATAAATGATGCATAAAATTGCCATATGGATGACACATTTTGAAACCATATCTCCATGACATAACACTATAGACATAAAACCAATATATATGTGGCAGGTACGTAACAGATACGGATCAGTTATCGCATGGCATATTTTACATACTCGCCACATGGCACTGCCATATGAATGCAACATTTTGTAACCATATCTCCAAGACATAACTTTACAGACATGAAACCAACATTTATGTGGCAGGCACGTAATAGTTAATGGATCAGAAGTCACATGGCATTAGAACTTATATCTTACATACTTTCCACATGGCACTGCCATCTGATTATAACTTTTTGTAGCCATATCTCCATGACATCACTTTACAGACATGAATAATAATTTGAAAAATGAGAGAAATTATAATAAATAATCTCATATTTACTGACAGTTCATAGTAAGATGGAAATTGAAACGAATCACCTGTTCAATGTACATCCAATCCAACATTCAATGAATACTTTCATCTCATTGGTCAATATACTAAGATTTCTTTAGATTCATTTTTGCCTTCATTTAAACAAATTTTATTTTGAAGCAAATTATTTACAAACCACAAATAACAACTGACACCTGAGAAAATATACCATTTTACAAAATTTTAAAATAATAATTTGTATTTAAATAAAATAAGCTCAAATGGTCTGTTCACACTAGGAAAGATTTATGTAAAAAGTTTCATGCAAGTAAAACAAGTGCTAGGATCATTATAAAAGAAACTGTTAATACTGGTTATATTTTATAGAAACTAATTATTTCTATAAAATATATTAAGGAGTTTCGATACCGATTATCTATCTAGGGGATCTAAACAAAAATCTATTGTATTTCTGCAGAGTGACAACTTCTACCCACTAAATTTTGTTGTAAAAAACACCGAAAATATAAAAAATCTTATAGCGAAATATATTTGTTTATAAATATTTTATTACTATCTTTCAATTAAATTTAAAGATTTTATATTTTAAAATTCATAATTTTAAAAATCAATCGAAAACACGGCAACAGCGCTAGTATTTTAGCTACTTTACGTTGACTGTTGGCTGCAGTGATTCTAACCTAACTGTCAAGTGTTGTCAGGTAGTAAATGCAATAGCTCATAATAATTGTTCTTTTGATGCTCCAAGATTAATGCAAGCTATAAGAAATGAGAACTTAATTGATAGTTTTCGTCCAGTCATTCATTATTTCCAAGACACTTTAAAATTATTTAAAAACATTTCCTGACAATTGGTAGAAATTCATCTTTCTGTTTCAGAAATAATTAGTAATGGGGAAAGCTTTGATCAAGTATATGACAAACGTACACAAAAGATACAGATATTATTATTTCTACTGTACAGCCTTTAAAAAGAATCAGATCTTCTGGAATGATTAAAAGATTAGCGACATTTGGAATTAGTTACGAAATAATTGCAAACAAATTTAGTGATCATGGACCCGTCATGTCCCTTGTAGAGTTTTTAGTAGATGAACACGAATAATTCTTACTCAAATAGTTCTTCCTACTTATTTTCGATAGTTTCGTAACGGTGTTTGTATGCGCATTTGTTACAAACTTTATAAAATAATATGCTTCAACATAAACGCACTCTTACTTTCCAACAGTATTTTAAATTTCGCGCCAATCTATGATTTGCGACGTTGCCGTAGTTATCGCTCTTTTAGTTATGTGTCACGTTTTAAATTTTATTTATTTGAATAACTCAATAACGGTGTGGAAGAATCCACTGAATTTTAGTTTCATGATTTATTAATGTCTGATTTATAATTACTGTAAATCTCTTTCTGGTGGTATTATTTTTATAGATTATACAGCCCTTTAAAAATGTATTCTCATTTACTCCCATGTAAAACAGAAATTTTTAAAAATTTATTTTTAAAAAACGGTGTGGACGATTGATCTGAAATTTTAACAGTGAACGATAAATACATCCATCTTCAACTTGTAAAATTTTCAGATGAATGGTAATATTTTCAAAAACGGTATCGAACCTCCTTAAAGGTAGTGATCTTTAATATAATAAATAGAAAAAAGAAACATATTAAGAAAAACTTTCCTCGTGTGAACTAGGCTTCAGAAATCTATCTTATCGATCAAGAGATAACCTCACTTTGTCACTTTCATGTTGACAGGAGCTTGGCATGTCTGCGTATTTCGTACTTAAAGCATTCGATTTTAGTTTATTTGTTTTACTGGATGCACTAAATTAACCATTAATATTATGCAAGCTGAGAAATGTAGATTTCTTTAAATGGATTGTAGTACTTATGTTAATATTTGTGTATTCAGATTCGTTATAAAATGATATATTACTCCGCCTAATTGTTCATTATTATTTTTTTAGGTATGAATCACATTTTAAGAGATAACTAGTTTATTGAAAATATAATCAACTTTAATTCAGTAGCTGTGAATATGAAACTAGATTATTATATACACATCCAAAATATGTATGAGTTTGACACCAACAAACAACTAAGTAATTCGATTCTATGAAATATCAAAATACCTTCACATCCATACACTATTAGCCACTACAACAAAAAAGAATGTATTTAAATAGAAGTTTTTGTTCGCATAACCATTTGTCTTTTTGAAATGTAGGTATACTTCTTGTGCTATGGATTTTGTTCTAGCACTCTGGGCTCGTTAAAATCATATTACTCACAATATTATTAAAAGTATTAGTTTTAAATTATTAAGTATTATTTACTCTACTATACTGTACACTTTAAATTGATATTTCATATAAACTATACGATATGTCTGATTAGCCGAGCGGTTTGGAGCGTATAGGAACATCGCGGAACATCGTCCCGAAGGTTCAGGTCCATGGTTTAAATCCAGCACGATCCAGCAAATATCAAATTAACATTTGTATCTCTCTCCGGTTCTATGGATTCTCGATGGATTCAACTTTTAGTTATAAAATGTTGCTTAAACATGTGTTTTTACTTCCTTGTACGGAGTAATAAGGAAGTATTGTAATCGCGAAAAATTTCGGTTTTCAGATTTTGATGGAAATATCCGTTTTGACCTTTTCTGAATCCATTATGACTAGTTTCGTCGTGACGTCTGTACGTACGTGCGTACGTACGGACGTATGTGTGTCGCATAACTCAAATACGGTTAGACGTAGAAAGTTGAAATTTTGTATTTAGGACTGTTATAGCATCTAGTTGTGCACCTCCTATTTTTGGTTTCAATCTATAAACCGGAAGTAGTACTTTTTAAAAATGTTTCGATAAATATTTAATTTAACACAAATTTTTTTATTTTAAATGAAAGATTATGTGATTATTACCTAAAATCGATATTTTATAAATATTTTTGTATCTGGTATCATTTAGGAATAATTAAAGTATATATTTTTAATTTAGTATTTCTTTGTCTTATAGTCCATGATCGATTAACATTTGTTACTACGTAAAATTTAAATGATTATGACATGACAGTGACAATAGTAAAATATGCTTTATATCTTCTTCTGCAGTTTAAATAAAATGACTAAAATATATTTGTGAGTATACTAGTATAATAAGTTAAAAGAATTTTTTATATTATTCTACATTTTAGTTATTAAGAAAAGTATGAACACACAAGGCGTACAAGGAAGTCATGTGGTGTCCACGTCAGATTTTTTTAATATAAATAAAATAATTATTGCTACATTTTATATAGTACGTAATACAGAAATGTATCTGCCATTTCTATATGCCATATGGCGGTAACCTGCCGTGGCCATATAGCAGTACGGTTGTCTTTCAAACGTAACTCCCATGTGGCATACATGGTGAGAATGGCTGACATAGGAAAGCGCATGCAAGCTCCATATATGTTGCATGCCATATGGCAGTAGACATGAATGGTGTACGTGTTTTATGTATGCCACATCATAGTTATCTAACTGTGTTTGCTGGGACATACAACAAAGAGAATCTAACATTAATATAGAAATTAACAATAATTTAATCAAAATAATTATATTTTTTATTTAGAAAATCAGTTTATCCTTAGGCGATGTTTCGTAGTTAAGGGGGATATAAAGTGAACTGAGAAAAGTTGCGAAATGACCTATCCTGCTGTCACAATATCTCTGAAACTATATGAGATAATGCAAAAATTTCTTCAATAGCACGGCCAGTGGTTAGCTCAGCGGTAGAGGGTCCGCCTAGCATGCTAGCGGTCCCCAGTTCGATTCCCAGCACAACCGACAATAATACCACTGGGTCCGAGTGGTTGGATTCCACTATAATAACATCTACCATCCTGTAATTGGAAGTTAATTCTGTAGGTTGGTTACCATTAAAAAAATAAAAAATAAAAATAAAAATATTAAACCTTGTACTTTCAAATAAGGTTAAAACATTATGAAAAAATCTGACGTGGGCACCACATGACTTCCTTGTACGCCTTGTGTGTTCATACTTTTCTTAATAACTAAAATGTAGAATAATATAAAAAATTCTTTTAACTTATTATACTAGTATACTCACATATATATTTTAGTCATTTTATTTAAACTGCAGAAGAAGATATAAAGCATATTTTACTATTGTCACTGTCATGTCATAATCATTTAAATTTTACGTAGTAACAAATGTTAAACGATCATGGAGTACAAGATACCGAAATACTAAATTATAAGTATATACTTTAATTATTCTTAAATGATAGAAGATACAGAAAAATTTATAAAATACCGATTGTAGATAATAACCACATAATCTTTCATTTAAAATAAAAAAAATTGTCTAAAATTATTTATTTATCAAAATATTTTTAAAAAGTACTACTTCCGGTTTATAGATTGAAACCAAAAATAGGAGGTGCACAACTAGATGCTATAACAGTCCTAAATACAAAATTTCAGCTTTCTACGTCTAACCGTATTTGAGTTATGCGACACACATACGTCCGTACGTACGTACGCACGTACGTACGCACGTACGCACGTACGTACAGACGTCACGACGAAACTAATAATGGATTCAGAAAAGGTCAAAACGGATATTTCCGTCAAAATCTGAGAACCGAAATTTTTCGCGATTACAATACTTCCTTACTCCGTACAAGGAAGTAAAAAATCTGACGTGGACACCACATGACTTCCTTGTACGCCTTGTTTGTTCATACTTTTCTTAATAACTAAAATGTAGAATAATATAAAAAATTATTTTAACTTATTATACTAGTATACTCACAAATATATTTTAGTCATTTTATTTAAACTGCAGAAGAAGATATAAAGCATATTTTACTATTGTCACTGTCATGTCATAATCATTTAAATTTTACGTAGTAACAAATGTTAATCGATCATGGACTACAAGATACCGAAATATTAAATTATACATATATACTTTAATTATTTTTAAATGATAGCAAATACAAAAATATTTATAAAATACCGATTGTAGGTAATAATCACATAATCTTTCATTTAAAATAAAAAAAATTGTCTTAAATTAAATATTTTACGAAATATTTTAAAAAAGTACTACTTCCGGTTTGTAGGCTGAGACCAAAAATAGGAGGTGCACAACTAGATGCTATAACAGTCCTAAATACAAAATTTCAACTTTCTACGTCTAACCGTATTTGAGTTATGCGACACACATACGTCCGTCCGTCCGTACGTACGTACGTACGTACGTACGTACAGACGTCACGTCGAAACTAGTCATAATGGATTCAGAAAAGGTCAAAACGGATATTTCCGTCAAAATCTGAGAACCGAAATTTTTCGCGATTACAATACTTCCTTACTTCGTACAAGGAAGTAAAAATCTGACGTGGACACCACATGACTTCCTTGTACGCCTTGTGTGTTCATACTTTTCTTAATAACTAAAATGTAAAATAATATTAAAAATTCTTTTAACTTATTATACTAGTATACTCACAAATATATTTTAGTCATTTTAATTAAACTGCAGAAGAAGATATAAAGCATCTTATATACTAAAAGGCTTGAGATCATTTTCAGCAGCTTAGCAACCGTTTTTCGACACGCCTACTGCCTAAACGGGTGAACCGATTTTTATGAACTTTTTTTTATTTGATAGAGGTTCATGTGAAGTAGTGCCTTTTGGGTATATGAATATTATAGATGGCGTGGTAGTCGCAGGGGAGTTGAAAAACAGTGATTTTTTTCACTCCTTGGATACGGGTATTATACTTTATTCGATTGTTTTTTTCATTTGACATATAGGTAGAGGATGAATTTGACTATATTTCTATGCATGTTTCAACCCAATATTGGGTATATTAAGAAAGTTATTAAGAAAAAACTGAAAAATGCACGGAACGCAAATGGGAGCATGCCATGGAAGTTTTGTTTTCTTTTTGATAAAAATGATTTTTTTTGTCTACTGTCAGATTTGACGTTTCCAATTTGAAATTTTATTTGGATTTATCTTTTATATTTGATAAGGTAGAAGTATTTTGAAAATTTTATTGAGTATTTAAAGATGGAGCACGCATTATGTTTACATGCTTTTGTATAAATTTGTAATATATTTTTTGAAATTTTTTATTCAACTTAACAATGCACTGTGAAGTTGAATCATATTGTTATTTATTACTGTAGTATTTATAGTAATATATTTTGACCCAAATGTAAATGTTCAATTAAAAATAGGTATCTATATATCCAATATCTGTGGATAATACTATTTCTCAGTATTTTACTGAAAGTTTTAAATGTCAAATTAATATACAAATTTAACAATGGAGTCCGATAATTGGGATTTTTATCTATTGTACTTGAGTTTTGGTTGAGTTTGAGTTTGTCCTGCCCAAGCCGCCCTTGACATCTTTATCCTGCATACGCCCATTAACTAACAACTGGACAAGCACGAGACACGACGCGGACTAGAGATGATCTAGATTGTTATTGCACTTGTATCAAGTATCAAATCTGTTTTTACAAAAGTATGTATATGGTATTATAATAAGCACCAAGGGGTACAAAATATGGCTTCTATGATCGGCATTTGTTTATCAATAAAAATTTAATATAATCATGATTGGTATTAAACATTATCGTCTAATGTTGCCCAAAATTATGGCTGTTTACTAAGTATAAATTGCACTCGGTGAGCGGAATTTGTTTTTTCTGAATATGTTTTAAATTATATCGCGATTGATTTCAAATAAAAGGTCATAATAAGGACACAAAATGTACAGTATGCAATAAACTGACTTTCGACAATTTTACTTTTGTTTTTAGTCGGACAAAAAGCATTTTTTCAGTTTTCACAATTTTTTTTTATTTGTTTTTAAAACACTCTTGACTACCTACTTGGTATATTCCAATAATCACATCAAAAGACAGTCAGTGAAAATTATAAACATTTTATATTAGCATTTTCCTGTTTTATAGTTTCCTCGGAATTTATCACAAATCCATCGAGTTATATATATTTTTTTAAACTAAAGGGCTAGATGATAACTACTTTTTGTCGCGCAGCGGTAGAGTCTAAATGTTAAAATCGTTATAGGTAATTGAGGCACGAAGTGCCAAATTGTCCCACATTCAGGGTCCGCGGAGCTTAAGCCCGCGAAGCGGGCAAATCCCCCTTGTCGCGCGCAGCGGTAGAGTCTGAATGTTAAAATCGTTATAATTGAGGCACGAAGTTCCAAATTATCCCACATTTAGGGTCCGCGGAGCTTAAGTCCGCGAAGCGGGCGAATCCCCCTTGTCGCGCGCAACGGTAGAGTCTGAATGTTAAAATCGTTATAATTGAGACACGAAGTGCCAAATTGTCCCACATTCAGGGTCCGCGGAGCTTAAGCCCACGAAGCGGGCGAATCCCCCTTGTCGCGCGCAGCGGTAGAATCTGAATGTTAAAATCGTTATATTTGAGGCACGAAGTGCCAAATTGTCCCACATTCAGAGTCCGCGGAGCTTAAGCCCGCGAAGCGGGCGAATCCCCCTTGTCGTGCGCAGCGGTAGAGTTTGAATGTTAAAATCGTTATAATTGAGGCACGAAGTGCCAAATTGTCCCACATTCAGGATCCGCAGAGCTTAAGCCCGCGAAGCGAGCAAATCCCCCTTGTCACGCGCAGCGGTAGAGTCTGACTGTTAAAATCGTTATAATTGAGGCACGAGGTGCCAAATTGTCCCACATTCAGGGTCCGCGGAACTTAAGCCCGCGAAGCGGGCGGATCCCCCTTGTCGCGCACAGCGGTAGAGTCTGAATGTTAAAATCGTTAAAATTGAGGCACGAAGTGCCAAATTGTCCCACATTCAGGGTCCGCGGAGCTTAAGCCCGCGGAGCTTAAGCCCGCGAAGCGGGCGAATCCTCCTTGTCGCGCGCAGCGGTAGAGTCTGAATGTTAAAATCGTTATAATTGAGGCACGAAGTGCCGAATTGTCCCACATTCAGAGTCCGCGGAGCTTAAGCCCGCGAAGCGGGCAAATTCCCCTTGTCACGCGGCAGCGGTAGAGTCTAAATTATGTTAAAATCGTTATAATTGAGGCACGAAGTGCCGAATTGTCCCACATTCAGAGCCCGCGAAGCAAGCGAATCCTCCTTGTCACGCGGCAGCGGTTGAGTCTGAATGTTAAAATCGTTATAATTGAGGCACGAAGTGCCAAATTGTCCCACATTCAGGGTCCGCGGAGCTTAAGCCCGCGAAGCGGGCGGATCCCCCTTGTCGCGCACAGCGGTAGAGTCTGCATGTTAAAATCGTTAAAATTGAGGCACGAAGTGCCAAATTGTCCCACATTCAGGGTCCGCGGAGCTTAAGCCCGCGAAGTGGGCGAATCCTCCTTGTCGCGCGCAGCGGTAGAATCTGAATGTTAAAATCGTTATAATTGAGGCACGAAGTGCCGAATTGTCTCACATTCAGAGTCCGCGGAGCTTAAGCCCGCGAAGCGGGCGAATTCCCCTTGTCGCGCGGCAGCGGTAGAGTCTAAATTATGTTAAAATCTTTATAATTGAGGCACGAAGTGCCGAATTTTCCCACATTCAGAGCCCGCGAAGCAGGCGAATCCTCCTTGTCGCGCACAGCGGTAGAGTCTGAATGTTAAAATCGTTATAATTGAGGCACGAAGTGCCAAATTGTCCCACATTCAGGGTCCGCGGAGCTTAAGCCCGCGATGCGAGCGAATTTCCCTTGTCGCGCGCAGCGGTAGAGTCTGAATGTTAAAATCGTTATAATTGAGGCACGAAGTGCCAAATTGTCCCACATTCAGGGTCCGCGGAGCTTAAGCCCGCGATGCGAGCGAATTTCCCTTGTCGCGCGCAGCGGTAGAGTCTGAATGTTAAAATCGTTATAATTGAGGCACGAAGTGCCGAATTGTCTCACATTCAGAGTCCGCGGAGCTTAAGCCCGCGAAGCAGGCGAAGTCCCCTTGTCGCGCGGCAGCGGTAGAGTCTAAATTATGTTAAAATCGTTATAATTGAGGCACGAAGTGCCGAATTGTCCCACATTCAGAGCCCGCGAAGTAGGCGATTCCCCCTTGTCGCGCGGCAGCGCGACCTAGCCGAAGGCCCGCGTAGCGGGGCCTGACGCTAGTATTTTACTATTGTCACTGTCATGTCATAATCATTTAAATTTTACGTAGTAACAAATGTTAATCGATCATGGACTACAAGATACCGAAATACTATAAATTATAAATATATACTTTAATTATTTTTAAATGATAGCAGATACAAAAATATTTATAAAATACCGATTGTAGGTAATAATCACATAATCGTTCATTTAAAATAAAAAAAATTGTCTAAAATTAAATATTTATCGAAATATTTTTAAAAAGTACTACTTCCGGTTTGTAGACTGAAACCAAAAATAGGAGGTGCACAACTAGATGCTATAACAGTCCTAAATACAAAATTTCAACTTTCTACGTCTAACCGTATTTGAGTTATGCGACACACATACGTCCGTACGTACGTACGTACGTACGTACAGACGTCACGTCGAAACTAGTCATAATGGATTCAGAAAAGGTCAAAACGGATATTTCCGTCAAAATCTGAGAACCGAAATTTTTCGCGATTACAATACTTCCTTACTTCGTAGAAGGAAGTAAAAACATTATTTATAATAAATTTTTAAGTTTAAACTTTACCAATTTTTTATCTTAATTTACACCAATTAGGAATCAATATTTTAATGAAATTTTAACCTTATATGAAACTATGAACCTTTATTTATTAGTATTTTAAAAGAAATTGTCAAAATTGTTCTTAGTTTTTGAGAAAACGTGACATTAGAAAACATCAAAAATAGTAAATTTTGCTTCACATACTAAGAAAATCACAGCAACACAGGTTCGCCTGTAGCAGCTTTAGTTCTTGAAGTTCACGCTACGTATTCCAACGCATCCAAGTCGTTCTGAGTTTTGTTACCATCTGAAGGGGCGAGGGGTGTTAATTATTCCAGGAAGTGTTATTTGTTAGATTTGGCCGAGGATTTAGCTTTGGCTTTCAAGAAGTATATTTTGCATGAATATTCTTATTGTCAAATGACAAAAATAGTTAAATTGAGTAATACATTATTAGAACCGATCATATATTAATTAGTATTGCAATTTTAGGAAAAAGTAAAAAAAAATACGGAATTCATAACTGCATAGGAACTAAAATACATAATAAATAATATCACGTCAAAACACAATTCTGTGCGAGTTTATTTTTTCTTTATACGAGAATTTTATTTACTCTATTTCATGTAAAGTGATATCAGAAAATATGCGAAATAGCCTATGCTGCTGTCACAATATCTCAAAGACTATTATAATATAAGATATTACAAAAATTATTTCAGAATCATAAATAGCAGACTATTTAGTTTGTAATAAGGTCAAAATATTACGAAAAAAAAACCATTGTTTATAATTAAATTTCGAGTTTTAATAATACCCATTTTTGAACTCAATTTACTTTTGTTTATAGGTAATCCATTTTTCAAAGATATTTTAACCTTATTACAAAGTACAAACTATGAACTTTAGTCACGGGTTCATTAGGTACTAGAGCTGACAGTTTTATTCACTTAAAAATGGCAAAATATGCGCAAAAAATATATAGGTAAATTTTTCGAAAATATGCATTAAAAATATCATTTTATGCATAATAAAAAATAATTCTTTTAAAACAAAAAATCTGACGTGGACACCACATGACTTCCTTGTACGCCTTGTGTGTTCATACTTTTCTTAATAACTAAAATGTAAAATAATATTAAAAATTCTTTTAACTTATTATACTAGTATACTCACAAATATATTTTAGTCATTTTATTTAAACTGCAGAAGAAGATATAAAGCATATTTTACTATTGTCACTGTCATGTCATAATCATTTAAATTTTACGTAGTAACAAATGTTAATCGATCATGGACTACAAGATACCGAAATACTATAAATTATAAATATATACTTTAATTATTTTTAAATGATAGCAGATACAAAAATATTTATAAAATACCGATTGTAGGTAATAATCACATAATCTTTCATTTAAAATAAAAAAAATTGTCTAAAATTAAATATTTATCGAAATATTTTTAAAAAGTACTACTTCCGGTTTGTAGACTAAAACCAAAAATAGGAGGTGCACAACTAGATGCTATAACAGTCCTAAATACAAAATTTCAACTTTCTACGTCTAACCGTATTTGAGTTATGCGACACACATACGTCCGTACGTACGTACGTACGTACGTACAGACGTCACGTCGAAACTAGTCATAATGGATTCAGAAAAGGTCAAAACTGATATTTCCGTCAAAATCTGAGAACCGAATATTTTCGCGATTACAATACTTCCTTACTTCGTACAAGGAAGTAAAAATCTGACGTGGACACCACATGACTTCCTTGTACGCCTTGTGTGTTCATACTTTTCTTAATAACTAAAATGTAAAATAATATTAAAAATTCTTTTAACTTATTATACTAATACTCACAAATATATTTTAGTCATTTGATTTAAACTGCAGAAGAAGATATAAAGCATATTTTACTATTGTCACTGTCATGTCATAATCATTTAAATTTTACGTAGTAACAAATGTTAATCGATCATGGACTACAAGATACCGAAATACTATAAATTATAAATATATACTTTAATTATTTTTAAATGATAGGAGATACAAAAATATTTATAAAATACCGATTGTAGGTAATAATCACATAATCTTTCATTTAAAATAAAAAAAATTGTCTAAAATTAAATATTTATCGAAATATTTTTAAAAAGTACTACTTCCGGTTTGTAGACTGAAACCAAAAATAGGAGGTGCACAACTAGATGCTATAACAGTCCTAAATACAAAATTTCAACTTTCTACGTCTAACCGTATTTGAGTTATGCGACACACATACGTCCGTACGTACGTACGTACGTACGTACGTACAGACGTCACGTCGAAACTAGTCATAATGGATTCAGAAAAGGTCAAAACGGATATTTCCGTCAAAATCTGAGAACCGAAATTTTTCGCGATTACAATACTTCCTTACTTCGTACAAGGAAGTAAAAAGGAATCTATATATACTAATTAGCTTAATTCACTATGTTTTCATCATGTTAGCAACCAAACTTTTTTTTCTTCTACACGTTTTATTATTGGATCGATTTTAATCAAACTTTTTTTATATTATTAACGGTTATTTTCACTAGTGCCTTTTGTATATTTCATTGTTGTAGGGGCCATAGTTTCAGTGAGAAATTTAAAAAACTCACTCTTTTTTCACTCCTTAGCAACGGGTATTATACTTTGATCGATTGTTTTTTTCATTTGACATATAGGTAGAGGATGTTTTTGACTATATTTTTAATACATGTTTTGTACCAATATTGTCTATATTAAAAAAGTTATTAGGAAAAAACCGAAAAATGCACGGAACACAGCTGGGAGTATGCCATGGAATTTTTGTGTTTTCTTTTTTATAAAACAAGATTTTTTAGTCATTTCGTGTCAGATTTGATTTGACGTTTCCAATTCGAAATTTTATTTCGATATATTTTTCATAATTGATAAGGTAAGAGTGTTTTGAAAATTTTTTTAAATATTTAAAGATGGAACATATGCTTTATGTTTACATATAGGTAGTTATGTTAAATTTGAAATATAATTTTTGAAATTATTTTATTTAATAATGCACTACTGTGAAGTTGCACCATGTTACTATTTATTACTATATTTATGTCATATTTTGACACAAGTTTAAATTTTAATTACAATTAGGTACCTATATATAAATATGTGTTGCTAATACTATGTATAATTCGGAGTATTTTACTGACTATTTCCCACATATTAATTAAACCATTCATTTGCTTGAATTTCGTACAAAATATATTGGCAAAAAATGTAAAAATTCACTAGGGATTGTTCAAGTGACAATTTACCCGTCATACATAGCTATGACAATTTTATTGATTTTGTATTGTTTATAATTGAAATTAAAAGTGTCAAATGAACCTTTTTGTGACAACTTCTTACGATGAAATAAAAAATATATCAAATAGAACACCAAAAAATACAGTTACGTCAAAAACCTTAGTTTGGAACCAATTATTAATGAACTTGTGAAACGAAGGAAACTAAAATAAAATTTTGACACTCAAAGGTTAGTATAAAAATTGAATGTCAAACTAAACAACCGTTTCGGCTCAATAAATTAGTCTTGATTTAAAAACACGAAAACCCACGACTAATAATTATTCTAATCGGTCTGCAGCAGTGTCAAATTTTGCTTACTCCGGCATTAGAAAACATTTAATAATAAAAATATTAGGACACTCCAACGTAAATTTATTAGTTCATATTTTATGTCTGTTTATTTAGAAATAGTCTAACAAAATATATCTCGTGTCTCATTATTTTGCAGGTAAAATTATTTCTTAAGATTGTTGCTTATAGGTAACATTTCTCGACAAATTCAATGATAAAATCCCTCGCCATCCTTTGGTAACTTAGATTGCAGGCGCTCGGCCTTTATTTATAGTACTCAATTAGTCAATAGATGTCGCTATTGACAGTTAGCAGCCATAAATGATAACAAAATTATCTATTTTATCAACTTTACCAACAGTTGCCAGCTATGAAACTAGTTGACATTAGAACATTTGAACAGTTCCATTGTTACCATTATTATGATCCACCACATCTCCTCAAATGCATGAGGAATAATTAAGGAGTTTCGATACCGATTATCTATCTAGGGGATCTAAACAAAAATCTATTGTATTTCTGCAGAGTGACAACTTCTACCCACTAAATTTTGTTGTAAAAAACACCGAAAATATAAAAAATCTTATAGCGAAATATATTTGTTTATAAATATTTTATTACTATCTTTCAATTAAATTGTATTTTTAAGTCCTAAAGATTTTATATCTTAAAATTCATAATTTTAAAAATCAATCGAAAACACGGCAACAGCGCTAGTATTTTAGCTGCTTTACGTTGACTGTTGGCTGCAGTGATTCTAACCTAACTGTCAAGTGTTGTCAGGTAGTAAATGCAATAGCTCATAATAATTGTTCTTTTGACGCTCCAAGATTAATGCAAGCTATAAGAAATGAGAACTTAATTGATAGTTTTCGTCCAGTCATTCATTATTTCCAAGACACTTTAAAATTATTTAAAAACATTTCCTGACAATTGGTAGAAATTCATCTTTCTGTTTCAGAAATAATTAGTAATGGGGAAAGCTTTGATCAAGTATATGACAAACGTACACAAAAGATACAGATATTATTATTTCTACTGTACAGCCTTTAAAAAGAGTCAGATCTTCTGGAATGATTAAAAGATTAGCGACATTTGGAATTAGTTACGAAATAATTGCAAACAAATTTAGTGATCATGGACCCGTCATGTTCCTTGTAGAGTTTTTAGTAGATGAACACGAATAATTCTTACTCAAATAGTTCTTCCTACTTATTTTTGATAGTTTCGTAACGGTGTTTGTATGCGCATTGCGAAAGTGTGTCCAATTTCCTAAAAATGACTTGTGTATGTGTATTTTATTTGTTGTGAAAATATAAATATAATATCATTTGTTACAAACTTTATAAAATAATATGCTTCAACATAAACGCACTCTTACTTTCCAACAGTAGTTTAAATTTCGCGCCAATCTATGATTTGCGACGTTGCCGTAGTTATCGCTCTGTTAGTTATGTGTCACGTTTTAAAGTAAATTATATTAGGTAATAATCGAAAGAACCATTTTTTTGTATTTTTTACACTAGGTACTTTATAAAACTGTTAAAATTGAAGGTCGACAATCTGCATTAACAAAAAATTATATAGAACAATATCGAGTTTGCTATTACATTAAACTACCAAGTGAGCACTAACTTTATAAAATTGTTGAAAATGGCGACCAATAATTGTCATTTGTTTTTATTAAAAAATCATATCGAGTTTGATATCAAATTCAAGAGCTGGATAAGGCCTACAAAATTAATAAAATTATTTAAAATGGTGGCCGACGATTGTCATTTATTTTTTTAAAAACATTATAGAATTATATCAAGTTAGATAACAAATAAAGGGCTGACAATGGGCTACCTAATTAATAAAACAATTTAAATCGGTCAGGTGAACTCTACTTTATAAAATTGTTGAAAATGGCGACCAAGAATTGTCATTTGTTTTTATCAAAAAATCATATCTAATTTGATATCAAATTCAAGGGCTGGATAAGGGCTACCTAATTAATAAAATTATTTCAAATGGTGACCGACGTTTGTCATTTTTTTTTAAACAATATAGAATTATATTGTGACACTTTTCGGTAGAAAAATAAAATAACACAGTATTTCATTACACCTACCTAGGAGTGTCACCCAACGGCTCCGGCTAGCTGAAATAGTGCGGAAGCGGGGGATCGTGAGCGTTTATAATCTTCAATTAACAAAATTAAAGCAGGTAAAGGTGAAGCCCAAAAATGAAAAAATATCAAATGTTCAAAACTTAATATTAATTAAAATTAAACTTAATTGAAGCTTATGGGCGCCACGCGCTTGAAAGGAAAATGCAACTGATAAGCACGAATCAAAACAGAAATATGAATTTATTGACCACAAAAAATTGATTTCGCCAAATAAAAAATTTGCCAAGTAAAGTGAAATTGTAAAAATAAATTGTATTACCAGACAATTAATGACTTCAAGCGGGTAACTAAAACTAGCTGGTCTTCTTGAGCCGATGGTGGACCAACTTAAGAGTGCTGACCGGATGCTTGGTGTTGATGCAGGTAACGGTGCCGTAGTTCTTGGTAGAGTTCGCTTAAGAGAATCCTGGGGCTCAATCTCGATTCCGAATGAGTGCTTGAGGAAGGCCGCCAGACGCGAGACTGTTTCTCGTGTCCTGTTGGATTGGTAGGGCCACCAGATCGAGACTACCGCCTCCAAGATTGCAGCGAATCGCTGGAGAATGCTCGAGCAACCAGCAGCGATCCAAGCCAGCAACTCCCAGCCGATTCCACCACCAACTCCTACGTCACCTACAAAAATTTTGCCAACAGCAGTATCGTAGACACAAGTATGGCCTGAAGGGCTGGTTATATACAATGAAATTTACAAGATCTGGTTTTAAGTAATTGTTACCCGCAATTATTTAACGAGATTACACACTGAAATTTTAATTGTACAAAAATTTAAAGTATGGTCGATATAAATTCAAATTTAAATTACAGCTATTAATATAAAAATAAATACAAAAAATTTTGGTACCACAGAGAAATGATAGAAGTAGAAGATAATAAGACAAAAGAAAAGGATGCAGGTTAATTGACTTTACTTTTTGACAATAATTACTAAACTATCGCAATAAACAACCCCCCCAAAAATTGATGAATTTAGTAATAAAACCGAACACGGCAGAGACTCAACACAAACGTCAGAGCAAAAATAACACTAAATTTGTCCTAACAAAAATTTAACCAACAACAAAAAATTTGTTGAGCCTCAAAAAATGCACGAAATCGACGGAACGTCCTGCAGTCGTGTTCAGTCAGTCGTCCTTGTCACGTCAAAAACACTCACACCCTACATTCGCTCTCTCATGCACTCATGGATCAGGAAAGGAACACGGTAGACACAACTTAGACCTGCAGCCACTTGGAAGTTGTGCTCAAACTCAAAAATTTAATAAAATAATAATACAGAATCTACGGTAATTCAATAACAAGAATAAAGAATTGAAGTTTAAACTAACTGGCAGCTCAAGAACCAAAACTAGACACCAACAAACCAAAATCGTTATTTTTCTGAGACCATGTGCAGTCACAATCATCTCAAAAAATAGCAAATAAATTTTGGCTTACCAGCATCCAGAATGTTTCCACAGGTTCCAGTCTTCAAAATAGATCACTATTTTTATAAGAAATCAAAGTTATAGAACAAAAGCAGATTTTATTCAAAAGCAAGAGCACACTTCGCTCAAAACGCAACTTCACCAGTCTGCTGCCGGTCAAAAAGTCCCGCACGAAACCAACTCTCGCTCGTTTTTCGCTGCAGTCCCCTCAAACGGGGTACGATTCGCGAGTTAAACAACATCAAAAATTTAAACAATAATAATTAAATAACATTAAAGTGCAATAAATTAAAATATTCGTTAACAGAAAAACTAAATATAATTTCCCAGTAATTTCTGTGGAGTTTCAGTCCGGAAGGCTGGCCTCGCCCCTTCACAGAGGCTAAAACCAGTGCTGCCCAAAAGTTTTTAACGGTGACAAAAACATTTTGTCACAATATCAAGTTTGATATCAAATTAAAGGGTTGAAAATGGGCTACCTAATTAATAAAATAATATAAATCGGTCAGGTGAGCACTACTTTATAAAATTGTGTAAAATGGCGACCAAGGATTGTCATTTGTTTTTATCAAAAAATCATATCGAGTTTGATATCAGATTCAAGGGCTGGATAAGGGCTACCTAATTAAAAAAATTATTTAAAATGGTGGCCGACGTTAGTCATTTATTTTTTTAAATTAATATAGAATTATATCAAGTTTGATATCAAATTAAAGGGTTGAAAATGGGCTACCTAATTAATAAAATAATATAAATCGATCAGGTGAGCACTACTTTATAAAATTGTTGTAAATGGCGACCAACGATTGTCATTTTGTTTCTATCAAAAAATCATATAGAGTTTGATATCAAATTCAAAGGCTGGATAAGGGCTAGGTACCTAATTAATAAAATTATTTAAAATGGTGGCCGACGATTGTCATTTATTTTTATCAAATACAATATAGAATTATATCAGTTTGATATCAAATTAAAGAGCTGGACATGGGCTACCTAATTAATAAAATAATTTAAATCGGTCAGGTGAGCACTACTTTATAAAATTGTTGAAAATGGCGACCGATTGTCATTTGTTTTATCAAAAAATTATTAAATCAAATCGAATTTGATTAAAAATAAAGGGTTTGTTGCGCGTAGCGCGACTTAGCTGAAGGCCCGAGTAGTTCTATACTAAAATTTTTATGGTTTAACTAAAATTTATATTGAAGAAGGAAGAATAATAATTCTAAATAATTATAATTTCATCATACAATTTTTTTCGGTAGGGTCTAAATGTTAAAATTGTTATAATTGAGGCACGAAGTGTCGAATCGTCCCACATTTAGGATCCGCAGAGCTTGAGCCCGCGAAGCGGGCGAATTCCCCTTGTCGCGCGTTAGCGCGACCTAGCCGAAGGCCCGCGTAGCGGGGCCTGACGCTAGTTCAAACCTATTTCTAATCGATTCGGACATATTCATTTAGATGTTATTGGACCTCTTCCATACATTGCTGGTTTTAAATATATTTTATCGATTGTTGATCGCTACTCTCGTTGGCCAGAGGCTTTTCCATTAAAAGAAGCTTCTGCAACAGAGATTGCTAAAGTATTTTTTGAACAATACGGAATACGTTCCCAGATTCGGCATTCCACACATTGACACATTATAACAACTGATCAAGGCACTCCTTTTGAGTCGAAATTATTCAAAGAATTGACAAAATTTTTGGGTGCAACTAGAATTAGAACAAAAGTTACCATCCACAAAGTAATGGTTTAATAGAAATATTTAATAAGCAATTGAAAACTGCACTTATTACAAAGATAGGAAAAGGAAATTGGTAAAGCCCGTTTTACATTCAGCAACAAGTTCATGAATTGGTTCATGAACTAGTTCATGAACACATAGTTGCGGAAGAATGTTTCTTGTATTATGCCTCGTTTTCATGTATCTGGAATCCGCAGATTTCTTGCGGAATAAAATGGCCGCCATGAATTCCGTCAGTAGTTAAATTATTTTTAACTTTCTGTGGAACTCCGTTTAAACTGTCAGTTGTTATAACTTCAAATATATGTTTATTTATGTTAAATATGGAGATGGAATTCGTGGCGGCCATTTTATTCCGCAAGAAATCTGCGGATTCCGGATACATGAAAACGAGGCATTACACTTGGCAACACGTTGAAACAACATTATTATTTATTTTTTACAAGTGTTATCAACATAAACATAAAGCATGTTGGTACTCTGTAATAATTTACATATTGTTGGCTATCTTCATTTATGTTTGTGCCATTTGTTCTGCTTTTATTATAAATTAATTATTTTGTAAGAAAATACAAAATTGAACGTATATAAGCTTGATTGGCAATTCACATGACACGTAGTCACACTTCATGTCGATGATCATAACCTACTATTTACGACAATTACCAACCCTTTGATTTGCGATTGGCAAAACAAAAAATAACGAGAAATCACCAAATCTGGTGAAATGTTGCGAGGTGCTGAGCAACAAAATTAGAACATGTTCTAATTCACGCAACAAGTTCATGAACTAGTTCATGAACAGAATTTCTGTTTTACATTAGGCAATTTATGTTCATGAACAAGTTCATGAACCAGTTCATGAATTTGTTGCTGAATGTAAAACGGGCTTTAGGAAACTTACCTCTCATTTTACTAGGTTTTAGAACTATTTATAAAAAACCACTCCAATGTTCTCCTGCAGAAATGTTCCTGGAGAAATTTTCGTACAAACGCCGTCTCCACCTATTAATGAGAGTGATTTTGTTCAAAATTTAAGAAGAATATTTTCAAACTTAACCTACAACGAACCACGACAACGTCAAATCACACCATTTATACACAAAAATTTGCACACTTGTCAGTACGTTTTTATACGAGTAGATGGCATTCAAAATAAAATTTCGTTTCCATATTCTAACTATTGTCATCGATCGTCTTAAACCAGCCTATATGGATTATGAAGATTTGGTTCCATTTGATGGCAACCCTCCTTTAGGTCATGACATGACTGTTTGGTAGTCGACTACGTCACTTATGGGGGAAGTTATGTGCCAACATCGTTGCCGACGTAACCAAGGCCAAGAAAAACAAAAAAAAACAAGATAGTAACAATAAAAATAACAACATACAATATTTTTCACAAGACAAGTTGTATTCGTTTTCTCTTATAATAAAATAAATAATTATAAGTTATTTCTACATAATATTGTCTTCTTAATTAAAATTATGAATACCGTTAATAATAAACGGTATATATATTTTGAATAAATTTGTAAATAGTGTAAATAAATATTAATAAGTATGTTCATGTTTTAACCCCTCGATCACCTCAATTTAAATGTGCTCCACGATTAATTTTGCGTAAATAACAAACTGGCCCATAAAAAAATAAACAAAGAAACTATCTCCCTGTAGGATTTTCACCCACCAGTTTGCCCACTTTCACAGTATTTCCCCCCTTTCTGTACGCACATTTGCACCGTGACACAGTCTGTATTATTCAACATCCCTCTTTCAGTTTTAAATCGAATTTAAAAATTAAGCGTGTCCTGAAAATTAATGAAATAACATTTCCTGCCTTTCCACTGAAAAATGTTAACTTAGTTTTGTTTACTCAAGTACCTAAAACAGAGGGACAGGAAAGAATAAAACTAAAGTTGTTAATATTTTTATCACAAGACGTGGTTTATTAAATTGCAATTGAAAATTGATTATTTTTAAAGCACAATATTACAGTCACATAACGCACTCGACTATCTGTTCCAATGATTATTAATGCATAAAACTATACAGGATGTTCCACAACTTAAGCAAAAAATTAAATGGTTGATAGATGATAGGACATAATGCGATCATGAATCAAAAAGAATTTTCTTTTAATCCTATCAATAAATTAATTCTTTTTTCCTAGACTCATTGAAGCGGGATGCACGTGCACAGCACGATAACGAGAAATGCAATAAAATGTAATTAAGGGTATTAGATATAGAATTGTTGTATTGCAATTAGCTAGTTTATACAGGCTCCGGCACAAAGAACGGATAGAAATCATAAAATCGGTAATTTTTACTCAAAAACAAATTTATTTACGGATTCGGGTTCGCAATGAGGTATGGAGGTAACATGTTCACTGGGTACGCACGTTTTCCAGATAATTTCGAAGGTTTGTATGGCAATCTCTGTACGTTACAAATTGAAGAATTATATTGAATTCACAAATGCCATTTCATTGCGAACCCGAATCCGTAAATAAATTTGTTTTTGAGTAAAAATTACCGATTTTATGATTTTTTTAAAACCATCCGTCCTTTGTGTCGCACCCTGTATTAACAATGTCAATATTTATGCAATATTGCAATTTGCTACTGAGGTGAATTGAACAGAATGAAATATAATTTCCTGCAATTTTCACTCTATTTATGCTTCGGCAGAAACAATTTTAACATATTTTTAGAGGAAAAATTTAGATCAGTGCGCCTCCAACTCTTTATTGTAACTTGTAATGCATTATTATTGTTGACTGTGCTGTGTAAATTTTCGTAAATATTGAAAGAAAAATTAAAACTCATAATGTATTCAAATTTTTTTAGCGGCCCTAGACATTTGCCTAGTAGCGATGAACTTGTTTCCTGGCATGTGGGTATCTTCTCGAGGCTTTATCTTGCTCCTTAATAATATCTTCAAGAACTAAGTATCCTTCTCTTATATATGGTAAAAACTCGCCAATATCAATTTCATTACGGCGGCCATTACGCCTTTTTTTCGATTTATTAAGTTCTTTCGTTATTACGAGAACAGTACTTGGAATTTTACCAGATGTAGTAAACTGCTGTACCCTAAAATAAAAATAATAATATAGAGCTTTCCACAGTAGTAGGTATATTATGATATTAAATAAGTAAGTTTTTAAAGCATGTGCGACGGGTTTAAGAGCACGTCGCGAAGCGGAATGCTTTTAACGTCATTAGTGCTTTAAAACAGCATTTTAATTTTGATTCAGTTTATAAAGTAGTCTGTGTGATGTGTCAGAATATCGTTACGTAGGAGATTTGTTGCAATAGTCAAATAGTCCAGGCAAAGCGTGTTAAAAAAGGGGGTAACCGTGCATTTTGGGTAGGCAGCGATTTTATTTTTTTGTATCATAGGGGGGTCTGCCGTCATTGTAAAACCGAGTTTTCGGGACGGGGGGTGTTGTCATTCGGCCGCCATCTCGAAATTAAGGGTGTAATTTATTTTTTAATTTATCTCCGTAACCGTGAGGCTGACAAAAAATTTGTAGATAGCATTTTTATAGCTTATACAATTATCTATAAATTTTGTTAATAACTTTTTCGCATAAGATCAATAATAAAAAAATCTGCTGTGTCCACCACAGTTTAATTTTATTTTTTATTCAGCAAAATTTAAATAAATTTATATTTTTTCCCAAACTATTTAAGTTGATACCAACTTCGACAAAATTTAAATAACATGTGAAAAAATCTGATGTGGCCAGCACAAGACTTCCCGCCATACTATGCCCACTCTTTTTAGTTTTTAATATACTATGAGTAGGTACTCACAAATATATATTTTTAATTTTATGTAAACTGTAGAAGAAGATATAAACGAAGTGTGATATAAACGACTGTCACTATCATAATCAATTTAAATTTACGTAGAAACAAAAAAATACACTTGAAAAAATTTGAATCATTTTTTGAGAAACGATTGAATATCGCATAAATGTAATTTTTTTACAATTTTTACTAAACTTATCTCCCCGAGAGCTTTAAATTGATATCAAACTAGGTATAATTTGAATAATGTATAATAAAAAAATCTGCTGTGGCCACCACACGACCTCTCGCCTAATTCTGCTTATTCTACTAATCTAATAAATAGTTTTACTTACATTTTAATAGTTTCATGTTCATGTAATATGTAAACGATAATGTAAACCAATATGCAAGCAAAAGATGTCAACTGTACTGTCACTGTCATAATAATTCAAATTTTATGTAGAAACAAATTTCATATCATGGACAACAAGATACTGAAATTTCAAAAAAATGGAATATTAATTGTACTTTATTTTATTGTTAAATACTTCCAGATTCAGCAATTTGTATTTATAATTAACTGTACACATAGATAATCACAATTTCTTTTATTTTTAATTGCAAAAATTGTTATAAATAAATAATGTACCAATATATTTAAGGAAAACTTTTCTAAACTTCTAAAAGTACTACTTCCGGTTTGCGGATTTCTACCAAAATCTTATCCGGTGTTAAGATACTTATTAAAACCTTAAATATGAAATTTGGTTATAAACGGTTTGATACTTTTTCAGTTATCGTGGACGAAAAATCGTCAGTCCATACATACATACAAACACACATACACACACACAGACATCATCGTGAAAATAGTAAATTCGTATTGTAGAGACCCTGAAACGTGCTTATCCACCAAAAACTCATACTCGAAAATTTTGACCCATTACAATACCTCTCTTATAGAATATGAGGCGAGAGGTAAAAATTGATGATCGGTTAAATGAAA
The DNA here is from genome assembly GCA_947534325.1 of Agonum fuliginosum. Classification (NCBI taxonomy): domain Eukaryota; kingdom Metazoa; phylum Arthropoda; class Insecta; order Coleoptera; family Carabidae; genus Agonum; species Agonum fuliginosum. The sequence goes on along the minus strand of OX384035.1, from coordinate 19,532,621 downwards.
TTTTATTTATCTACTAGAATTATTTTTCCGAGAGCTTTAATTTGATACCACACACGATAGTATTTTAATAAAAATAAATACCTAAGTTGTGTTTATAAAGTTGGTACCACTGGTTGAATAAGAAAAAAATCTGCTGTGGCCACCACACGACCTCTCGCATAATTCTGCTTATTCTACTAATCTAATAAATAGTTTTACTTACATTTTAATAGTTTCATGTTCATGTAATATGTAAACGATAATGTAAACCAATATGCAAGCAAAAGATGTCAACTGTACTGTCACTGTCATAATAATTCAAATTTTATGTAGAAACAAATTTTATATCATGGACAACAAGATAGTACTGGAATTTGAAAAAAATAGAATATTAATTGTACTTTATTTTATTGTTAAATACTTCCAGATTCAGCAATTTGTATTTATAATTAACTGTACACATAGATAATCACAATTTCTTTTATTTTTAATTGCAAAAATTGTCATAAATAAATAATGTACCAATATATTTAAGGAAAACTTTTCCAAACTTCTAAAAGTACTACTTCCGGTTTGCGGATTTCTACCAAAATCTTATCCGGTGTTAAGATACTTATTAAAACCTTAAATATGAAATTTGGTTATAAACGGTTTGATACTTTTTAAGTTATCGTGGACGAAAAATCGTCGGTTCATACAAACGCACACACACACACACACACGCACACACACACAGACATCATCGTGAAAATAGTAAATTCGTATTCTAGAGACCCTGAAACGTGCTTATCCACCAAAAACTCATACTCGAAAATTTTGACCCATTACAATACCTCTCTTATAGAATATGAGGCGAGAGGTAAAAATTGAATAATTTTTTGAGAAACAATTGAAAATCGCATAAAAATGTCATTGTTTACATTTTTACTAAACTTGTCTCCCCGAGCGCTTTCAATAGACACCAAACTCTACCTCGACGGTATTTTTCTATTTTTCGTCTTTTTTTGCTCATAATTTTTTCATTATTGATCTTATGCGAAAAAGTTAATAACAAAAGTAATAGATAATTGTATAAGCTACAAAAATGCTCTGTACAAAATTTTTGTTAGCCTCGCGGTTACGGAGATAAATTAAAAAATAGATTACACCCTTAATTTCAAGATGGCGGCCGAATGACAACACCTCCCGTCCCGAAAACTCGGTTTTACAATCACGGCTGACCCCCCTACGATATAAAAAAATAAAATCGCTGCCTACCCAAAATGCACGGTTAAATCACGCTTTGCTTGGACTAAAACGTCAATCATGATGCATGAGTAATATAAAATTCCTTACACCAAGTGAGATTATGAATGTTTATTCAAGAGAAGAAAGTTTAGTTCCCGAAGGGCGAGTAAGATAATTTCTTCGAGTGAATTTTTTTTTGGGTTCAAGGTCAAATGCTTTAAACGCCTTTAAATACTTTGTATCATAATTTCAATGAAACGTTCTAAAATCAATTTTTTACGCATAAAATCAATAAAACAATAGAACTTGATTTCATTACTTAAATAAATAATTTTTTTGTGATTCAAGATAAAACGTTATAATCGTAAAAACAGCAGATAATATTTTTTAAATTGTAACGGCTATTTTTCATATTCGGGCGCCTTCCAGAGTTTTCTCTGCGCATGCCTAGTCGACGAAGGTGATCTACGCGGTGTTCTGATGAGAAATCGCTCTCTTGGTGATTGACAGTGAAGGCGTACGGTTCTGATTCAGAGAAAACAGTCAAAATTTTAGTATCAGCTATCATCCTGTGTTCTGATTATTTATTTGGAGTGATTTGCCGTCCAGCGTTAATATTTATTGATCATGTAAGTAATTCCGTTTCAATTTTAGTAAAGTCACATGTTTGGAATTTTTGTTCAATCAGGTTATTTTTTTCTGAATCATGACTATATAGTCGTCGCTAGTCTATCATCAATGAGCCTACGTCCACTTTTAGTTTGATATAGAGTGAAATTTGATAAATTTGGTTCCTTTTTGTTTTCTGTTAACTTTCGTTCACTCCGTAACTGCCAGTCGGTTTCATTTTAGCACGGTAACTCGATCATCTTTCGCAATCATTATCATTAGCATCCTGTCAAACATTTCCTTTGAATGATTGCGGTGTGAGCTCTTGTTTCTGTTCGGTCAAGTTAGACGTTCTGTACCCGGTGTTCAGACCGCGTTCGCGAATTTGAAATGGTGTTAGAATCAGCACGTAAGTTTAAGTTTCTTTTGTAAGTTTAGTTTGTAAGTTTTGGTTCAGCCTCTGATTTTTGGTTCTTAGTGAAGCAATTTTTGGTCGTCAGGGGTTGAGTAAGTTGATTCTAACACTGTGAACACCGAGTTCCTGTTGGACGAATAGGCCTTGGAGTCTTAAGTAAAGCAGAGCAATCGGAGACAGTGTTACCAACGTCACGATACTGCCTCCTGGAAAAAGTCAGAACCTGCAAGAGCAATCATAGCCAGCAGTCTACTCTAGAGCTGAAGGTGCCAGCTGCTGAAATCTACGCCGCCACCGCACACAGCCAACAAAGACCGACTTCTCCACCAGGACTGCAATCCAGTTTTATAACCACTCTCCGCCTAGCGTGCTCTTTTGCTCCCTCCAATGGTCTACTAATCCAGCAGGAAAAGAAGCTATAGCTAGCTAACTCCAGTACAAAATTTTCTCTGTACATCGTCGTTTAAGGCAAGCAAATTTTTCTTTAACTCATTTAAACAACTTTCGATATTATTATTATTTGTTATTGTTAATCTTTTCAATACGTTCAGTTTTGTAATCCTGCTAAACATTTTTTTTCATACATTTCGATTTCATTACAGTAGCATTGTTATACATTGTGAGTTTTTCTTTGCGGCCCTTATTTCTCTCCTTCCTTCCTCGTTCAAATCGTTCGAGATTTTTCTTTTCAGACTAACCCTGAGAAGCCGGTAAGTGCGACCTGAATCACAGGACAGTGGTAAAGGTCACAAAATTTTGTTTTCTCTAACGCACAGGAGATATGTTTATGGTATATTTAGTACGTCCACAAAAAGTACATACATATCTAAATAAAGTAGGCAACAGAATAGAAAAAACATTCAACAACACGCGACTAGCGTTCTGCGGCTCTCGGCTAAACAACATTCAAGCGTGAGGCGAACAAATTTTATCTGTTCTTGATTATTATGATTCTTATTTTGTCCATATATTAAATATTTATAATAAAAATTTAATTGAAATAATTTGATTTATTTGTTCATAATATAGAAATATGTTGAATAGTAGTTGAATGATGTCATTGTTTATTATTTAAATATTGATAAAACTATTACAAGTTCTATTTGTTAGATTTTACATTTATTCTTATTGGTTATTCATAATTTTTATTAGAAACTATTAGTTTCAAAACATAAGTAATGATTAGAGTGCGGATTATATGCAGGAATTTATGTTCAAAATATGCATTGAAATAAAGCCAAAATATGCTCAATATTTGAGCAAAATATGCAGATATGCAACATCATTTTATTAATTCTTACTAATAATTTATTTTTATAAATCAAAAAATACTACATTTTGTCAACAATGCACAAGAATATCATAAATAAACAAAACAACGTATAACTTCTGGAATACGACTTGTGTGTCTATACCTACCTTTAAAATAAATGTAAAAACTACTATTAGATGGTATCAAATTTGAAATTTTGGGTTAAAAGGTACAAAATATGCAGTTATATGCATTTTTAATAAATATATGCAAAAAATATTGAAATATGCAAAAAAATTACACTATATTTTTATCTATTTTTCTATGAAATGCATACATTTGTAAAAAAATACTAATATGCACAATAATATAATATATGCAAATGCATATAATCCGCACTCTACTAATGATAAAATAGCATTCTCAACAATAAATAAGACAAGCAATCAACAAACAAAGTAAAAATAAACTTTGTTTCTTCACGTGTATTTAGTTGTGTGCGCTAGGCTATGCCAGGCGCTGTGCGCTGTGTATGTGTGTGCCTTGCGCGAAGACAGACGATATTTCCCTAGCCTCTCTCAAGACCTCCCTTCCGCTAGCGGTACCAACTCACAATTTTTTTTTTTTTAAATATGGAAAATAATAGGCTAATTAAATGCCTCATTCCCCAATTTTAGGCTCTTTAATTTTTTTTTGCAATAAAAAATTCCGCTAGCGGAAGGAATGCCAGCGGAACTTACGGTACTAACAACAAAAACTTATTGGAACTTAGTTGATAATTAAAGGCTATTTATAGGCTCCAGAATGGTATATAGAAAACTTAATATAGGACAATGTCTTAATAGTCCGGGAGGCAGCGTCAAATTTCACCGGACCATTATACTGAGGCTGGATTTTTTAGTATAGGCTTTCGTGTTGTTGATGGGAAAAAATTTCTATGTTAGCTGGTCCAGATCCGTGACTTAAGATTTTGAGAGTCTGCGTATCTCGCAAGAAAAAATAGATTTTCGGGGCATTTTACTGAAGTTGAAAATTTGCAGATAGTTAGTTGATGAAATTTTCATCACAAAAAAATATGTTAGCTGCAAAATCTGTGTGACTTAACCTGTTAGCTGCGCGCATGATCATGTATGGGAAATTGAAAAAATCGGACTATTTTACTGAAGCTGAAATTGATTTGTATGACAATTGATGGTATGAAAATTACAAAAATAATTGTTAGCTGATGCACGGGTGTGATTAAACCTGTTAGCTGCGCGTTCGAATAGTCCAGTCAATCTGTAACAAAAATTCGACGTTTGGGGAAAAAAATCGCAAAGTCAATGTTTTTTACTTCCTTGTAAGGAAGTATTGTAATCCCGAAAAATTTCGGTTTTCAGATTTTGATGGAAATATCCATTTTGACCTTTTCTGAATCCATTATGACTAGTTTCGTCGTGACGTCTGTACGTATGTACGGACGTATGTGTGTCGCATAACTCAAATACGGTTAGACGTAGAAAGCTGAAATTTTGTATTTAGGACTGTTATAGCATCTAGTTGTGCACCTCCTATTTTTGGTTTCAATCTATAAACCGGAAGTAGTACTTTTTAAAAATATTTTGATAAATAATTAATTTTAGACAATTTTTTTAATTTTAAATGAAAGATTATGTGATTATTATCGACAATCGGTATTTTATAAATTTTTCTGTATCTTCTATCATTTAAGAATAATTAAGACTGCGTTCGAAGTACACTAAAATTTCAAGCATACAAATCTCAAGAACTATTGCACTTAAAGGGATCCGGTTTTCAAATTTGTATTTAGTATTTAAATATCTATGTCACTATATATAACATTTTTGTTTATTGTTAAAATTTTTAATACAATAATTAAATTCTCCAGTACTAGAAAAATAAATGTATTGAAATTAGTCTCCTAACAAAGAATATATGATATTGTTTATAAATATAATTTCAAAAATCGTATATATTCAACAGTTTTTGAAATTTGTACGAATAAAAAAATGTAGGGCTGAGCGCCCGCCATAATGCATTTTAGCGAGTAAATAGTTCAGCTTCTTGTCACTAGGATATCGGTCGGTTAAGAAGAGAGCGGTAGATGGTAGTGGACCCGGCTGTTCAAATTTGTTCCAGCTAGTTGAAGCGAGAACATTTTCATTTACTGCAATTTGTACTGAGATATTTATAAGCGTTTTATAGGAGAAAAATCGAACTGTAGAGGAAATCAAACAGATTGACAGTTGACATTTTTTTCTTTGAATTAACGGGCTTAATAAGTTATGTTAAGATAAATATTAATAAAATATTAAAAGATTTACTTTGATTTAAAGGATTAAAAGTTTATCGTGAAATTAACGGGGTTAATAACAGTTTTGTTAAGATTATTATAGTTTGTGCTGCTGAGGGAAAACTCTGCTAATTCAAAATTCAAATACAGAAGTTTTTCTAAGATTTAAAGTTTGATTTATAGGATTGAAATAACTGTTAGTGTTGCTATCGAAAAACAATTACTGCTCAATACCTGGAATAAGGTCCTTTCCATGGATTAACGGTTAAATAACAGTTGTATAGGTATATAAATTGTGGTGCTTGCTAAGGGTAAAACCTTCACTTTCACTTGTGATCTTGATTTGACAATATCGTTTTGTACATTGTTAAAGAGTTAAGTTTCGCTTATTATTGTTAAATATGGCCCGCAAATCTTTAATTGCTCCAAGCAAAATTAATAAGAAAAATAAAAAGTCGAGAGTTGCAAAATCTAAGTGGAAGCTTAAAAAAAGTTTAACAGTTCTAAATTACTTATTTTTTATTACAACTCAAGAAATCAAAATCTTTTTTCAAATAGTATGTGTACCAACATAATATCACTTTTTTATATTGCTGCAAGCTTCAAGTATTTATAAGATTTGTAATTTATGTATAGATATTTGAAGATGCATTGTGCTACTACAACTATATAAAATTTACTGAAAGGTGTAAAGTGTAAAAAATACTCGAAATCTCAGTAATACAGCATTTATTCTTCTTGCATAACCGACGTTTCGGTTTACAGTTAAACCTTCAAGGTCTAAAATTTACAACAATCATTACAACAATCATAACAACAATGTATATACCTAATTTCTTAGGTAATTGTTTTATATACATTGTTGTAATGATTGTTGTAAATTTTAGACCCTAAAGAAAGTTCCAGTGCTAACCGAAACGTCGGTTAGGTATGTAAGAAAAATAGATGCTGTATAACTAAGATTGCGAGTATTTTTTACACATTACAATAAAAAACAGTCGAAAAAACATTAATTTAATTAACTGAAAGGAGGGAGAGCGGCAAAAATTATCCCCTCCCTAAGATTATTATTTGTTTCTAAAAATAGACTAATATTCCAATCATTATTATACTATTTCTTACTGACGCAGAAGTAAAAGTAATATTTTTATTTATTTTTGCACATAAAGGTGTTCTTTTTAAAATATTTGACTTTAAATCGGTATTAATGTAGCAACAAAATATGATATTATGTTAATACAAATTTAAAGTTTTACATTGAATAAATAGTACAGCAAATTGATTTTATCAGTACAAATCTTGAATAATGAAATTGTTTAAATCAATACTTTTGTATCGTTTTCTGTATACCTATGTGTAAATTGAGTCTACTTTAAATAAACAAACTGTAGGTATAACTTTCATTTCTTTTTACCTCTCGCCTAGAGAGGTATAGGGATCGTGAAAAAATTCGATGTCGAGATTTTTGTGTGTGTGTGTGTGTGTGTGTGTGTGTGTGTGTGTGTGTGTGTGTGTGTGTGTGTGTGTGTGTGTGTGTGTGTGTGTGTGTGTGTGTGTGTGTGTGTGTGTGTGTGTGTGTGTGTGTGTGTGTGTGTGTGTGTGTGTGTGTGTGTGTGTGTGTGTGTGTGTGTGTGTGTGTGTGTGTGTGTGTGTGTGTGTGTGTGTGTGTGTGTGTGTGTGTGTGTGTGTGTGTGTGTGTGTGTGTGTGTGTGTGTGTGTGTGTGTGTGTGTGTGTGTGTGTGTGTGTGTGTGTGTGTGTGTGTGTGTGTGTGTGTGTGTGTGTGTGTGTGTGTGTGTGTGTGTGTGTGTGTGTGTGTGTGTGTGTGTGTGTGTGTGTGTGTGTGTGTGTGTGTGTGTGTGTGTGTGTGTGTGTGTGTGTGTGTGTGTGTGTGTGTGTGTGTGTGTGTGTGTGTGTGTGTGTGTGTGTGTGTGTGTGTGTGTGTGTGTGTGTGTGTGTGTGTGTGTGTGTGTGTGTGTGTGTGTGTGTGTGTGTGTGTGTGTGTGTGTGTGTGTGTGTGTGTGTGTGTGTGTGTGTGTGTGTGTGTGTGTGTGTGTGTGTGTGTGTGTGTGTGTGTGTGTGTGTGTGTGTGTGTGTGTGTGTGTGTGTGTGTGTGTGTGTGTGTGTGTGTGTGTGTGTGTGTGTGTGTGTGTGTGTGTGTGTGTGTGTGTGTGTGTGTGTGTGTGTGTGTGTGTGTGTGTGTGTGTGTGTGTGTGTGTGTGTGTGTGTGTGTGTGTGTGTGTGTGTGTGTGTGTGTGTGTGTGTGTGTGTGTGTGTGTGTGTGTGTGTGTGTGTGTGTGTGTGTGTGTGTGTGTGTGTGTGTGTGTGTGTGTGTGTGTGTGTGTGTGTGTGTGTGTGTGTGTGTGTGTGTGTGTGTGTGTGTGTGTGTGTGTGTGTGTGTGTGTGTGTGTGTGTGTGTGTGTGTGTGTGTGTGTGTGTGTGTGTGTGTGTGTGTGTGTGTGTGTGTGTGTGTGTGTGTGTGTGTGTGTGTGTGTGTGTGTGTGTGTGTGTGTGTGTGTGTGTGTGTGTGTGTGTGTGTGTGTGTGTGTGTGTGTGTGTGTGTGTGTGTGTGTGTGTGTGTGTGTGTGTGTGTGTGTGTGTGTGTGTGTGTGTGTGTGTGTGTGTGTGTGTGTGTGTGTGTGTGTGTGTGTGTGTGTGTGTGTGTGTGTGTGTGTGTGTGTGTGTGTGTGTGTGTGTGTGTGTGTGTGTGTGTGTGTGTGTGTGTGTGTGTGTGTGTGTATGTATGGAAGTCTGTATGTGCGCCTACTATAGTCTTTCGTTCTGATTCATTATCTCAAATTCTACTGAACATAAAATTCTAATATTTTGCAATATACATTTATATTTGTTAATGAAGAACTGATAAGATTTTGGTAAAAATCTGCCAACCGGAAATGGTATTTTCTTGAAGCAGTTTAACATTTTTTGCAAAAAATATAGGAAATACTGCGATATTTACAATTTGTCATTCGACATTTGAAAGAACAAATTATCTTTTACAATATTTATTTAAGATCGTTTCTATATCTCTTACCAATAAAGGAAAATTAATTTTCAAAAATTTATAATTTAACCTACCACGATTACAAATCGTACATAATATAGGAAAAAAATTTAAAAACAAAAATGAAATGTCAATGTGATAGATGAACAGACGTTTCTAAAAATTTTGTGACACCATTTTTAAATATAAATATTATTAAAAGTAGCCTAACCAAATCCAAATTCACATATTACAGTGTCAAGGCGGGAGGTCATGTGCTGGCCACAACAGATTTTTTAGTAATACCAGTGAAACTTTGAATACTGAAGCAAAAAAAGGTTAAAAAGAAACCATAATTACTTTTATCAAATAAATAATAAAGAATATTGTTCTTTCATTAATGTCGACCTGTACATAGAAAAAGTTGAAAAAGTTTTATGGCAGCAAGTAATGTTACCAAAACTAAAATATTTTTATTTAAATTATATTCTTCCTGAAATAGCTGATAGTAGAACTCCAATTTTGGATTTTATGTCTGACTTTTTTTAATAAAAAAACTTTAATATTTTCTGTTGATATAATTTATACACACTTCCAAACATACTCGTACACTATTCAACGATTACAGATATCAACGGAAAATAGTACATTATGCACCAAGGGAGGAAAACTCGATTTTGCTCCCGCGGGTGAATTGACAACACAGGACTGAATCAGTCTTGTGCTATCAATTCACCCGAGAGAGCAAAAGCGTTCCTCCCGAAGTGCATACGATAATTTTTGTAACGAGTGCACAGAAAAATGAGCGGAAACGTGCTTGTTTAAAACGCGTTTTTGCTCCCTTGAGATATTTTGCTCCCTCCGTGTAACGATCGCTACTCCGCTTCTCGAAAATAATAGAGTGGGAGCAAAATATCTCAAGGGAACAAAAATGCGTTTTGCTCCCTCTAAATAAGCACATTTCAGCTCATTTTGCGTGCACATGTTACAAAAAAATTATAATTATTTTATCAAACCCAAGGTCAACTAAATATAAACAATTAAAAAAATTATTGTTTACGTAAGTACTGTATTTTTATGTAAATTGTATTATATATTATTATAGAACTGGCAAAAATATATATTTGTAGAAAAATTTACTGATAATTTATTATTATTGTTTTGTAGACTTTAATTGAAATTAAAATATTTTGCTTTATTAATAAATATGAAATTATTTTCTTTACTCATATGTACAGTACAGTTTACATCATTCTAAAAATATTATTCAGACTATTTGGGTAAGTATGGAAACAGGCATGAAATCACCGTCCGTGAATTTGTGAAGCCGAATAGAATTATTGTGTTGTGTGCATGGTGCAATGCGTTCTTTCGGTTCTTTCCCATCTGGCGTACATCCCTTGCCCCTTTACCTTACCTACACTATGCGGGTCGTACTACCTGACTGATGTGCTGTCTTACTACGGTGACATCTTTAGGTAAATAGCTCTAACCCATTAGGGAATGGTGGCGATGTGTTTTCATAGATGGTTTGAAACTCTGGTTTGTTCAAAAATTGGCCACGCTTTTTCATAGAGGGCTTTAAACGCAGTCTTAAAGTATATACTTATAATTTATTATTTCGGTATCTTGTACTCCATGATCGTTTAACATTTGTTACTACGTAAAATTTAAATGATTATGACATGACAGTGACAATAGTAAAATATGCTTTATATCTTCTTCTGCAGTTTAAATAAAATGACTAAAATATATTTGTTAATATTTTTTGACAGATGGTTTAACCAATCATATTGCGTAATGATGACGTAATGCAACCAATAGAATTGAAAATGTAAAATGATGTATCTGACAACATAATTTTGTAGATTAGGTTTTATTTTGTTACGTCAGTAACAAAAAATTAATTAATTTGTCACATGAAACGTCAAAAATGTTTAGCAAAATGAGTCGTTTTGGTAGTATTTTTAACAAGAAAAATATTCTTCCTAAATACCATTCGAGATAATAATTTTTTGAGAGAATTTTTGTCTATTCCACGGCAACTTATTGCAATTTCACTCCACAAAACATCATCTGACAATTCCCCTCAACTTCGTTTCGGGAAATTGATAGATAATGTTTTGTGTCGTGAAATTGTTAGAAATAAGTTGCCGTGGAAACGACAAAACAATTCTCAAAAAATTATCATCTCTTATGGTATTACCCCTGAGTATACTAGTATAATAAGTTAAAAGAATTTTTTTATATTATTATACATTTTAGTTATTAAGAATAGTATGAACAAACAAGGCGTACAAGGAAGTCATGTGGTGTCCACGTCAGATTTTTTTATTTGTAAGTTTATATACGGGATATTTATACCGTGAGTTTATTTTAACGTGAAACATGGGATTTTTCATATCCATGGTTACGAATTTGAAAGCAATGTATTAGAGCGTTCTTTTTAAAATCGAACATAGGGAATCAATTTAACTGTATTATTCTTGACCAATATAACATATTTGGGCAGCTGTAATAGTTCCAAGAGACGCTTTCAACATAAACTTTTAATTGTTTAAACTATACCTACATCGTATTTCCAGGTAGCATCAGTTTGACTCTTTGACTCCAATTAACAAATTCAAATGTTGCTATCTGGAAATACGATGCAGGTATAGTTTAAACAATTAAAAGTTTATGTTGAAGGCTTCTCTTGGAACTATTACTACTGCCCAAATATGTTATATTAGTCAAGAATAATACAGTTAAATTGATTCCCTATGTTCGATTTTAAAAAGAACGCTCTAATACATTGCTGTCAAATTCGTAACCATGGATATGAAAAGTCCTATGTTTCATGTTAAAATAAATTCACGGTATATTATTTGATTATAAATTATTTATTACGGGCCAGAAATTCAAAATTGGAGTTAATAATTGCAGATTAAAACGTCAAAATTGAATAAAATTATTTATTTGGGTATTATGTTCTAAATTAATCTAATTATATTTAGGTGTTCATTAATTTATTTTAATAGTACCTAGTTTTAGTTATGCTAATCCAGTAGTAAGTATAGGTACCTACTTAAATTGCACCGTGAAAATAAAACAATGCTAGTACTCTTAATTGTGAGAATTTCTGTAAAATTCTTTTTAATTCGTAATATTTAAAATTATTTAGAAATTTAGAAAAGGCACAAACTTATTTAATTACTTAATTTTATGTTTTAGTAAACATTATTTATTATTTTCAAAAAATGCAAATTTATGCTTACCCATATTCTGAACTACTTGCCACATAACTAAATATTGTAGTAATTGTCAAAATAACAAAACATAGTCTGGCACAAGTGAGGAGTATCATATTGAAATTGTTTTTGGATGAAATTTAATTGAACCCTGCATAGTTTATATAGCAAAATATCAATTAACATTTGTATTAATTTTGATTTTATTCACTATGCCTAATTAGTACGAAATTATTACTTCCTTGTTTTTTTATTGCAGAACAAAGAAGCAATTTGACACAATTATACACATAGGTTATACATAAATAGCAATCAAAATTTTTAATGAATTTGATTATTAAACTAAACGCCTACAAATAACGCCTATGTACCCAGTTTGAGTGTGGCAGCCGCATATACGAGGTTTGTCTCAAAAATACGTATAAAATGTTCACAGCGACTGTAGTCCAGTCGCTATGTCCAAATAATCGCCCTGAACTTACAAAATTCCGTTCTTGCTCTTGTTTTAATCGTTGGGGGAGGTCACTGGTAGTCTTCAAACCAAAAGTCGACCAAATCGGCCGATCACGTATGTCCGCCATCTTGATTTTTATAAAAAATTTCCCCGATCTATGTAATAGGGAAGTATTGTAATCATGATTTTTTGACAGTTCGAGATTTTGGTGAATCTTCACGTTTTAGACAGGTGCGTGAACTTGGCATAACAAGTGCAAGTGCAAATTCTAAAACTTGGCAGATAATTTGCACCCAATTTGCACCCTAATAATTATTACTTTATCTTATTTTGTTTAAGAGTTATTAACAATTAAATTATTTTTATGCCAACTTCACACCAGCACAATAAGTAATGCATAATTTAAAAAAATATATGCCAAAAATTTGCACCCAATTTGCACCAATTTGCACTCACATAAAAATTTATTTATTACTTGTAACAAAAAAGTTATAAACAAATACATATTTTCTTGCCAGCAATACAAGTATGACCAAATTGAAAAAAATTTTTACGAAAAATTAGCACCCTAACACGTCAAAATTGCACCCTAAAAATAATTTGCTATATATAATTATTTCATGCCGAAATTAATAATTAATTTAAAAAACTACTACTGTGACGCTCCTACCTGACTGATGTCGCAGATTTCCAGGTTTTGCTGCGGTAGTGGTTGCTCGGGCGCCTTAACTGACAGACGGAGCAGCGTCGAACCTGTAATTAGGGGTGCCGGATACTCAGAGGAAGCCAGGGGATTTGAAATTACTAACTCGCAACTTCGATGACAGAAATAGAACGATTTTATTGAAATCATAAATTTAATACACGTTGTGTAATTATTTATTTCCTTAATATCTAAAATAATTGAAAATACGGAAAAATTATTTATCATAAACTTGACTGTTGAACTAAATACATAAAATAAAAAAATAAAAAAAACAAAGTTGTCCCAAGCTGGGAATAGAACCCGGGTCCTCCGTGTGGCGAGCGAGATGCGTAACCACTAGACCGTACGGAGCTGTGATGGATTGAAGGTCGCACCTCGTCAAGTGAGCAGCAGTGGACGTCGTGAGACAGCGTTTTTATTTGTTCTTATTTTATTCGCGTTGCAGGATCAGAATTGGACAGCGGTAGACAGATTAAAGAAATGGAAACCGGGAGGGCCCTAGACTGCCAAGGCACTCGACCGTAGAGATTTGAGAAACACCCTAGACTGCCAAGGTGTTCAACTCACAGACACAAGTAAAGATGGGATCGCCCTAGACTACCAAGGCGATCACTCAGAAATGAAATAAACTAGAGGAACACCCTAGACTGCCAAGGTGTTCAACTCACAGACACAAGTAAAGATGGGATCGCCCTAGACTACCAAGGCGATCACTCAGAAATGAAATAAACTAGAGGAACACCCTAGACTGCCAAGGTGTTCAACTCACAGACACAAGTAAAGATGGGACCGCCCTAGACTACCAAGGCGATCACTCAGAAATGAAATAAACTAGAGGAACACCCTAGACTGCCAAGGTGTTCAACTCACAGACACAAGTAAAGATGGGACCGCCCTAGACTACCAAGGCGATCACTCAGAAATGAAATAAACTAGAGGAACACCCTAGACTGCCAAGGTGTTCAACTCACGGAGACTTTGAAATTTAGAAAAAATGTCTTACCAAGACAGATGACGGACAGCGGACTGTAGGTACTGGACTCAAGCGTTTATCTCCCTAGACTACCAAGGAGACTAACTCCTTTGGCTGTGTTTAGCACGGCTTTTATACCCAAAACTTAATTAAAAATTAATTGTTCTGCGGCAAAAATGGAAAATTAAATTATTTTATTTAATCGACTGATGTCCGTTAACAAGTTCTGGCCGTTATTTTAAATTTAAGAATAAAAATAAAAATGAGAATCTAGTAGGATTCGAACCGTGACTCTCAATCTGTCTACCCGCTGTCTGCTGCTGCTTTACCGACTGAGCCATCCGGACTGCTTGCAGTGGGCGTTGCTTACGGTGTTCGGTATTGAGGCGAGGCGAGAAACGCTTCGTCACATCCCCTCCTTTCTCTGGAAAAAGAAAAAACGGGAAAAAAAAAGAAAAAGTCTATTATTTGGAATTTTCATCATTTTTATTGTCTTCCTTCCACATTTCGGTTAGTGTAGTCGGAGTGTTTCCGATTTCGTTGCCGTTTCTTTTTCTTCTTGGAGGGAGCGTCGGGGTTCTTCACGGTTACCCACTTGGAACCCTCTTCCAGGAACACCCGGTATCGTCGATAGGGCACTGGGATGGCTGGAGCAGGCATTGTTGTCGCAAGAGGTTCTGACGTGACGGGCGGTGGATTGGTGGGCAATGGACTGACTCCCTCGGGTGCGTTCAGTACTTCTCTCGACTCGGCTGGTAGTGGTGTCGGTGGACTGTGAACTGGTGTTGCTCGTGGTGGTGGGCTAACTACCGTCTTGCAGTTCGTTTGTATCACGAGGCCTGCGGTCCGGGGAGAGCAAGACGCCGGTGACATCGAGCCGAACAGCTCGAAATAGAGGCGATCTATCCCTTTGGCCAAATGTGCAGGAGTGCGGGGAGTACGTGGGGCCTCCGGTGTTCGGGGTAGAGGTGACGTCTCTATAATCAGATAAGCCGATAAATCGGCTTCCGGGGGATCGACCCCGTAGCGGGCCTCCAGTGCCTCCTGCAGGGTCGGCTGGGTTGGCTTAATGGTAGGCGTGGCCGGCAAGGGAGAAGCGTACAGGTGTAGGATGTCTTCTCCTTCGCGGCCCTTCTTGGCGGTGGGCGTCACCGCGAGAGGTGAGATGAGAACCGGCATAGACATCGCTTGGAGGATCTTCGCGACAGGGGGCGTGGTTGGTCCTTGTCGCCGTGGATTAGAAGCTGGTGTCGTCGGTCGGCGGGCGTATTTGAGGGGTGACCTCACCGGTTGTATACGAGCCTTCCTTCGGCGGTGCGGGGCCATGTCTGTGAAAAATGAGGAAGTACATGTTTTAGTCAATTCCTCTAAGGTATCGGGTCGGGGTTCGCTTATCGCGCTGAGTTTGACACTGCTTCTCGGAGCAGTTATTGTTACTTGGCGGTTTGTTGGATCGAGTTGCATGTGATACGCACCGATTGCATCCATGCCTAAGATTACCGGAGTTGCCAGTTCTGGGATGCACAAGAAATGGATGCGTTTCCATATACCTGCAATAGTGCACCCGACTTCGGCTTCTGTCTCGATGTTAACGATGCTGCCATTGGCCAATTGGGCACGCGTGCCAGTGGTTGTTGCACGAAATGCCCTGCAGTTGGTTGCGACATGATCGTTTACGTACGAGTTAGTGGCCCCTGTATCAATTAGTGCTCTATAGTCGCGGTTTTGTATCGTGATGGTCGTATAAATGCGTCGGTCCGTCTGTGTGCCGTTTAAGGCAGGTAGGGAGGCGTAAATTACCGGTGATGTGATGCCTGGTATCTGAAACTGCGTTGGCTCCCTTCCAGCGCAGCTTACTTCCCGTTTCCCGAATGTTTTCCGGCAGCAGTCCCGTGTGAGAACACCTGGTTTCTTGCAGTCCCAGCAGAAGAATCTCGGGGGGTTCTTGCAAGTGCTACGGAAGTGGCCGGTCTGACCACACCGCCAGCACATGACGGCACCTTCATCGGACGTTGTAGCCTGTTCCGTAGTCATGACAGCCAGTCTAGTGGATCGCGTAGCTTTCAGCTCGGCGCGGATTGCTTGCGGTTACGGAGGTCAGACGCGTCGCGCCGCTTAATGCGTTGCTTGTATTCCGGCAGCATATTGTTGTAGATGCGTAGTAATTCTTGGGTGCGACCATAGTTCCCGTGTCTGCGGATTAGGGTTTGGATGTCGGTCACGTAGTCTCTGCCCTTTTCTCCGTGTCGCTGTTTCCGAGCGCTGATGAGTTCTTCCAGCTGTGGTGTTCCGCTTTCGGCCATGTAGAACTCACGAAAGTCTTTCTCGAAGTCGGTCCATCCGTTCCAATCATCCCGAGTGTTGCGCAACCATTGGAGCGCCTTGCCACGGAATAGTTCCGGCATTGCGGCTAGCAGATCTTGGTGGTTGATACGATATGCGGTTTGTAGTTCGGTTAGCCTTTCCCAAAACGACATGGGGTCGCCCGTGCCGTCAAAATAACAGTTCCATTTTCTGACAGTTTCGCATGCCGGGGGGGTGCTAACCTTGTGGTCTGTCACCTCTACTGTGTTGGTTGCCGCATCTGTGGATGCCGTAGTCCCAGACTGGGTTTGTGCGGCGAGGTACCCGGTCTGCATGGCTCGCACAGCCGCAACGAGCCGTGCTCGTAGGTCGGTCACTGTACCTGTTATGTCCAGACCCCAGCGAGTCAACTCCTCGGTTAAAGCTTCTTTCTTGAGATTATAGACCCATGAAACCGCGGTATCCGAAGTTTGTTGTTTTGGCTTGTCATCCTCACCGTCAGGCATGATGCGGTTTTTTAACGGGGGGTTGAAGTTGCGAGTTAAGTAAGGAAAGGATTATGAGAGTCCCTGCTCGGGCGCCAATTTGTGACGCTCCTACCTGACTGATGTCGCAGATTTCCAGGTTTTGCTGCGGTAGTGGTTGCTCGGGCGCCTTAACTGACAGACGGAGCAGCGTCGAACCTGTAATTAGGGGTGCCGGATACTCAGAGGAAGCCAGGGGATTTGAAATTACTAACTCGCAACTTCGATGACAGAAATAGAACGAATTTATTGAAATCATAAATTTAATACACGTTGTGTAATTATTTATTTCCTTAATATCTAAAATAATTGAAAATACGGAAAAATTATTTATCATAAACTTGACTGTTGAACTAAATACATAAAATAAAAAAATAAAAAAAACAAAGTTGTCCCAAGCTGGGAATAGAACCCGGGTCCTCCGTGTGGCGAGCGAGATGCGTAACCACTAGACCGTACGGAGCTGTGATGGATTGAAGGTCGCACCTCGTCAAGTGAGCAGCAGTGGACGTCGTGAGACAGCGTTTTTATTTGTTCTTATTTTATTCGCGTTGCAGGATCAGAATTGGACAGCGGTAGACAGATTAAAGAAATGGAAACCGGGAGGGCCCTAGACTGCCAAGGCACTCGACCGTAGAGATTTGAGAAACACCCTAGACTGCCAAGGTGTTCAACTCACAGACACAAGTAAAGATGGGATCGCCCTAGACTACCAAGGCGATCACTCAGAAATGAAATAAACTAGAGGAACACCCTAGACTGCCAAGGTGTTCAACTCACAGACACAAGTAAAGATGGGATCGCCCTAGACTACCAAGGCGATCACTCAGAAATGAAATAAACTAGAGGAACACCCTAGACTGCCAAGGTGTTCAACTCACAGACACAAGTAAAGATGGGACCGCCCTAGACTACCAAGGCGATCACTCAGAAATGAAATAAACTAGAGGAACACCCTAGACTGCCAAGGTGTTCAACTCACAGACACAAGTAAAGATGGGACCGCCCTAGACTACCAAGGCGATCACTCAGAAATGAAATAAACTAGAGGAACACCCTAGACTGCCAAGGTGTTCAACTCACGGAGACTTTGAAATTTAGAAAAAATGTCTTACCAAGACAGATGACGGACAGCGGACTGTAGGTACTGGACTCAAGCGTTTATCTCCCTAGACTACCAAGGAGACTAACTCCTTTGGCTGTGTTTAGCACGGCTTTTATACCCAAAACTTAATTAAAAATTAATTGTTCTGCGGCAAAAATGGAAAATTAAATTATTTTATTTAATCGACTGATGTCCGTTAACAAGTTCTGGCCGTTATTTTAAATTTAAGAATAAAAATAAAAATGAGAATCTAGTAGGATTCGAACCGTGACTCTCAATCTGTCTACCCGCTGTCTGCTGCTGCTTTACCGACTGAGCCATCCGGACTGCTTGCAGTGGGCGTTGCTTACGGTGTTCGGTATTGAGGCGAGGCGAGAAACGCTTCGTCACACTACTTACGCGCTATATCAAACATAGAACAAAACTGATTATACCGAAGTTCAACTTGAGAGGTAATTTTATGGGTGCAAATTATAAAATGCGCAAATTCTTATTCTTAGACATGTAAATAAATTTGCACCCCATAAACAATAACAACATTGCAGTCGGTTGTCAAGTGGTAAATCATTATTTGTAAAACAACTCTAGAAAATCGTATGTGTGTACGAATAAAGTTCAAATTGATATGTAATTTTATGGGTGCAAATTATGAAATTTGTAAATTCTTATTCTTTGACATGTAAACAAATTTGCACCCTATAAACAATAACAAAATTGCAATCGGTTGTCAGGTGGTAAATAATTATTTGTGAAACAATTCCAGAAAATCGTATGTGTGTACGAATAAAGTTCAAATTGATAGGTAATTTTATGGGTGCAAATTATGAAATTTGTAAATTCTTATTCTTCGACATGTAAACAAATTTGCACCCTATAAACAATAACAAAATTGCAATCGGTTGTCAGGTGGTAAATAATTATTTGTGGATCATCTCCAGAAAATCGTATGTGTGTAAAAATAAAATAAAATACAAATTGCTAGGTAATGTTTTGGGTGCATATTATTATTCTTATACATAATGTATACAAATTGTCACCCTTAAAATAACAAAATTATTGTGAATAAATAAACATTCGTTATTTACAAAAATAATTAAAATTCTATGGAGTATGGTATCAAATTAAAGCTCTAGGAAAAAAGAGTCTCGTAATAAAGTCAAAAATCCGATGTGGCCAACACATGACCTCTCGCCATATACTCTACTATTTTACTAAGTGTGTATGAAGGTACTTACTCACAAATATACCATTGTACTAGAAGGGAATTCGGGAATTATAGTATTTATAATATTATTAAAGTTCACCTTATAAATACTAAATGACATTTCATATTTTCCATTTCAATTTGCCAAAAAGTCAAAAATTTATATGACATTAACACTCAAATATTTTATTTTTTGTTTACATAGGTAGGCAGATAAATCAAAATTGTAATAAATTTGTAGAATTTTTAACTTCTTGTAATTGGAAAATGGTGCTAGATAGAAACAACGTTTTGAATATATATTGTAGACAGTAACATTTAGTATACAATGTTATTACAAAAATTCCTATTAATTCATAAATTGTGAGGATATTCCAGAAAAACTCTTCAGATCTTCAAGAAACTACCACTTCCGGTAGCACGATCAACACCAAAATCTAATCAGATCTAATCTAGGGTGTCAGAATATTATATACAAAATTTCAATGTTTTTATT
Organism: Agonum fuliginosum; assembly: GCA_947534325.1. Classification (NCBI taxonomy): domain Eukaryota; kingdom Metazoa; phylum Arthropoda; class Insecta; order Coleoptera; family Carabidae; genus Agonum; species Agonum fuliginosum. Next base: position 19,512,869 of record OX384035.1, on the reverse strand, counting down.
CAGTGGTATTTGAGTTATCGTACCTCCAACATCCATCCTGACACACACACACACACACACACACACACACACACACACACACACACACACACACACACACACACACACACACACACACACACACACACACACACACACACACACACACACACACACACACACACACACACACACACACACACACACACACACACACACACACACACACACACACACACACACACACACACACACACACACACACACACACACACACACACACACACACACACACACACACACACACACACACACACACACACACACACACACACACACACACACACACACACACACACACACACACACACACACACACACACACACACACACACACACACACACACACACACACACACACACACACACACACACACACACACACACACACACACACACACACACACACACACACACACACACACACACACACACACACACACACACACACACACACACACACACACACACACACACACACACACACACACACACACACACACACACACACACACACACACACACACACACACACACACACACACACACACACACACACACACACACACACACACACACACACACACACACACACACACACACACACACACACACACACACACACACACACACACACACACACACACACACACACACACACACACACACACACACACACACACACACACACACACACACACACACACACACACACACACACACACACACACACACACACACACACACACACACACACACACACACACACACACACACACACACACACACACACACACACACACACACACACACACACACACACACACACACACACACACACACACACACACACACACACACACACACACACACACACACACACACACACACACACACACACACACACACACACACACACACACACACACACACACACACACACACACACACACACACACACACACACACACACACACACACACACACACACACACACACACACACACACACACACACACACACACACACACACACACACACACACACACACACACACACACACACACACACACACACACACACACACACACACACACACACACACACACACACACACACACACACACACACACACACACACACACACACACACACACACACACACACACACACACACACACACACACACACACACACACACACACACACACACACACACACACACACACACACACACACACACACACACACACACACACACACACACACACACACACACACACACACACACACACACACACACACACACACACACACACACACACACACACACACACACACACACACACACACACACACACACACACACACACACACACACACACACACACACACACACACACACACACACACACACACACACACACACACACACACACACACACACACACACACACACACACACACACACACACACACACACACACACACACACACACACACACACACACACACACACACACACACACACACACACACACACACACACACACACATTGCGAAATTATCAAAATCGAGTTCTAGGGACCTCAAAACGTGCTTATCCATTGAAAACTCACTATCGAAATTTTAGCATGATTACAATACCTCTCTTACAGATATGAGTGGCGAGAGGTAAAAAGTTAATTAAAAATAAACGATTATTATTAATTGTTTTTCCTGATCATTCCAATATTTTATAATATTTTGTATTTTTGTAATCAACTGATATACTTACTTTGAATTGTAACACAGTTTATTTTATTTGTTGACAACAAACAAGATATTCTTGTCATCAACACAAATAAATTAATTGATTACAACAGTTAACCCAACACAATCATGTTTCACAAATAATTATTTACTATCTGACAACAGATTGCAATTTTTTATAGGGTGCAAATTTGTTTACATGTCTAGGAATAAGATATTGCAGATTTCATAATTTGCACCCATAAAATTCCTTATCAATTTGATCGTTATTCTTGCAATCATACGAGTTGTTTCACAAATTATTATGACAATCGATTGCAATTTTGTTACTGTTTATAGGGTGCAAATTTGTTTACATGTCGAAGATTAAGAATATACAAATTTTATAATTTGCACCCATAAAATTACCTATCAATTTGAACTTTATTGGTACATACATTCATACATACGATTTTCTGGAGTTGTTTCACAAATAATTATTTACCACCTGACAACCAATTGCAATTTTGTTATTGTTTATAGAGTGCAAATTTGTTTACATGTCGAAGATTAAGAATATACAAATTTTATAATTTGCACCCATAAAATTACCTATCAATTTGAACTTTATTGGTACATACATACGATTTTCTGGAGTTGTTTCATAAATAATTATTTACCACCTGACAACCAATTGCAATTTTGTTATTGTTTATAGGGTGCAAATTTGTTTACATGTCGAAGAATAAGAATTTACAAATTTCATAATTTGCACCCATAAAATTACCAATCAAATTGAACTTTATTCGTACACACATACGATTTTATGCAGTTGTTTCACAAATAATTATTTACCACCTGACACCTGACAACCGATTGTCATTTTGTTATTGTTTATAGGGTGCAAATTTGTTTACATGTCGAAGAATAAGAATTTACAAATTTCATAATTTGCACCCATAAAATTACCTATCAATTTGAACTTTATTCGTACACACATACGATTTTCTGGAATTGTTTCACAAATAATTATTTACCACCTGACAACCGAAGTAGTATGATTAGTATCTTTCCCCGCAGCGGAATGCGATTAGCGATAGTAATTAAGATGGCGACAGTAATTAGCGATAATGATCGAATGGTAATTACGAATTGGCGATTGCATATTTTGATAAAATGTTTGATGTAAAGATAAATTTCAAGTGATGTCATAATTACTTTTCAAAAAATATTTAAATATATTATTTATAAGTTTTAAATTTAAATTCAAGCTGCAAATTACATTTCGATTTCTTTGTTAGCTAAGAAAGTAAATTTGTGTACACATAGAATATACTTATAGCAGAGATTATTTAGAGTCGAAAAGGTAGCAGAAATACTGATTCATTATAAGACATTAGCTTGCTTAGTCCTTAGAAAAGATTGTAATACACAATTATTGTTATTTAAACTGCACATAATTTGTATAGGTTTCTAGACTTATGTCAATCGTTAGAATAAACCAGATTATATTTCTTTGCTGAAAGCTAAGAAAAACAAATTTGTGTACCTACAGTAGAGATCATTATGTTCGACCAGGTAATCGGATTTAATTTCTTAGTTGCTTAAGACAGAATTATTAAAGATTCAATATGAGACATTACCTTGTTCAGTCCTGAGAAAAGATTGAAATACACATTATTATTTAAACGGCATATAATTTGTGTAGACTTCTAGACTTTATGACAGTCGTTAGAATAATCCAAAAATCATATTTCTTTGTTGAATAGCTAAGAAACCAAAATTTGTGTACTTACAATAGAGATCATTTAGGCTCGACCAGATAATCGGGTTTAATTTCTTAGTTGCAGACTACACGACATGTATTAACTTTTGTTATGTTGAAGTGGCTGAGACAGAATTAAAGATTCATTATGAAACATTAGCTTGTTCGATCGTTAGAAATGTCGTAGAGATTGTAATACACACAATTATTATTATTTAAACCGCTTATAATTTGTATAGGCTTCACTGGTGAATTTGTATGTCCTATAGTAATATTTCATTATGTCTCGCTTACTTTTACAAATAAAAGTTAAGTTGGCTTTGGAAATTAATTTTTAATTGCTTATTTGAAATATGAATGATGTTAGAAATGATGTTTCATTATATTATAATTTTCTAGTCTTTTAGGCGTCTAAGGCCTAACTGAACCGAATATGGACTTATAAATAGAGAACTTAAAATATTTTCAGTCAGTATACACTTTGTGTTGTCTTGTGTGCATCCTACGAGTATTTTGCTATTTCGCCGTGTTTCAACGAGTATTTTTAAAACTTCGCTATGTCTTCGAACAAGGTAGTTATTTTGAGCGACGTTCTAATCAGACCGGAGAATTCGCTTCCATGTATCGACCTTATGGATGACATCGCGTCGTTAAATTATCCTGGAGAAATTGAAATTTCTGCTAAAAAACGAAGATTGTCGACATCAAGCTGTACGTCGCTTGACAATCTTGTTAAAGAGGTATGTGAAGCAGAAGAAGAAGAAGAAGAAGTTCCAACTAAGAAGCCGAGAACTTCTTTAGCAGAAAGTGCTATGCCTGTAACCTGTGGAGAAGATGAGAAGGAGCTTGGACCCCGCACTGATTCGGCCTCAACTGAAATCGAGGATAATCATGATGATGATGAAACCTCTGAAGAAGACGAATCTGTACCCAGCGTTGATGTGACTCCTGGTGAAGATGCTCCCGCTGAACCCGAAGGTGAAGACGATGATTCGACTTTTATCAGCGGCGATAATGATAGCGTTGTCATTGAAGAAGAAGAACCTTACGGCCAACGTCTGGAGGATTGTTACGAGGAGGAGCCCCGGCTTAACAACCCATCTGAACAAGAGGAGGAACTTGTTTTTTCGCAGCACGAAATTAAGAAATTAGATCTTATTACAGGTGCTGCGGAAATAACAAGTTTCGCGTTTCCGTACAATCAAAGCATGAGGGACAACAATGACCGACTTCTTGAGGTGTACCCTATTCCGCTGGATGAAGAAAGACGCATATTCATCACGGTAGGAATTAATCCCGTACCAGTTCCGCGAGTGACAGTGCGGCTTGTAGGATCCGTGGCTGACAAAAAATTTATAGACATTCACGACTTTTCGGATATGTTTAAATACATAAAAACAAAAGAACTTAAAGTAAAATGTACCCAATTGGAATTAAATAGTGTACATCAGGCTAAAAATGTTCAGCTAAGTATTCTGCATAATGAAAGAATTAGGTTTAGAACAAACAGTCAATTTATAGTGCTAAATAAAGAACAAGTTTGCAATTTAGTTAAACTTGAACAACATATTTTTGAAACGGTAGAGAAATATTCAAAAAAATATGCAAATTTGTTCTCTGCTTATAAAAAAATTTTACAAAATGTTTATATAGATAGCCTTAGATATAATTTAGATTTAAGTCGTAGTTTATATAGAGTTATTTATTTAGAAAATAAGATTTATGCAAATATTTTTAAGGAAATGTATATTTATTATAATTTTAAGTTTATTAAGGATCTGGATTGTGTAGTAACATTTATACAGAGGGAAGGAAAATATATAATATAAATTTTGTTTAAAAAAAAAAAAAATACATACATTATTATTACTAATTACCTAAATAATAAATTTTCAGGTGTTTCAAACATTTACGAGTGAACAATAGGACGGTAATTTGAAAGGGTCACTGGATTAGTCAGGTAGTTTTCTGGTACCTATATAATCGCTGTGAAGTAAGTAAATTTTGGATAGTTTGATTCTAGCATTTGCTAAACTAAGAGGGTTTAAATATGTCTTGTAATAATAACAGTGTTACACAGAGAGTTGAGATAGAGGAGGCTGAAAATTTTACAAGTTTTTTAAATTTTTGTAACAGCACTATAGACGAAAGTTTAAGAAATGATAACGGGACAAATCAAACAAATGAATATGATAATTTAAATAATATTTTGCAAATATGTAATATTATATGTGAAAGTGAAAGTGGAAATATACAAACCGGCTGTGATTCTGTACAAGAAACAAGTAGTGATGAAAATGAAAATCTTAATAATATTTTACATATGTGTAATAATATTATAGGTGCAAGTGATTCTGAAAATGTACAAAGTGGCAGTGGTTATGTACAAGACAGGAGTAGTGATGAAAATGAATTTCCGCGGTTCGAGATAATATCGGACATTGAGAAACATACAAAACAATTTAATTTATCCGGAAGAAGAATTACATTTTCTATAAATGATCCACCTGGGGGCGTTAACTCAATTAATTGGTTTCATGATGGGCTAAACAATGTAGTGGAATACGCATTGGGCACAACTAACCCGAGTGATTATATTGGATTCATGTTTTTTACACCGCGTATGGAAACTGGACCGGCATGGTTAAGTTTCCGCCGAGCCGATCAGATTCATATAGACGTTGTGTGGGAAGCTTTACAAAAAATTTTGCAAAGCAATAAGGAGGTCTTTTCCGATGGGCAATTTACCATTGAGATGGCCAAGGTAACATTGCCTTCAGGTTCAGGAAAAGTTCGAGGTCATGGTTTACCATTCGCGGAATTTTGCAGAAGGAAAAATGGAGTAATTGCCATAAATAACACAGATAGTTTATGTCTACCTCGTGCACTAATTGTTGCAGTTGCATTAATAACTAAAGATCCGTGTTTTAAATATATTGTGCAAAACACTCACGGTATACAGACTGATAGGGTTCGTGAATTGTTACAAAAATCAAAAATTAATATAAATGTCACTGGAGCTGGTATTCCCGAGATTGCAGAATTTCAACGCTATTATACTGATTACAATATTTGTGTATATGAGTATAATAGCAGAGGAAATGTGATTTTTGAAGGTGCAAAAGGACAAAATCTGCCAAGATTGAACCTTTTGTATCATCAAAATCATTTTTCGGTAATTCGCAGTCTAACAGCGACATTTTGTTGTTCCTATTTTTGTGAACAATGTCATGTTCCCTATAATGTTAGAAATGGACACAGTTGCGAATACACATGTCGCTACTGTAAATTTTCTCCCGCATGTGTTCCATCACCTCAACTTAAAAAATGTTCTGCATGTAATAGACAATTTAGAGGACAACAATGTTTTGACAATCATTTAAAATCTATATGCAAACAGTTAAAAAAATGTGATAAGTGTTTAAAACTATACAGGTGTTATAATAAAAAACAACATGTGTGCGGCGAAGTTTTCTGTAGATTGTGCGAAGACTACAAAAATCCCGGACATTTGTGTTACATGTTAAAAGACAGGACTGAAATAAAAGGTAACACATTATTTTTATATTATGATCTTGAGACGCGTCAGGAAAAAGACTGTGGCGAAAACAAGGAACATGAAGTTAATTTATGCGTCATTCAACAATCATGCTCTAGTTGCAGTGGTATTGACGATATAAAGCAGCTATGTAGCTCATGTGGTATTCGTGAGCATGTATTTAAAATTGATCCAATTAAAAATTTTCTAAATTATGTTTTTTTAGCGCGTACAAATTTTTCGTCAACTGTCTGTATTGCTCATAACTCTAAATCTTTCGACTGTCAATTTATATTAAAATATCTAGTTGAGGAGCTTAATGTAAAACCAAAAGTAATTTTAAATGGAAATAAAATAATTATGTTGCAAATAAATCATATTAAATTTATAGATTCACTAAATTATCTACCTATGTCTTTAGCGTCGTTGCCAAAAGCTATGGATTTACCGGCAACGTTGAAAAAAGGATATTTTCCACATTATTTTAATACGTTAAATAATCGAAATTATGTGGGACCGGTACCGGCTCCTAAATATTATGGCGTAGATACAATGTCTTCTGATGCTCGACAAAAATTTCTGGAATGGCATAACGAGCAGGTACATAATAATACAATATTTAATATGGATAATGAGCTTGTTGAATATTGTATTAGCGATGTAGATATTCTTCGCAGAGCTTGTATCAAATTTCGAGATACATTTATTAAGGATTGTAAAGTGTGCCCATTTACAGAGGCTGTCACCATCGCTTCAGCATGTAATCGAGTTTTTCGTCGTTTATTTTTACAACCTGATACAATAGGAATTATACCATTGCGAGGATACCGCATGAACGATAATCAATCCAAAATTGCGCTTAAATGGTTAATACACCAAGAAAATACGCGGGGAATTCGTATTCAACATGCGGGACATGGTGAGGAATCTGTAATCGGGAATTATTTAAAAGTTGATGGATATTATGACCGAGAAAAGTTAGTTTTCGAATTTTTAGGCTGTTTTTGGCATGGATGTATAAATTGTTACAAAACTGGCAGAGATAAAGAAGTATTTAATAGTTCGAAAGAAACCTTAGAGAATAGATTTGAAAAAACAATGAATAAATTAGACAAAATTCAAAATTTAGGATACACGGTTATTAGTATTTGGGAATGCGAATTTAAAAAAGAATTAGCAGAGGATAAAATTTTAAAAACTCAACTTGATACCCATGATCTTTTAAATAATTTACCTTTAAATCCAAGAGACGCGCTTTTTGGCGGCAGAACTGGTAACACGTGTTTGTACAAAAAAGCTGAAAATAATGAAAAAATTAAATATGTGGATGTATGCTCTCTATATCCTTATATTTGTAAATATGGAAAGTACCCTATCGGCCACCCAGAAATTTTTGTTGGAGATGAATGTAATGTATTATGCCCTAATAACAATATAGATAAAGTTGAAGGTTTAATAAAATGTACCGTTCTACCCCCCACAAATTTGTTTCATCCGGTATTGCCACGAAAATCAAATGGGAAACTTATGTTTGCTTTATGTAGAACGTGCTGCGATCAATTAGAACAAAATAATTGTGTGCATAATGATAGTGAGAGACAGTTTATGGGTACTTGGGTTGCGGATGAAGTGCGACGCGCCGTTTTATTAAATTATAAAATTGTTAAAGTGCACGAGGTTTGGCAATATAAAGTAACAACCTACAGTAAGCATACAAAAACCGGAGGCTTGTTTGTTAATTATGTTGATACCTTCTTAAAAATTAAACAAGAAGCGTCAGGATACCCCGAAGATTGTGTAGATGATGCCAGCAAGGAAGCATATATACAAAATTATTATATGAACGAAGGAATTCAACTGGATCCAGCATTAATAGAAAAAAATGCCGGCAGAAGATCTAATGCTAAGCTTATGCTGAATTCTTTCTGGGGTAAGTCAATTATCTTTCGTCATTATTTTAAATTTTTAATACTTATTTTTACAGGAAAATTTGCGCAAGCCGAAAATAGACCGTGTACGTCGATTGTCTCAACTGCTGCGGAATTATATGATTTGCTGGCTAATCCATCGATTCAGGTCAATAGGATTATCCCCGCAGGTGATGAGATGCTGTACGTACACTGGGTTCATGAAGAAGAAGCAATGCAGCAGTTACGTACCGTTAATGTTGTTATTGCCGCCTACACTACATCTCAAGCCCGACTGCGTTTGCATGAATTTATGGTCCCCTTGGATCGTAGAGTTTTGTATTACGATACAGATTCTCTGATTTACTATCATGCTCCTGGTGATTACGAACCACCGACGGGTAATTTATTAGGAGATCTTACGGACGAACTGTCCGATTATGGAGCAGGTAGTTTTATCACTGAATTTGTTTGTGGGGGACCAAAAAATTATGCATACAAGATATATTCGCCGTCGTCAAACAACACCAGTGAAGTGTGTAAAGTTAAGGGCTTTACTCTTAACTATAAAAATTCATTAACTATAAACTTTGAGTGTTTAAAACATTTAGTTTTTAATCCGCAATTAACAGGACCAATAATTTATTCTGATAATATAAGGTGTACAGTAGATCATAAGGTATTAACTAAGAAAGAAAAAAAAACTTTTAATATTAAATTTACAAAACGTAGGTTAGTTGATAATTTGTATAGTATCCCATATGGAGAAAAAAGAGTAAGATATGATTAGTTAATTTTTTTTTTTTTATAAATAGATTTATACTATCCAAATATAATTTTTAATAATATTGTTACATTATTTAAATATTTATATATTATTATTAATTTTCATACTTATAAATCTGAAAAATTACTTGAGTGTATAGGGAAATAAATTTAACATTGGTTACAACGTTTAAATAATGAGTTTTTAATTACTACATACATTAGACAGGAGTGGGGTATACTGAAAGTTGTTATAAATACCTACCAAAATATTTCTTTCTGTACTCTGAAGTCTTATATTGCGTTGTATATTCACAACTGAAATATTTTTAAAAGAGTCAATAGAATTTCTACATACAATGGAAAACTACGGTGTAGAGACAGCTGAATCTTGGGACGACGTCGACGAACCATCATATAATCCTATGGAGGGTATTAAAAATAAACTCATTTTAATTCCTCCACAGGGCTATAAACTGACTAAAAGCCAGAAGAAAGCCCATCGAGCATCTGAAAGAATAAGATGGCAGAATCTATCACATCGTAAAAAGGAGGATACACCAACCCAGTTGACATCAACACAATCTAAAGACGTGATCGAAGGACCAACTCGCAAGTTAACTGTTCCAATAAGGAATAATTCGAAGGAAAATACGGAGAGGAAGAGCATAAATAAATACAAAACAATTTAATATACCATTATATGTATTATGTATATAGTTTATAAAATAAAAACAATTGTTAACATTTTATTTTCTTCTTTTAATGATAGTAAAACATGTACCTTATTTCATTTTCAGATTTATTATACTCAGGTAAGTATTTTAAAATTATCTTATGAAGTACATTATACACATATATGGGGTAGGTATATGAAAAATAGAATGAGAGAAATAAGCAAGTTTATTAAAGATAAATATTTATTTATTTATTTATTGAAATAATAACAAAACATATACCGTATAAGTCTATCGTTTTCATATTTATCATTACCAAATAGTTTTATAAAATCACTGTGCTTATAACAATTTATTCTAAATAACAAATATATCAGACAGTAATATCCACAAACAGAAGAATAGTAATCTTGTAGATGAATATTACTAAATGTCCATTTTTTAGTATTTCTTTTTAAAAAGTCGATATGATGTTTAACATAAGGTGGCCGTCCGTAGCTGTCGAAATAAAATCCATTTCCTTCACGATCAATATAAATAGCAATCCAATGCGATCCTGGTAATGTATCAGGATCAGTGTTTACAACTAACATGCATGGAAAATTCACACGATTTGGTAATTTGTTTGCTGCATACACTCCGTAATGACCCGTATTTTTAAAATATTTGCGAAAAATATTTTCTATAGACGTAGCATTCATCTTCAAAATTCTAATAAATGTACAACAGTCGATTGCTGTAATTATACTAGTTTACTAGATACAATATACCCTTTTATATATATATAGGGGATAATTGTTAGGAAGTGGTTTAGAAATTATTAATAAAACTTAATTATTTATATTTCTTTTATTAAATCATTATAAAGTACATAATTCATATTTATTTGATAAAGATATTTTGTTCAACATCCTAATTATATATTGCATATCTTTATAATGTTGTATATCTCTCTTCAGGCTTAACATATTTGCAATAAATTTTTCTTTTCTTATTCTGAAATATCATTATAATTAAATACATGAACAATGCTGGCATAAATAAAAATAGTTAAACGAATCTGCGTTAAACTTACCTAAATTCATTGAATAATTTTCTTTGTGATACTTCTTTTTCTGTTGCAAATTTTTTCCTAGATGATAATAATTCGGCTGGATATTTCCTTTTCGTTCCAATATTTGCTACCTTTTAAAAATAATAAATTTATACACCTACACTACATTATGATAAAAATAAAATTTTACCTCCATTTTGATATAGGTATATGAAAAATTAAATATAAATGTTAAATTTGTTATATGAAGAACCAAGTTGTTCTCAAATGAATTGAAAATGTACATTCGAATACTGTAACTATACTAACTTACTAGACATGTACATTATGCTCTTATATAGGTAAGGATTTGATGGGATTCGATTTAGAAATTATTGAAATAAAATTCCGTAAGTAACATCTATTAAATTTTATTAATTATAAGCACATACAAATATATGTATATTTTATTATATAGATACACTAACTACCATAATCTACAATAACATTTCTATTTTTATCAATTTCAATAATATTATCAAACTCAGCATAAATAACACAATTAACTGTACTATCAAGGGAGTTTTCAAAACCAACTTCAATTCTTAAAGAGCCTTGTCGGGTGAGATTCCAGTGCATCATACTATTCGCTGCCAAATCGGGAGTGAGATCAAATGCTGATAGACAATATCCATTTGGATAACTATCTCTGTCTATGTCATTCCCACTGTTTCCAAAGTGAATGCCTGTTCCAGAAAACAGTGTATTGTACATTTGAATGTATGATTTTTTATCTCCAAAGGATGGTTGTAATGGTTTCGATGGTAATTGTTGTCCATTTACACATAATGACAAGTAATTTATTTTGAAATTTTCAAAGTTAAAAGGATTACTTTTAATGTCCCCATTAAATGCTTTGTTAGATACAAATCCGATTATACATCTTTTAGGTAGCTGCCCCAAGAAAATATTGTCTAATGATTTTCCTTGAACCCCTGACGGGATAGTTACAGCTTTAACCTCAACTCTGGTAATCGGGTACTTAGCTGTAGACATTTCTAATGTTTTATTGTGTGCAAGTAATACACTCGGATTTAATTTGACGCGACGAACAAGTAATGTGGCTTCATTTATTTGCATTTTGTAATTAGAAGTATCTGACAATAAATGAAAACTATCCCTGGATCGAACTAATCTTAGTCGCATTTCAACACCATTTAACAAAAATTTTTCTTGATTAAAAATATCAGCATGAACATGACCAATCATGTCAACATTTTTACTTTTTTCTATAATTTTTTTACGTTTAATATATCCGGAATTACCCTCATCAGTAGTTGTATTCATTTTTCCAGCATCATCAGCATACCATAACGTTGATGTAAGGTGCGATTTTTTCGCATCTCTACCGTAGTTTAAAAGAGTTTCAATATATGCTCTATAAGGATGAGTGTTATTCGGTGGAGATACAAGTTTTTGATTCAAATATACGTCAACTTGACTAAAAATTGAATGAAGCCAGTTGTTAATAGGCGCTACATTGTCTGCCTCCGTCAAATTAACGTTATCGTTTTTAATAATTTTTGCATTTAAATAAATCATAGTTTGAGATAAGTCAAGATAATCTTCGCCTTGTCCAGGAATCACAAATTCTATAGGTCCATCGTCAGTGATTGAACATAAAGGTTTATAATTGACCCATTGCCCACTTTCAATACTAGTTTGTGTTGGAGGTATTGCAAACAGATCCAATTCACTTTTAATGCATTCACATGACTGACCATGCAAAAATGCCATTTTAAAAAAAATTTTTTTTTTAATCAAATATATCTGAATGTCTGGAACGCTTCTTGTTCTTTACCGTAGCACGTAAAGTTGTAGAATGAATAGGTTTCTTAATTAAACGTTTCTTTTTATATCCTGAACCACTCATTAATGTATCAATCTTGTCTGCAGCTTTCCGCTTTAAATTAGTTCCTGCCTCTTCAATACGCTGCTTGAATGCCTCTTTCGGGGGTTTATTCTGACTCAAATCTCCCAAAAAATGTATCCCAGTATTTAGTGCTTCTTTACCAACTGCCCCCACACCTTTTCTTATTACGGGTAAAATACTTCTAAACAATCCACTAAAGAAACTTCCGATACCATGACCTCTTTGAAATTGATTTCCTTTATATACAGTCCCTATACCGGAGCCAGCTTGCTGATTATAATAGACTTGATACGGACAAACTCTCATTTTCAAGATGCTCGGCGAAATTGAAGTTTTACACTCAAAGTACCAAATTGAAATGGTGCTGCATTACCATCGTGAGTCCTTATATCTATCTCAATATTTGAAAATTCTCTTCTTAAAACCGGAACGAAGTGTGGTTGTGTAAATGATATCATTTCATTGGATCCGAAAACAAATTTTTCAGTTTTTACAGGTACTATTCTTAATAGCTGGGCGACGACATCGCCAACAAGTTGAGATTCAATAATATCGCAATAAATATATAACTGAGATGGTATGCCTAAATTTAAATTAGGTAAATTAACAGAATTTTTTTGTTTATATATATCTGCATATGGTGGATAACCTAGTTGCAGAGATAATAGTGGAGAAAAAGTCATTGAATATACATAGTCATCTTTAAATCTTGCAAATACTCGCTTTCCTGTCTTGTTATAAGAAAATGCTACGAATTTATTAATCACTGCATGTTCATTTACTTCATGTAAAACGCTGTCAATGGTTTCATAATTTTTTGAAACAATGGTTTCTTCTTTCATGAATACATTTATAACTTTTTTATTCTTATTTTCCTTTTTAAGCATAATTTTAACTTTGTTTTCCCGTTCATTGACGTTGTAGAAAGAACACGGATATATAATTTCAGATAATGCTACCTCCCATTGACCCTCTAAGTTTATGCTTTGAGGTAGCTGGGTAATAAAACATGAAGTTTTATTATTAGGAAAATATTGCATTGAACTATTACTAGGTAATGTTATAAAGAACAATTCCTTGTCAGTCATTGTTTAATAAGCGAACAGTATTAGCGGGAATCCAAGAATTAAACTTATCACTGTATCCTCTCCAGGAAACAAGCAACTTCTTTCTGATGCCTGTACCTTCTGTCTCCAGTATTTTATCTATTTTATACATGGTATCAGATTCAATATATACTCGTTGCAATTCATTTTCGTAGAAAGTGCCCTCTATGATTTCGTTATTTAAATCTTTAATTCTATAAACAACAGGATTTCTCTTACTAACAGCATATATTTTAAATATTTCTTCACTCCAGTTAGATTCATATCCCTTTTCAAATATATTTTTGTATTTAGATATTCGCACATTATCTCCAATTTCCAATTTTTGGCGACTCTTATTTATATTTTGTTTAACTTTATTTTGATTTCTCCATACTTCTAATATATTTCGGTCATTTACTTCACATGGGGCTATTTTTATTGAACGATGCTTTGTTTTATTATAAGCCGTAACTAAATTTTGTAAAACATCAACATATCTGTATGTATTTTTATAAGTAAAATAACGGTACATTTTTGTTTTCAAAGTTCTGTTAAACCTTTCTACAAAACATGCTTTCACATCAGGATTATGAGTAACATAAAATTTTACATCATTTTCATTTAAAAATGATTTAACTGATTTTGCAATAAATTCTGACCCTTTATCTGTCTGCAGGTAAACTGGTTTTCTTTCATTAAATATCTTTTTAAATGCTTGAATAACAGACTCTGGTTTCTTATCTATTAGAGGTAAAGCCCAAGCATACCTGCTAAATACGTCAATAACAGTAAGAATGTATTTGTAATTATCGTTAAAGCGGCTTAATTTGCGCATGTCATTAAGGTCAGCTTGAAAAAGATCGTTTATATTTGAAACTTTATATTTATTTCTTGTGAAATGTTTACGGACTGGTTTGTGTAGCGTATATGCATCCTGTGAGCTTATCCATTTTTGTACTTCTTGTGTTTTATATTTACCTTTTACAGAATTTACAAGATTATTAACTCCCGAAAACCCCGCAGGATTTGATATATCATAGTAAATGTTAGACAATGTGTTATTCATTTTAAAACGTATAACGTTTCCACTTTAACTTTTTCAAATTTACTGATTCATTATCGGCTTCGTCGTCCGTATATGTCTGTTTTCTTCGTCTATTTTCGGCTCTATTAGTCTTATTAACGGATTTTGATTTATAATATTTTTTTCTTTGAGGATTATTAATTAATTCAGTTGGAAAATTTATTTCCTTTAATGCATGTAAAAATTCTTCCCAACCAGTTGGATTGCTTCGTTTTCTATTTCTAACAATGTCAGCAACTAAATCTGATATGTTTGAATCTGGAATTTGTTTATCATAAATTGAAACAACACCTCGGGCATTCCATGTAACTGTATTATTTAATTTTAATTTTTGCAATATTAAACGTGCTTTTTCTTGGTGAGATTTTGGAATAACATTAATTATGTGGCTAATATCGTCTTGCTCCTCTGCAGGTTGCGTTGGCTCTAAAGACGTTTCATATTCGACTGGTAATTTTATCGGTTCTCTATTTTGTTTTTGAAAATATAAATATCTTTGTAAAATTTCTTGATACTTTATCCATTTTTCATATTCGGATTCCTTTGAATTTAAAATGTCTTTCATATCTCTATCCAACTGGCTAGTTATAGATTCTTCTTCATCGTTGATATTGTTACGCAAACGGCTTAAATTTTCAGGTGATATTAAAACCATTTTCTTAGCATGCTCCATTTTTTTTTTTTTAATCTCTTTTAAACAAGCTACTTAGAACACCAGTTAAAAGCGGAGCTAATAAAAATGGTAAAAATGCACCACCAGACTGAACTAATACACGTTTCTTAGTTTTCCAGTTATCACCGCGTTTTGTTAGTTTTCTTAAAATATTTTTGTGACGTCCTAGTGAAACCTGCTGTTTTCGACTGAGAGGAATTTTACCGTGTAAAATATTATAAATACATTCGCAAATACATCTCACTGAATTACAATCAGCGTTTTTTAATAACGCCAATCTGTCCTTGGGTTTCAGTTTGTGCAACGCACGCAGAAATTCAGCGTTGTTAATGACTGTTTTACTCATTTTATGAAATAACCTCTGGTAAATTTTTTCTCATGTATTTATACGATTTTTTAGGTAAGTAGATATATGTCAGACCGTCACGTGATGTACGAAACCGTAGCCAATCAGGAGTGTTTTGTTTTAGATCAAATATCATATACCCGTGTGGTTCAGATGTTGCATCGTTGTATGTTTCCTGTACAAATTTAACATTTTCGGGAAAAATTTGTCGTGACAAGTGTAAAATTTGGGCTCTGTCTCGAGGATTTTTAAAATAAATTATGTAGTTAGCATTAAGAGATATATCTCGTTGACCTTTCCCTTGATGAAATATATTTTGAGTTAGAAAAAATACTGATAAATTTTTATGATGAGACCATTTTGTAAATATATCCACAACGCGACTATCAGCTTCTCTCATTAAGTCGTCGATTATCATTAGTTGAGGATGTTTTCCGTCTATACTTTCGATATCTGGCAAGCCTTCAATAAAATCAACCCCCTTTATTGTATTATATAAACTCTGCCAGGTTCCATAATGCCAAAATATTTTCTTAAATTCCGTATCACACATATCGTTAATATTAGCCAGAAAATTATTAACAAAGTATGATTTTCCACTGCCTGAGGGGCCTGCAATTATTGCAGAAAACGGATGTTTAAATTTTGTACACATATTAACAGTAGCATGTATAGTTTACGACTAAACTTAGATTCTCAATTTCCATATTTATTAGTAAGAAAAGTTTGTAAATGAAACAGGTACATATTTGAACATTATTTTTTTTTTATTTAAGTAATTATTATACATTCATAAAGGTTCTATTTTAATATTACAGTAATTTAACAAATTCTATTAATCTTGCTTGTTTACCAGTACTATATTCTTTTATTCCTGTATACTTTAAACACCACTGGGTTATATCAGACTGTTTCAGTTGTAATATTTCTGCATCACTCAGATCGTCAAATCGGGCGGGAAGAAATGTTGTAAATTTTTCACACTCTACAAGTATTTTCCTTCCAAAGCCCGTAGTAACGGCTTTAATATCGACTAATCTGTACTGCTTATTTGTTTCTAACTCCGTTATTTTTCTTCGAGGCTTGATGTCTGACAGCTGTCCTTTTTCATTCATCTTTGTAAAGTCCATTTCTAAATAACAACAAAATATTACCAAACTACATATTAAAATTGTTTTTAATATAACTTACCAGCAAACTCGTGATGATTTCTTACAACCTGCTTCGACAATAACGATGAAATAATACTTATGAATATATTTCCCTATTTATACATACCCTGTTCTTGCGATTTCTCTATTCAACCTTCATATTTTTAAGATAGATATTTTCTCTCTTATACTTCGTGGACAAATTTTACGTCAGCAAATACTTTCCAGAAATAATAAAATGGCCGGCTACATGCCTAAGCTAATCACCAGGGAACGTCATAGCTAAATTATTTTCAAAAGTCATTATGACATCACTTGAAATTTATCTTTACATCAAACATTTTATCAAAATATGCAATCGCCAATTCGTAATTACCATTCGATCATTATCGCTAATTACTGTCGCCATCTTAATTACTATCGCTAATCGCATTCCGCTGCGGGGAAAGATACTAATCATACTACTAACCGATTGCAATTTTGTTATTGTTTATAGGGTGCAAATTTGTTTACATGTCAAAGAATAAGAATTTACAAATTTCATAATTTGCACCCATAAAATTACATATCAATTTGAACTTTATTCGTACACACATACGATTTTCTAGAGTTGTTTTACAAATAATGATTTACCACTTGACAACCGACTGCAATGTTGTTATTGTTTATGGGGTGCAAATTTATTTACATGTCTAAGAATAAGAATTTGCGCATTTTATAATTTGCACCCATAAAATTACCGCTCAAGTTGAACTTCGGTATAATCAGTTTTGTTCTATGTTTGATATAGCGCGTAAGTAGTAGTTTTTTAAATTAATTATTAATTTCGGCATGAAATAATTATATATAGCAAATTATTTTTAGGGTGCAATTTTGACGTGTTAGGGTGCTAATTTTTCGTAAAATTTTTTTTCAATTTGGTCATACTTGTATTGCTGGCAAAAAAATATGTATTTGTTTATAACTTTTTTACCTCTCGCCACTCATATCTGTAAGAGAGGTATTGTAATCATGCTAAAATTTCGATAGTGAGTTTTCAATGGATAAGCACGTTTTGAGGTCCCTAGAACACGATTTTGATATTTTCGCGATGATGTATGTGTGTGTGTGTGTGTGTGTGTGTGTGTGTGTGTGTGTGTGTGTGTGTGTGTGTGTGTGTGTGTGTGTGTGTGTGTATGTGTGTGTCAGTGTGTCAGGATGGATGTTGGAGGTACGATAACTCAAATACCACTGAATAAAAAAATTTGAAATTTGGTATACAATATTCTGACACCCTAGATTAGATCTGATTAGATTTTGGTGTTGATCGTGCAACCGGAAGTGGTAGTTTCTTGAAGATCTGAAGAGTTTTTCTGGAATATTCTCAAAATTTATGAATTAATAGGAATTTTTTTAATAACATTGTATACTACATGTTACTATCTACAATATGTATTCAAAACGTTGTTTCTATCTAGCACCATTTTCCAGTTACAAGAAGTTAAAAATTCTACAAATTTGTTACAATTTTGATTTATCTGCCTACCTATGGAAACAAAAAATAAAATATTTGAGTGTTAATGTCACATGAATTTTTGACTTTTTGGCAAATTGAAATGGAAAATATGAAATGTCATTTAGTATTTATAAGGTCATAATAAACTTTAATAATATTATAAAAACTACAATTCCCGAATTCAATGGTATATTTGTGAGTAAGTACTTTCATACACACTTAGGGCCGGTTTCTGAACAGATATTTAACTGTCCAGTTATTTTAACTCTTCAATAAATATGAAAATGGGTTTCTGAAATATCAAATTTGGATTTAACTGCCCCGTTAAGTTAACGCGACAAATAGGTCGGTTTAAATTAACTGACGTTTAATAAACTTTGACTTTCGTCATTTGTTTCTATGCCCTGTTTGATTTTGCGAATTATAGTCTTTTGTAATTTGCAGCCACGCAAATTTTTTTTGCGATTGTGACCGCATCATTTTCTTTATTTTCAATTAGTCTTTTGTATTTCCCCGTCACCAAAAACAAAATTCTTTTCACTTTCAATGTAGTTTTTGCAGCGAATTTGCTTTTCTTCCATTATTTTATATCGATGAATCGATGTTTATCACTAATTATTGATAAAATTATAAAATTTGAAATTTACGTCAAAATTACCGACGATACTAGTGCCATCTATTAGATTTAAAAATAAGTATAAATCCAGGATTAAACCATGAGTTAGTTATTTGACGTATAATTTAACTCACGCATGTTTTCAGAAATCCAAAATAATTTTAACCTTTCAATAAATTTAACGGGCAGTTTGCTAACTGGTCAGTTAAATATAAGTTCAGAAACCGGCCCTTAGTAAAATAAAAGAGTATTATGGCGAGAGGTCATGTGTTGGTCACATCGGATTTTTGTTATAAGTAATAAATAAATTTTTATGTGGGTGCAAATTGGGTGCAAATTTTTGGCATATATTTTTTAAAATTATGCATTACTTATTGTGCTGGTGTGAAGTTGGCATAAAAATAATTTAATTGTTAATAACTCTTAAACAAAATAAGATAAAGTAATAATTATAAGGGTGCAAATTGGTGCGAATTGGGTGCAAATTATCTGCCAAGTTTTAGAATTTGCACTTGCACTTATTATGCCAAGTTCACGCACCTGTTTTAGACCCTACTGAACCCAAAAAAACATAATTTAAAAAAAGTCGGTCTGTCGGTCTATATGTCTGTTAGTCTGTCGGTCTGGTCTGGATGTTGTATAACTTAAAAACGCGTTGGAATTTTGGACTAAAATTTTATATTTAAGATCTTGAGCCAAAATCTGACAAGTTCGTTAATGAGCTTTATTCAACCAGTGGTACCAACTTTATAAACATAACTTTTTTCATTTTTATCAAAATACTATCGTGTGTGGTATCAAATTAAAGCTCTCGTTAATAGAATTTTAGTAGAAAAATAAAAATAACATTTAAACGATCGTCAATTGTTTTTTTACTTCCTTGTACGGAATAAAGGGAGTATTGTAATCGCGAAAAATTTCGGTTTTCAGATTTTGATGGAAATATCCGTTTTGACCTTTTCTGAATCCATTATGACTAGTTTCGTTGTGACGTCTGTACGTATGTATGTCGCATAACTCAAATACGGTTAGACGTAGAAAGTTGAAATTTTGTATTTAGGACTGTTATAGCATCTAGTTGTGCACCTCCTATTTTTGGTTTCAATCTATAAACTGGAAGTAGTACTTTTTTCAAATATTTCGATAAATATTTAATTTAAGACAATTTTTTTTATTTTAAATGAAAGATTATGTGATTATTACCTACAATCGGTATTTTATAAATATTTTTGTATCTTGTATCATTTAAGAATAATTAAATTATATATTTATAATTTAGTATTTCGGTATCTTGTAGTCCATGATCGATTAACTTTTGTTACTACGTAAAATTTAAATGATTATGACATGACTTGTGACAGTGGCAGTGACAATAGTAAAATATCGCTTATATCTTCTTCTGCAGTTTAAATAAAATTACTAAAATATATTTGTGAGTATAGTAGCAGTAGTAGTAGTACTTATATATTAATATATTTGTATAATATAATTCTACATTTTAGTTATTAAGAAAAGTATGAACAGTTTCATAGGCGTACAAGGAAGTCATGTGGTGTCCACGTCAGATTTTTTAAATAAATTATTCAAAATATACCGAGTTTGGTATCAATTTAAAGCTCTCGAGGAGATAAAATGTAAAAAATGACATTTATGCGATTATCTTCTTCTACAGTTTACATAACATGAAAAAAATATATGTACGTATACTTATAGTACCTATAATAAAAACTAAAAATCTGACGTGGACACCACATGACTTCCTTGTACGCCTATTAAACTGTTCATACTTTTCTTAGTAAAGTTCGCGAAAAACGTCCGAGCGCGCGCTCGCAGTCGAGTGGTGGGGGAAGGGGTAGCGGCGGAGGTATCTATAGTAATAGGCGCGCTCGGCTGTTTTTCGCGAACTTGACGAGTGTTTTTAGCATGCTTCCAGGCATCTGATCGAAAAACTGAAATCTACGTTTTATAGTGCACGATGTCAACTTTTCAAAACTTTTTTGGAAATTATTATCGGACTTACGGTAACGCATACAGGCCTGCCGGAAAAAAGTGCACTGCAAACTTTGAATCGCGATTTCGCGAAAACTAATAATCCGACAGCACCTACATATAAAGATCATTATAATCCCTACTTTCTGTCAAAATTTTAGCGCTCCAGCTCAAAAAATGACGGAGGTATGAATTTTCGAAAAAAACGCCTAATTTTACGGTTTTTCCTAAATTTTTCATGGCTTAATTATCCGAGTGAGACGTTCGACCTCTCATTTTGTAGATATTTTAATTCTCTACAAATCATTTCATTGGGCATTCCGATTGCTCCATTAGTTTCAAAGTTACAAGCGGGAGGCCGCTGTAACGTAGTCGAGCCGCCGGACCAAAATTGGCTTGGCAGACGGCTTTAGCAATGTCAAAAACTTGGCAGACTTATTTTTTCCACTTCTTTATATGATAAGTAACCTGTGTGTGCAATCTCAGCTTTGGTCAAATAATACATTTTCAATTTTTTTTTGCAATGTTTAAAAATTTGGCAGACGTATTTGTTTATAAGATTTTGATGGCAGACTCGGTTTTTAGCACTTCTTGGACACAAAACTAGCTTTCTGAGTAAGTTTCAAGTTTGGTCAAATGATACATTTGCAAAATTATTTTGCGACCTTTGAACCCTTATTGCCAAGGTTTGTAACGTCGAAAGCTTGGCAGACTCGCAGATCACTATAGAGGGAGGTGAGTATTATTGAAAAAACATGTTTTTAGCTTTGGTCAAATGATGCGCAAATTTCGGTCACCAGCTCCCCGACTACACTGAACGCAGTCCCGATACCTAACACGGCAGTTTACTAATCTATATAGTATATTGTCATCTGTGCTACTACCATACTGCTTGCTGCTACACTGTCAGTTACAAAAACATCTCTGAGCAGTGCTGCCAACTCAAAATATTACATGAAAAGAGCGGGAACATTCAAAATAATACAACAATGTTAATAATATATGGAATTGCTAACTTAACAAATAAATCCATTTCAAACAATTGGAAGTGAAACAATTCGTCATTTATATTCGCCAGTGAAATGGAAAGATTTGATGTGGGGCTTAGAGCTCGTAGGGAGGTGGTGGGGAGGAAGATCGCCGACTCAACATTATCAGCGTGGTCTACCATTTAGTTTACAATAGATAATTGAACGGGTGAACAGCGGGTCGCCAGTCAAATAGAAAGATTTCAAAATGTAATTAATTTAAAAAGAAATATTTTTTTATTAATAATGTGAAGTACAAAAGTACAAAGTACAAAAGTAGCAATTTTAATTGCTGTACGTAGTATTCGGAAAATAATTTAAATTGCTACTTTTGTACTTCACATTATTAATAAAAAATATTTCTTTTTAAATTAATTACATTTTGAAATCTTTCCATTTGACTGACAACCCGCTGTTCACCCGTCCAATTATCTATTGTAAACTAAATGGTGCTCAAAGCACTAGAGCTAAAGCAAATTTGTATAATGTACAAATTAAGGTAAGTGTTGCTACAACCTTTTGGGTGCCCGCGCTAGGGCGGTCGGACCACGGTAGTTTAGGGGCGAAGAGGGGATCCGCTAAAAGAGTAAGAAGAATTGTGGGCGCCAGCTAACTTAACCACAGGTCCAACAAGGTTGTTAGCTATCCTCCGGGAAAGGATAACTAATTTAACAAATAAATCTATTTCAAAAATAATAATAATTGTTTATTGATCACGTTAAAAAAACAATTCGTCATTTATATAATTATTATAACGTAAAAAAAATGATTGCACAAATCAGTTGTATGATGTGTCAAACAGCTGTGGGCTCCAATATGGTGGACGAGTCAGCTATCGGTTTATATAGTGCTGTAATTATTCCTGTTGAGTGATTATCCGTCAAATAAAATAAATATATAAAAAATCTGACTTTAAATTTTACTGCAGTTCTTTAAAGCTACCAGATAAAGACTATTTTTTTATAACGTAAATTGCAAATAACTTTTCCTCTTATTATTATTACAAATAAATACTATATTTATCCAAATTTATAGAAATTTTTGACACTTAATCTTTTCAATCTTAAAAAAATATCTCTTCCGGTGAAGATATTTGTACCAAAATCTATTCGTATACAATTGTAAAATACGAAATATCAAAATTTTTGGGTAATTCGTATTTGAGTTATCCGACAGACGGCATCGGCCCGGACCACACACATACACACACACATACACACATACATCATCGGGAAACTATCAAAAATGAGTTGTAAGGACCCTAATTCGTGCTCAGCCATTAAAAACTCACTACCCGATTTTTTGCATGATTCCAATACCTTCCTTTACAGGCAAGCGGAAGGTAAAAATAATTGTGTAATTTTTTACCTATTTATAAATAATAAACAAGATAATGAACTTGCATATCTAAGATATTTCAAATAATCAATAGAAAACTGTCATATTTAATAATCACACATAATTCCACAATTAAATTGAACAATTTAATATTATTGGAACCTGAAATTCGTCGCTACATACTAAATTGAATAGATACCTATTTAAATATTCTTTTATTTATTATATCGTTTCACAAAACATTGACATTGACATTGACAACTGCTGCACTGAAAATAAAATACTCCCTACTTGATTTAATTTTTTTTAAAGAATTTTAACAATCAGCTGTAATTGGTCAATTTAATTACTCTTTTGCGGGTTAATGGAGCCATTGCGGAGGCTACAAAAATTGTTTGGTACTCCTTGAATCTTGAATCTTCTCTATTCACCATGTAAGCGTTGGTGCTATACTTACATAACAACCTGTAGATAGAATACCACAACTGATTGTTTCACTACTTTGGTGATCTTGCAGTGAAAATTGCGGCCGGACATGGATTTTAGTGACAGTTACAGGATTTGAACCCAACTTTTACATTTAATTGTTTACCATAGTATTTGTTTTAAACACATATTAAGATAGTATAATAACAATATACCGGGTGTAACACCATACATGTATACATAGGCGATTAGCATTGCATTTCACATTTACGCAGATTCCTGCTCCCCATTTCCATGTAGGAAAATGGTAAAGGTGTCAATCGAAAGGTAAAATTATGCAATTTGTAATTTCGTTCTAAATTTCTTTCAAAGAACAATATTAGGAATTTTAAATTCGATATTTTAAAATCGAATCTTACATTGCTATGGTTACTTAATACAACATATTTTCAAATTTTGACGGAGGTGTCAGATTTCTTTTGTATTTATCATAAAAACGTTTTATAATGGAAATAGTTTACGCAGAGTTCGCGATTACAAGAAGTTAAAAATTCTACAAATTTGTTACAATTTTGATTTATCTGCCTACCCATGAAAACAAAAAACAAAATATTTGTTAATGTCATATGAATTTTTAACTTTTTGGTAAATTGAAATGGAAAATATGAAATGTCATTTATTATTTATAAGGTCATAATAAATTTTAATAATATTCAAAAACTACAATTCCCGAATTTCCTTCTACAATGGTATACTTATTTGTGAGTAAGTACCTTCATACACACTTAGGTCCGGTATTTCAGTACAAGGTTAAACCAAAAAATTTAGTTAACCATTTTTACCTCTCGCCACTCATATCTGTAAGAGAGGTATTGTAATCATGCTAAAATTTCGATAGTGAATTTTCAATGGATAAGCACGTTTTGAGGTCCCTAGAACACGATTTTGATAATTTCGCGATGATGTCTGTGTGTGTGTGTGTCTGTGTGTGTGTCAGTGTGTGTGTGTGTGTGTGTGTGTGTGTGTGTGTGTGTGTGTGTGTGTCAGTGTGTGTGTGTGTGTGTATGTGTGTGTGTGTGTGTGTGTGTGTGTGTGTGTGTGTGTGTGTGTGTGTGTGTGTGTGTGTGTGTGTGTGTGTGTGTGTGTGTGTGTGTGTGTGTGTGTGTGTGTGTGTGTGTGTGTGTGTGTGTGTGTGTGTGTGTGTGTGTGTGTGTGTGTGTGTGTGTGTGTGTGTGTGTGTGTGTGTGTGTGTGTGTGTGTGTGTGTGTGTGTGTGTGTGTGTGTGTGTGTGTGTGTGTGTGTGTGTGTGTGTGTGTGTGTGTGTGTGTGTGTGTGTGTCAGTGTGTGTGTGTGTGTGTGTGTGTGTGTGTGTGTGTGTGTGTGTGTGTGTGTGTGTGTGTGTGTGTGTGTGTGTGTGTCAGGATGGATGTTGGAGGTACGATAACTCAAATACCACTGAATAAAAAAATTTGGTATACAATATTCTGACACCCTAGATTAGATCTGATTAGATTTTGGTGTTGATCATGCAACCGGAAGTGGTAGTTTCTTGAAGATCTGAAGAGTATTTTTGGAATATTTTCAAAATTTATGAATTAATAGGAATTTTTTTAATAACATTGTATAATAAATGTTACTATCTACAATATGTATTCAAAACGTTGTTTCTATCTAGCACCATTTTCCAATTACAAGAAGTTAAAAATTGTACAAATTTGTTACAATTTTGATTTATCTGCCTACCTATGGAAACAAAAAATAAAATATTTGAGTGTCACATGAATTTTTGACTTTTTGGCAAATTGAAATGGAAAATATGAAATGTCATTTAGTATTTATAAGGTCATAATAAACTTTAATAATATTATAAAAACTACAATTCCCGAATTCCCTTCTACCTTCTAGTACAATGGTATATTTGTGAGTAAGTACTACATAATTATATACTTATATTAGAAAAATAAAAATAGTAGAGTATGGCGAGAGGTTATGTGTTGGCCAGTGGCCACATCGGATTTTTTTTATTGGTTAGGCGTATTTCAGTTTCCAGTTAGCTGTTAAACGAGTTTAATTTAACTGAGAATATAATTCATATGTCACGTGACCTGTTTTCCGCCAATCATCATCGAGATCTGCTTAGTTACATGTCTATCACAGCGATGATAAAAAACAATGAAATTATCACCTTGTTTTGGTCCGTTGCTAAGGGCATTTTTTCTGTATTGACAGTTAATTTCGTAATTATTGACTATTAAAAGGTGTGCTAATCGTTGAAGTGATGCTAATAACGATTAAATTAATCAAACAATTAAAAAATTGAGGTAACGCATCTTGCAAAATGCAAATATACTTGAACAGCAACTAATAAAGATCACCGGTTATTCCAATAGGTACTAATTATTCAATTCAGTCTTATTTAAATATCCAATCAAATCATCATCAATATTATAAATTCCTTAAGAGGAAATAATCCAGAAACACCTAAAAATCATACTACAGTATCTAATACAGTTTACTCGTATTCATATACACAAGATATAAACCCACACCGCAAAAAATACAAGTATATAGACATGTGTAGGTTATACTTCAAATTGTAATTGTGTGTGTAATTATAATTACAAATAAAATGCCTGTTTTAATCTTTTAATACAACATCTAAAATTACTTAGGTTAGGTTAAAACACACCCGTCGCCCGATGTGATGTGTTGCGTTCAGTAAACTACCGAAACTACCAACTCTAAAGTGCGTTCTCGTTCTCATTGCGCGCGCCTTGCGCATCACTACAAATTCATTATATTCTCTCATTAAATATAAGCTCGGGATATGATTATTAATCGAAGATATTGCTCGTGAAACCGCAGCAGAACATTTCACTCGTCCTTCGGACTCGTGAAATCTACAGCTCGGTTCCACTCGAGAATATCACCGATAATAATCATATCACTTGTTATATTACGTATGAGAAGTTAACCCGACAAGTGAAGGTAGGTTAACCCGAAATTTAAGTTAACTATTATTTTGACATTTGTTGACAACTGCGACTGTGAATTTGTACATTTATTGAAAAAAATCCTTTCTATTTCGGAATATTTCTGCATTTCGTCCGCCTACACAATTAAAAAAATCTGCTGTGGCCAGTACACGACCTCTCGCCTAATTCTGCTTATTCTATTAAACTTGAGACTAATCTAATAAATAGTTTTACTTACATTTTAATAGTTTCATGTTCATGTAATATGTAAACGATAATGTAAACCAAGATGCAAGCAAAAGATGTCAACTGTACTGTCACTGTCATAATCATTCAAATTTTATGTAGAAACAAATTTCATATCATGGACAACAAGATAGAATATTAATTGTACTTTATTTTATTGTTAAATACTACCAGATTCAGCAAATTGTATTTATAATTAACTATGTACCCATAGATAATTATATTTTCTTTTATTTTTAATTGCAAAAATTGTCATAAATAAATAATGTAACAATATATTAAAGGAAAAGTTTATCAAGCTTCCAAAAGTACTACTTCCGGTTTTCGGATTTGTACCAAAATGTTATCCGGTGTTAAGATCCTTATTAAAACCTTAAATATGAAATTTGGATATTAAAGGTTTGATACTTTTTCAGTTATCGTGGACGAAAAATCGTCAGTCCATACATTCATACAAACACACACACGCACACACATACACACACACACACAGACATCATCGTGAAAATAGTAAATTCGTATTATAGAGACCCTGAAACGTGCTTATCCACCAAAAACTCATACTCGAAAATTTTGACCCATTACAATACCTCTCTTATAGAATATGAGGCGAGAGGTAAAAAGATATATTTATAATATAGGCATAAAATTAAAAAAGTTACCAGGTGACTTTATTTTGACGTGAGTGCAGTCTATTGCACCAATTACTAGTGGAAATCGGGAAATATTATAAAATGCCTGTCTCTCAGCTACTGATTCGGGCAATTGAATGCTCTCGTAATATTGTTTATCACTCTGCCAACAGTAGTTTTATGTATTCCTGCAAGATCATACCCACTACAATATAAAAACTTCCTGTAGCGTAATAACGTAATGTTATAAGCAACATTTCCATAGATATAAGGGCATGGTTCCTGTTTGTTGATCACATAAATATTATAAGCATGCCATATGATATTTAATTTATTTACTATACCAATTCGTGGAATGTCTGATCGTTTCAATAATTTCGTCCAGCAATTCCGTCACCGACTCTTTGGATAGCCGAAAACGGCAATAAAATTCAGCGTCGTCCCGAAAATTAAAATTATCTTTCCGAAATTGTAGTCTCGGGATCTTTCGCACTCGTCCCAAACGATTAATAAAATTTATAACCTGTTCATCGTCCGAATCAGACGAAGATACACTTGAAGTCAGTATGTCCATTATGAAATGTCGGATTGATCAGATTTCGAAATTTATTTTGGTTAATTTAGGACCTTATATCTTATTTTGACAGCTGACTGACAGAATGACACTTCCATATTTACTACCAACACAACAAAATTATCGGTTACAAAATCCTGGTTTAGCTAACCAGGATTTAGATACTGAAATACCCATGTCGGGTTAAAATGTCGGTTAAAAGTTAAACGGGATTATGTAACCAAGATTTTAACCCCATACTGAAATACCGGGCCTCGTAAAATAGTTTAAATTAAACATAAAACAAATTTGACACCTCCGTCAAAATTTGAAAATATGTTGTACCAAGTAACCATAGCAATGTAAGATTCGATTTGAAATTTAAAATTCCTCATATTGTTCTTTAAAAGAAATTTAGAACGAAATTACAAATTGCATCTGGTGTGAAATACTTTTACCTTTCGATTGACACCTTTACCATTTGCCTACGTGGAAATGGGGAACAGGAATCTGCGTAAATGTGAAATGCAATGCTAATCGCCTATGTATACATGTATGGTATTACACCCGGTATAATATACAGGTTGGTGGAGGTGAAATGCGAACATAGGGAAATATTTGACAATGGAGTTATCATGCTAGGTATCTTGATATACGTGGAATAAGTATTGTCAATGTCAAAGTACCTGTCATATTATTGAAATTTTTATTTTCATTAAAATATTTTCTTTGCATAATAATGTATGTGTACGAGCAGAACGAGAAAGTTTACATGCACTTTTAGATTTTATTATTATTTCTGTTATTGATTACTCTTTTTGCCACAAAAAATTCACATTATTTCGTTTTGTGACACTACTACAAAATATATCAAGATACCTGACATGAAAGTTCATGTATGTTCCCTATGTTCGCATTTCACCTCCACCAACCTGTATAATAACAATATAAGTGTGACTTTCATTTCATTTTAAATAATATAAAATCAAATATTTGTTAAGAATTGTTTGTTTATTTTTTGACAGTAAATTGAAAACTTATGTTTTTGAAATAACAACCCTGTTTTTGGAATGAAAATGGCGGAGATTGCGATACTATATCTATACAAGGAGTATAAGCCGAGACTTTGCTTGGGTTGTCATTGTTAGTGAACGTGGAAGTCCAGTGTCTCGTCTCCCTACCTCCCGCACCAGTCGCTGTGAACATTTTATACGTATTTTTGAGACAAACCTCGTATATGCGGCTGCCACACTCAAACTGGGTACATATGCGTTATTTGTATGCATTTAGTTTCATAATCAAATTCATTAAAAATTTTGATTGCTATTTATGTATATAATTGTGTAAAATTGCTTCTTTGTACTGCAATAAAAAATAATTTCGTATTAATTAGGCATAGCGAATAAAATCAAAATCAGTACAAATGTTAATAGATATTTTGCTATATAAACTATGCAGGGTTCAATAAAATTTAATCCCAAAAAATATTCCAATATGGTACTTCTTACTTGTGCCAGACTATGTTTTGTTATTTTGACAATTACTACAATATTTAGTTATGTGGAAAGCAGCCAACAACATGGGTAAGCATAAACTTGCATTTTTTAAATAATAAATAATGTTTACTAAAACATAAAATTAAGTAATTAAATAAGTTTGTGCCTTTTCTAAATTTCTAAATAATTTTAAAGATTACGAATTAAAAAGAATTTTTCAGAAGTTCTCAAAATTAAGAGTGCTAGTATTTTTTTTCACGGTCCAATTTAAGTAGGTACCTATACCTACCAATGGATTCGCATAACTAAAACTAAGTACTATTAAAAATAAATTTAATGAACACCTAAATATAATTAGATTAATTTAGAACATAACAATACCCAAATAAATAATTTTATTCAATTTTGACGTTTTAATCTGGTATTATTAACTCCATAACAACAACTTTAAACAATTGTTTATTCGCCAGTAATGTAATTTTTTTATCCACAACTGACGTATTATAAAGTCATAATTTAACTGATTTTAGATGTATTATGGGGTGTATAAGACACACGTGTTTTATATCCTGTAAGACACTAGAGTTTTATAACTTGAAAATTTGAAATCATTTATTACATTACTTATTATTATTTACATTAACATTAATATTAATAGTAATAATCTTATTCTCGTTATTTATTTCTTCTTTGCCACTTTCAATTTTTCCATCTTGTGGATTAATGAGATTCACGGAAACGAATTTGAAGGTGGATTATTAATTAATGTGTTTTTCCTAGAAGATTCCCCTTGAATTTTCTTTGCAGTTTCAATTTTATTTGATACGGATTCTTCAATATAACCTTCCGCGACTGTCGTCGACTTCCAGCCACCGTGGCGCTTAATAGCCGTAATATCACCACCCGCATTTGCATTCCGACAGCTTGCATCGTGCATTTTTCATTCATATATCTCAAAAAGAATCTACCGTGGGAAATCTGACTTTTAGGGCGTAAAAGCATGTACTTCCTACAAATGTCAATAGCATTCACAGAGAATCCTTCTTGCATAATTGTGAAACTGCGTGAAACATTAGTTTTCGTATCTGGTATAGACACAAACAGATATGAACCTTTATCTTGTATATCCTCAATGTTCATATTTGTTAATTCGTTACACCGGCAAGCACCAGCAACGCCCATTATTAACGCCACCTACAAAGATTCAAAATAAATAATTTATCACAAAAAGGGACTATATTAAGTTACCTTCATCATCAAGTATTCTTCATTGGGTGCATCCGTTAAAAATTGCTCGATGTGTTCTCTTTCTAGAACTTTAGCCTTTTTCGGCTTGTATGTTCTGGATTCGCTCTTTAGATATGCACTCAGCTTACTATACTGATTGATAATATATCAATGTTTTTATGCACTTTTAAAGTTGCCTTTAACATTGAATATTTTGTCCACATTGATGAGGCCGCAAACCTTATCTTAATATTTAAAAAATATGCTAGCAGGACATCCTCAGTTATCGCTTTTACACCCCTTTTATCTCTCCAGCCATTAAACTCAGCGAATTCTGTACCATACGCATCCTTAGATTTTACCGACAACAAATTCAAAGTCGCTTCTTCAGCTTCTGCAATTATTTCTGCCGGAATATCATTATTTCTTTCCATTTTCTAGACCCGAATTGAACTTTGTGTCAAATTTGTGAAAAAATTATTCGATATAAACAATTAAACAAACAACGCGCTATAGCAACTATTTCATGACCTACCATGTATTTGGAGAACAAGCAACAGTAACGTTAAACGTCATGGTCCATGTTCTTCTGCTTAGAGCCAAGTTTTTGGTTGTGGATAAAATGTTGTATTACACTTGTGTTTTATTAGCATGTAAGACACTCAAGAAACATTAAACACTCGACCTTCGGTCTCGTGTCTAAAATTTTCTTGCGTGTCTTACATGCCTAATAAAACACTTTTATAATAAATTACTATTATTCACTCTAACATTTTAAACTGTCAGTATTTTCACAAAAATGTATAAAATAATAATAAATAACGTACCTGTAATAAAACATATATATAGTCAGTAACCCCTTTTTATACCTTTCGGTGTAAGGGGGCCGGACACACCGAGCCGCAGTGGGTATTACTTTTGTCTCGATGGTCACCCATCTAAGTATTAACCGCTGTGAAGCGTGCTTGACTATATCAATCACAACGCTGTCACGTTACCACACTGCCGTACTGCCGACTGTAATAAAACATAAAGTTAAGTATTAAATAAGTTACTTCCTTTTTTAATTTCTAAACAATTTTAAATTTCCTGCAAATATTACGAATTAAAATGAATTTTTCAGAAATTCTAAGCAGTAAGAGTAGGTACCTCTAAATTCCGATTTATAAACTTGACGTTGACGATGCTGTTACGTTGCCGTTGCTGTTGCTGGTAACGTTGCGGTTGCAGTTAGAATGTGGCGATTTATAAACTCAAAGTTCAACTGTTGAAATTCTGAAATTTACTTCCATGCTACATCCTTCTGTTTATTGTCCTTATAATTTTTATTTGCCATATCATATAAAAAGTCATAGTTTTGTATGACTTCTATTAAAAGAGTCACCTTCTCTAAAGAAAAATAAATTAAGTTATGACATTAATTATTTCATATGATATTATTTATACATTAAATAATTACTTGATTGTGTTAAACTCTGTGAATCATCCATGTCAGTTGTCAGATCACCAAATTATAAAATTGACATGCAAATTCAAAATCACGTGACCCGATCGCTCATTTTCATTGGTTGGACGTTCATGTACCCCAACGGTGAACTTCAAAAGTTAAAAGTTGGTTATTTCGAACGTCATGCGTACGGAACGCCAACTACGAACAGGAACGGCAACGGATTTTATAAATGAAACATTATGTTTCTCCTACAGTTAACTTTGAACGTCAACGTCAACGGCGAACTACAACGTCAACGTCAAGTATATAAATCAGGCTTTAGAGTAATATTACTGTAATTTCAAGCCTCTGGCGTAATGAATCGTCAGGTGAGCGGCAGGGGAAAGAAGGTGACGTTGACGTATATGATTGGTTACGGTCTAAATCCATAGGCTCGTTAGTTTTGTCTAAACCCAATACCGGTCATTGTCCCTTTTATGGGACGCATGCAAAAGTAATTTTTATTACTATAAAGCCTGATTTATAAACTTGACGTTGACGTTGCAGTTCGCCGTTGACGTTCAAAGTTAAATATTAGAAAAATATAATGACTCGTTTATAAACTCCGTTGACGCTACTGTTCGAAGTTGGCGTTCCGTACGCATGACGTTCGAGATAACCAACTTTTAACTTTTGAAGTTCACCGTTGGGGTACATGAACGTCCAACCAATGAAAATGAGCGATCGGGTCACGTGATTTTGAATTTGCATGTCAATTTTATAATTTGGTGATCTGACAACTGACATGGATGATTCGCAGAGTTTGACACAATCAGGTAATTATTTAATGTATAAATAACATCATATGAAATGATTAATGTCATAACTTAATTTATTTTTCTATAGAGAAGGTGGCTCTTTTAATAGAAGTCATACAGTTGAACTTTGAGTTTATAAATCACCATATACTAACTGCAACCGCAACGTAACAGCAACGTCAACGTCAAGTTTATAAATCGGGCTTAAGGCTGTAGCCGGGTAAGATGGTCAAATCGGCCCCCAAAGGAAATCGATCGGGAATATGATTTCTATCATTTGTACCCAAAATTGGAATTTTTGGTACAAATGTTAACCCCCAGACCCCCCACTTCCCGTATAAATAGCCAAAAACGTGTTTTTTACAATTAATTCGATATCTTTTTTACTTCCTTGTACGGAGTAAAAAGGAAGTATTGTAATCGCGAAAAATTTCGGTTCTCAGATTTTGACGGAAATCCATTATGACTAGTTTCGTCGTGACGTCTGTACGTACGTACGTACGGACGGACGTACGGACGTATGTATGTCGCATAACTCAAATACGGTTAGACGTAGAAAGTTGAAATTTTGTATTTAGGACTGTTATAGCATCTAGTTGTGCACCTCCTATTTTTTGTTTCAATCTACAAACCGGAAGTAGTACTTTTTTCAAATATTTCGATAAATATTTAATTTAAGACAAATTATTTTATTTTATATGAAAGATTATGTGATTATTCACTACAACCGGTATTTTATAAATATTTTTGTATCTGGTATCATTTAAGAATAATTAATGTTGTTCGCGCTACCCTTCCATTCATACGTCACGTTTCCATCTTACACCCCCCGCATACACATCTCATTCTCACTCCACTCATTCTCCAAGTGAGTCTTGTTTTAACCTCCAGTGAGTCCAGTCAGTCTTGTCCTGTTCTTCAATCAGTCCAGTATTGTTCCAGTCTCCAACTTAGAGAGTCGTTCTGTTCTCCAAACTGCACTCTAGTTCAAGTGTGCAGTCTTCTCTAAGTTGAATCCGATCATACTCATTGTAAATTCAGTATTTATCCATTCTCAGTCAGTGTCGAGTCCGTGCGTCAAATTCAAAGTGTTTTGTGTTACAATAAATGTCGTTTTGCATCCATCCGTTTTGTCATCAATTCAACAGTACAAAACCCCAACATTTTGGTCCTTCGAGCCGGATCAGCGAGATCCACGTCCATTTATCTGTGTAAAAACGGCATTTTATTCAAATAGTGAAGTTCAGTGTGATAAGTGCTTCAGTTTGCCGCACGTGGTTCAGTGTTCAGCGCGCACATCCGTTCGCGCACCTTTCCGGCTGATCACGGGAGCTGCGAGCTACCGTCAATGCGCACGCGCTGCCAGCGTGACGCATTCAGCTACTCCGTCACAAACGCTACGTCATCAGCTCCACATCACGTCAGCGCAGCGCATCGCAGTCGCGCAGACTGTCCCACTCCGCTCAACGAACAGAAGTGGGAATCCAGCGTGCGCGCGCCGCAACCATCCGTCAGTCGCCAGCTGTCAGCGCATCTGCCGCTAGCGCTGTCACTCAGACAGCACAACAACTGCCAAGCTTCAAGGGGCTTGCCCCGACCCAGGTCAGTCAATTTATTTATATTTTTGAGCACTGAGTACTGCTGATCCATACTCAATGTCGGCAGCACTCCTCAAACGCCAGGCGGGACTCGTCAAGAAGATGACGAATCTTCTCATGAATCTACAAACCCGTATCCAGGCAGATCCGACGTTGGCAAAACACGCTCTGATTGACGGCGCCGTAGGAATCCTCCGCAGCTATTGGACCGACTTCGTCAAAAATCATGACGTTCTTGTGACAGAAGTAGGCTTCGAGGCAAGCGACTACAATAAGAATGATTTCTACTCTACCGCCGAATTCGACTTCCTGCACAGCCTAACAGAGTTGGAAGAGCTACGTCCAGCGTCGCCGGTTCCGACGCCGACGGCACCCAAAGTGGAACCACATCCAACAGTGACGCCTCAACGAGAGTCATTGCCGCAACTGCCGAGGATCAGTCTACCCGAATTCTCCGGCGCCTACCTAGAATGGGAATCATTCCGAGACCAATTCGAGGGTCTAGTCCTCAATCGCTCCGATGTTCCGGACGTCCAGAAGCTGCTCCTGTTGCAACGAGCACTGAAGGGCGACGCCGCCCACCTGGTGCGCAGCATCCCAGTCACAGCAGCGAACTTCAAAGAAACCTGGGCCTCAGTATGCGCTCGATATACAAACGAGCGTCTACTCGTACATGCGCATCTGTCAGCACTGTTTGACCTCCCCCAGGTCCCGAAGGAGTGCGCGCGCGACATGCGCACTCTCATAGACCGAGCACGTGAAGAACTCCGATCTCTCCGCCAGCTGAAACGCCCAGTCCACGAGTGGGACGACATCATCGTTTTCATGCTCCTGCGCCGCCTCGATTCTGTGTCCCGACGAGAATGGGAGCTGCATCTCACCTCACAAGATGCAGCGCAGACTCTCGCCAACAGCGATTACCGTCCGACGCTGCCAACTATGAAACAGTTGGAGGCGTTCATCGAGTCGAGAATCCGCGCGCTAGAGATGTCAGCAGCAACATCAGCGCCCACAGCCACTACTTCCAGGGCACAACGACCAGAGAAGAGCAGACAGCACCGCTCGCACCAAGCTTCGGTGAGTCCTAACACCCAAGCTTGTGTCTTCTGCGGCGAGCAGCATTCCAATTTCTCCTGCGGCTCATTCCGAGCAAGGAACCCGCAGGACCGGCTGGC
Organism: Agonum fuliginosum; assembly: GCA_947534325.1. Lineage (NCBI taxonomy): Eukaryota > Metazoa > Arthropoda > Insecta > Coleoptera > Carabidae > Agonum > Agonum fuliginosum. Next base: position 19,476,098 of record OX384035.1, on the reverse strand, counting down.
CGAAGTCAAACGGTTAAAAATATGCTTTAACTGTCTCGGTGTTCACCCACGGCACGCTTGCAAGTCCACTCGTACTTGCACCCTGTGCAAGAAGACTCACAACACTCTGCTACACGAGGCCATGACCAGCAGAGACCAGAAACCGTCCAGCAACGTCCCGGCAGCCAGCCAGGGCGACATTCCTACACCAGGTGCATTCACAGTCGCGAGCACCACAGCGCGTGTTAGCACTGCGCGCAAAACCGCACTCCTGACCACAGCAATGGTCACAATTCTACAGCCTGGAGGACAGCGCCTTCAGGCCCGCGCGCTCCTGGACACGGGCTCCGAAGTCTCCTTCGTTTCCGAAGATATTGTCCAGAGCCTGGGGCTCACTAAATGGCGATCTCCAGTCAAAGTCGTCGGTGTAGGCGCCTCGCACTCCGCCTCAGCCACACATCAAGCGAAAGTGGAGTTCGTCTCCAGGTGCAACCCAAGCGCCCGTCACCGCATCTCTGCTTTTGTGCTTCCACGTTTGACAGCACATTCCGCACAACGTGCAGTCTGCCCATTAGACTTGCGCATGCTGTCAAATATCCAGCTAGCCGACCCAGACTACCACAAGGACCAGAAGATCGGCCTGATCCTGGGAGCCGACATCTTCAGCTCATTAGTCCGTCCAGGCGTGTGTGCAGTACCGGACATCAATGTCATAGCCATCAACACGTCACTTGGCTGGGTACTCACTGGCACCGTCGACGGCGAAGCCCAAACCTCCGTCTCCACCTTCCACTGTTGGGTGGAGGACGATCTAGACCGCAACCTCCGAAGATTTTGGGAAATCGAAGAGGTTTTCTCAGCTCCGCCGGAGCTCTCTCCCGAAGAGCAGAAGTGTGAAGAGCACTTTCTCTCTACCTATCAACGAGACGCCAGTGGCCGTTTCGTAGTGCGTCTGCCACGCAAATCCGACGTCATAACCGGAGCCAACCGCAACCAAGCGGTGAGCTCACTGATGTCTCTCGAACGCCGCCTGATGAGGGACCCTGTGACCAGCGAGAAGTATCATACCTTCATGAACGAGTACGAGTCGCTGGGGCACATGCAGCAGGCCGAAGAAAGCACCGATGGACCGGTGTGTTACCTCCCTCATCACGCCGTTCTTCAACCAAGTCCGTCCGGTGACAAACTACGGGTTGTGTTCGACGCATCCCGCCTCAACGACCGAGGGATGTCTCTCAATCAGCATCTGTACCCAGGTCCCGCCTTACAACCTGACCTGGGAACTGTGATCATGAACTGGCGAAATCATCGGATCGTCATATGCGCGGACATTGTGAAAATGTTCCGACAAATCCTGGTACACCCTGACGACCAGGACCTCCAGCGCATAGTTTGGCGCTCCAGCTCAGACGACGCCATCCAGGACTACAAGTTATCCACAGTCACTTACGGGACAGCTTGTGCACCCTATCTCGCGATTCGTGTGCTACACGAGATCGCACGCCTGAAACAGAACCAGTTCCCGAGAGGCTCGGAGTGCCTCCTCAGGGATACCTACGTCGATGACGTCCTCACAGGCGCTGACTCAATGCAGGATGCCATCATCCGCCGCGACGAGCTGATCCAGATCCTTGCAACCGCTCAGCTTCGCCTCAGCAAGTGGGCAGCTAACCGTACCGAACTGCTGGAAGGCATCACCACCACGCCGAGCTCTGCCACCAACGTCGAGCTCGCAGAAGCCACGAAGATGCTTGGAATCTGCTGGAGTCCGAAGAAGGACGAGTTCCACTTCCAGCAGCGTCCGTCAACAATTACTGAGGCTCCAGTTACCAAGCGGGGAGTCCTCTCCATGGTCTCTCAGCTGTTTGACCCGTTAGGCTGGGTCGCACCCGTCACAATCATAGCGAAGATCCTGCTCCAAGATCTCTGGATCACTAAGTGCGAGTGGGACGAACCGCTCAGCCCAGCTCTCGAGGAACGTTGGCTCGCATTCCGGCGCGGCCTCAGCAACCTCGAGGACATCCGAATTCCCCGGTGGACGCAGTTGACACCGGAGAATACCGCCGCTGAACTACATGGATTCGCAGACGCCTCTACGAGAGCGTACGCCGCCGTCGCCTATCTCCGCACTACCAACTCAGACGGTAGTTTCCATACCATTCTTCTCGCATCCAAAACCAAGGCAGCGCCGATGAAGACAGTCTCGGTGCCGCGACTGGAGCTCTGCGCCGCTCAGCTTCTCGTCCGACTGCTGTTGTACGTCCGTCACTCTTACCGCCTAGCCCAGCTGCCTGTGTACGGCTGGTCTGACAGCACCGTTACGCTGTCCTGGATCCAGAGTCATCCGAGCAGGTGGAAGACCTTTGTCGCCAACCGAACATCATACATCCAGACTTCCCTGCCCGAGCTCACATGGCGGCACGTACGGAGCTCAGACAACCCGGCGGACATCGCATCACGAGGCTCTAGTCCACAGACTCTCGCTACCAATCGTCTCTGGTGGAGGGGGCCCACCTGGCTAACTGATCCACAGCAGGATTGGCCAGTTTCGAAGCCCGAACTTCTTCCGTCACCAGGTGAAGAAGCGCCACCGATTTCTTCCGCCATGACAGCCCACGTCGAGCAAGCAGAGTTCGAATTGCTCAACCGATACTCTTCCTTGACGCGCACGATACGCGTGACGGCTCTATGCATGCGCTTCGCTCGACGCTGTGACCGAAACGGGAAGATTTCCAGTCCGTTCGACCGACCAAACCAGGACCAGCACACGTCAGCTACGTTCCTGACATCGCTTGAACTAAACGACGCCAAGATGCGCTTAATCCGAAGCGCACAGAAAAATCCATTTTCCAATGAAATCGAGCGGCTGAAGAATGCTCGGCCAGTGCCGAGATCGTCTCCTCTTGCTAGCCTACATCCGTACCTAGATGAGTTTGGGGTGCTGCGTGTGGGCGGCCGTCTCGAAAACTCCAGCCTGCCACAAATACAGAAGCACCCGCCGCTTCTGCCGAAGACGTCAACGTTGAGCCGGCTCTTCATCCAGTTCGCGCACGAGTCTGCGCTCCACGCTGGCTTATCGTTGACTTATTCCGTACTCCAGCAGCACGTTTGGATCCTCCGAGGACGAGCATTAACCAAACAGCTGCTCCGAGGCTGCGTCATCTGCCGACGTCGCCACCCGCAAATGGGCCGTCAGCTGATGGGTCAGCTGCCGGCTGCCAGAGTCACTCCAAGTCGCCCGTTCTTGCGCTCCGGAGTGGACTATGCGGGTCCGATTCAATGCCGTCCATCACCAGGACGCGGCCGCCAGTCAATCAAGGCCTACATCGCCTTGTTTGTGTGCCTGTCAACCAAGGCACTGCACCTGGAGGTCGTCAGTGACCTCACATCCGCGGCGTTCCTAGCCGCATTCCGAAGATTTGCAGCACGGCGAGGAGTTTGCCAGGAACTCCTATCCGACAACGGCACCACCTTCGTCGGCGCCGACGCAGAGCTGCGCTCGATGTTCCACGAAGCGTCGGTGTTCTACCAAGAAGCCGCTTCCACGCTGGCGGACTCCGGAACCAGCTGGAGCTTTATTCCACCAGCGTCACCAAACTTCGGCGGACTTTGGGAGGCCGGAGTGAAGTCTGTCAAGGGATTGCTCCGTAAAACAATCGGCGATACCACCCTCACCTACGAGGAATTATCCACGGTGCTGGCTCAGGTGGAGGCCTGCCTGAACTCGCGCCCTCTGACGCCGCTGTCATCCGATGCGACCGACCTCGCAGTCCTGACCCCGGCTCACTTCCTGGTGGGGTCGTCACTGCTATCTGTGCCAGAGCCTGGAGTCGACGAGGAGCCGAAGCACTTGGTGACCCGTTGGCGACTGGTTCAGCAGCTCACACACCACTTCTGGCGGAAATGGTCCGCACAGTACCTTCATCAGCTGCAGCAACGGTCCCGCTGGCACGCCGAGAAAACCAATTTCACAGTGGGCCAATTGGTATTGGTTCACCACCCCCAACTACCACCAGGGAAGTGGTCCCTGGGCCGCGTGATCGAGCTTCATCCAGGAGAGGATGGCCTGGTTCGAGTCGTCACCGTCAAGACCGCCACCTCCAAGCTGCGCCGTCCGATCTCTCGACTGAGCCCTCTGCCGGTTGCCGCTCCAGAAGATCCGACTCCAATGAGCCGCCGCGACGCCTCCTCTGCGTCACCGTGTCACGGTGGGCAGCCCGGTCAACAGCGCCGTTCCTAATCAATTTTTTTTTTTTTTGGTTTATAATTTTTATTATGTATTGTAAATTTATTTACCAGTTGTACTTTTCTATGTATTTTTTGTTGCTCACGCACGGGCATCTTCACTCTCTTTTTGTTTAATTTACTCGCTTCGCTCGTAGGTGGGCAGTATGTTCGCGCTACCCTTCCATTCATACGTCACGTTTCCATCTTACACCCCCCGCATACACATCTCATTCTCACTCCACTCATTCTCCAAGTGAGTCTTGTTTTAACCTCCAGTGAGTCCAGTCAGTCTTGTCCTGTTCTTCAATCAGTCCAGTATTGTTCCAGTCTCCAACTTAGAGAGTCGTTCCGTTCTCCAAACTGCACTCTAGTTCAAGTGTGCAGTCTTCTCTAAGTTGAATCCGATCATACTCATTGTAAATTCAGTATTTATCCATTCTCAGTCAGTGTCGAGTCCGTGCGTCAAATTCAAAGTGTTTTGTGTTACAATAAATGTCGTTTTGCATCCATCCGTTTTGTCATCAATTCAACAGTACAAAACCCCAACAAATGTATATATTTATAATTTAGTATTTCGGTATCTTGTAGTCCATGATCGATTAACTTTTGTTACTACGTAAAATTTAAATGATTATGATGACATGACAGTGACAATAGTAAAATATCGTTTATATCTTCTTCTGTAGTTTAAATAAAATGACTAAAATATATTTGTGAGTATAGTAGCAGTTAGTTGTAGTAGTACTAACATATTAATATATTTGTATAACATAATTCTACATTTTAGTTATTAAGAAAAGTATGCATAGTTTAATAGGCGTACAAGGAAGTCATGTGGTGTCCACGTCAGATTTTTTCTTCAATTGTTTTGACATTTTTGGCGCCATATTTGAATTTATAAAAATTTATAAAAATTAAAAAAGTGGAAAAACACTTATTTCACTACGTTAATATAGAGGTGACGCCATGAAAAAAATCTCAAAAAATCCTCTTATTTTTTTCAGATTTTTCCGATTGGTGCAACCTTTCGAAAAAAATTAAAAACCATATTTTGTGTTCCAAATCTAGGTTTTTTTCCTATGTGACAATTGAAAATTCAAGGTAATGTAAAAACATGATCGTACAATAATTGTTTTATTAAAAATAAGCTGAAATTATAAGTGATATATGATTTCTTGGCTGGAAAGTCTAATGGAAAATGAAACTACTGGAATTCAGCCACTCAGTTTATTCAAATCAACCTCTACCGGTTTCTACGTCACATGCAGAGGTAATTATTGTAATCATCGATAAACAAGCTAAAGATAGGAATCTAGATGCTTTTGCTTGAAACACAGTTCGTAGCGCCCCTATATTTGCCGAGGAGAACTAAATTTGACGTGGGCATAGCTAGCTTGGATTTGTTATTCATATTTTTTACTTGTAAAATTATTGTAGTTTTCAAAAAAATAAGTAACACACTAACACCTTAAAAAACGTTTTATTAGTAAACAAATAATCATAATCTACATGGCACTTTCGAAATATAACACATAATAAGACACATAAATGTAAAGTAAGTAAATATAATAAAAAGTATATTTACCAAATGTCGTTTGGGATAATTTTTTAATTAATAACATAAAATTTTAAGATATTGGCACTTATATGTAGCGAAGACTGATATATTATGAATTTTCTTCCGAGTTGTCAGTTTCTCAATCTCGTATTCTTATTTTATTCATATATTTTCGTAAATCGTATCCATATGAATAATTCTATAATTTAGTAACGAAATGTTAATGTGCATTTTTGTTATTTATAATAAATAATTACTACAGTATCATTTGTAGTCAAAATGTGTTATCAAGTGAAGGAAATACTTGCACTAAGAAAATGTCAAAATTAAAAATGTAACATGAACAAACTATACCGTGAATTTATTTTAACATGAAACATAGGAATTTTCATATCCATGGTTACGAATTTGACAGCAATGTATTAGAGCGTTCTTTTTAAAATCGAACATAGGGAATCAATTTAACTGTATTATTCTTGATTAATATAACATATTTAATAAAACAATTATTGTAATTATTTTTTTTTCGAAAGGTTGCACCAATCGGAAAAATCTGAAAAAATACCAATTATTTCTCTCTCGAAGAGGAATTATTGAGATTTTTTCAATGGATTTCTATTGTCATATGGGAAGAAAAACCTAAATTTGGAACACAAAATACGGTTTTTAATCTTTTTCGAAAGGTTGCACCAATCAGAAAAAAACTGAAAAAAATACCAATTATTCCTCTCCCGAAGAGGAATTTTTGAGATTTTTTTCATGTCGTCACCTCTATATTAACGTAGTGAAATAAGTGTTTTTCCACTTTTTTAATTTTTATAAATTCAAATATGGCGCCAAAAATGTCAAAACAATTTTTATCGAAAAGAATGGTTCATAAATTTCAGGAAAGAATTTTTTCAAACGCGTAGTCTCAATAGAAAAAAGATATATTTCTACGGGGGGTGGGGAGTCTGGGGGTTAACATTTGTACCAAAAATTCCACTTTTGGGTACAAATGATATAGAAATCATATTCCCGATCGATTGCCTTTGGGGGCCGATTTGACCATCTTACCCGGCTATAGCCTAATAACATTTAAATAAATTTATAACATTGATTTTATTATTTAGGGCTATATTTTTATTTTATGACTGTCAGATAGTACTTCATTCTAAGAAACATAACCTAAAATCGTTCTTGGAAACAAGGTTCTTGGCACGATTTCGTAGGCTGATAAATTTTCTTTTGTTTATTGTTTGTAGAACAACAATATAAATAATAAATCATTTTATAGTGTTTTTCAATTGTTTCTGTCGAAGGTGCTTGCAATTATTTGCAATTTTTTTTACGTAAGTATATAGGTACTTATTAGAGGTTAAAATGTATGTCCCTTTTTTGGGACAATGGCACAATCTATCATTTTACTGTATAAGCTGATTTTTATTTTAGAACATGAATGTTAGAAAATCTCTTATATACTAAAAGGCATATGTATATAACGCATCAACTAACATTTTTTATTTCACGTTTTCACAAAAACTATATTATTAAATTGTATGGGAATTTTTTTATTTATTTTATTAAATTGTAATGCATCATCTTTGAACTTTGTAGATTTTTACTTTCGGTAGATTTTTTACAAAAAAATCTAGAAAATGTTATTTGATAGAAACAAGCTTTTTTTTAATCGCGATACGTTTGGAAAAAAATTACGTTTGACACATGTTACTTACATATGGAAATTTTATTTACATGTAATTTTTTATATATACCAATTTGAATGGTTTCAATACTTGTATAATCATAAAAAATTGTGTAAATTATATATTTAAATATGTCTGGTATTGTAGAATGTGTAAATTAAAAGATAATTTATTTTTGACATATCATATCAACCAATATGAAATTAGTTTAGAATGTAGATTTTAAGGTCGTGCAAGAAAAAATATCCAACTTCACATAATACATTTAATTATGACACTTGTCATTTACATATTTTAATTTTAATTACTTGTAATTTTTTATATAGACAAGTTTGAGTGGTTTCAATATTTGTATTATAATTAAAATTTGTCTTAAATATTATATTTAAATATTTCTGTTATTGTAGAATGTTTAAATTAAAAGAATATTTATTTTTGACGTTTCAAATGAATCCATATGAACATAGTTCAGAATGAGGATTTTTAAGGTAGTACGAAAAAAATATCCAACTTTATACCAAATAATCTGACATTTATCTGAGTTAATGTTTCTTCTGTAATTTTTTTTTCGTAAAACACACAAATTCATAGATATATTGTAATGGAATATGTTAAATACAAGTTAATCATGTATATAGCATATTATAGTAAATAAATGGGTAACTAATTTTAAAATATCTATATTTGACAGTACTAAGAATTATCCTGGTAAATATTATGTTCTATTAGGAATATTATAAAATTGTTAAACATCTTATTTTAGCTATAATAACCCTTTAGATATAAATTAAATGTAAACAATAGTGAAAATTCTACTAAATTGGTATCTACACGGAAGAAACTTAAACATAACCTAACATTGGAAGAAAACCTACAAAATTTATGAATATTATATGATCAGCTATGAAACTAAACCTAGGATTCGTGCTGATTTCACTCGATTCTATGTCTTCAACCTTATCTCACAGATAATAAAGAAAAATGGGATTTAATTTTGATAAAAAACGTACATATCTCATATCTTTTTATGTACCTAATTAGTCCAGTCATTTAAGATTTTGTACATGAAGTTCTCTTACAGCCGATGAAACTTGTACTAAACGATAGAGTAAAGTCCCCTGATTAACATATTGATTTGTTTTCGCGTCAAAATATCAGCAACATTAATTATTAATAAAAATCTAACGACGAATCGTGTCGACGGCACTATAACGCGCTATAAGTCCAGTATTTCACTGTTGACCGCGAGAATAAAATTATTACCCTGTAGGGGAGGAAATTTTCTGCAAAATAAAACCACATTTCAACCCCCAAACATGCCCGGATATTTTAAAATAAATTATAAAGGCATTTAATTTATAGTGCAGCCGACGAGATTCGTCTTTAATTTTTATTACTTCCTTGTACGGAGTAATAAGGAAGTATTGTAATCGCGAAAAATTTCGGTTTTCAGATTTTGATGGAAATATCCGTTTTGACCTTTTCTGAATCCATTATGATTAGTTTCGTCGTGACGTCTGTACGTACGTGCGTGCGTACGTGCGTACGTACGTACGTACGGACGTATGTGTGTCGCATAACTCAAATACGGTTAGACGTAGAAAGTTGAAATTTTGTATTTAGGACTGTTATAGCATCTAGTTGTGCACCTCCTATTTTTGGTTTCAATCTATAAACCGGAAGTAGTACTTTTTAAAAATATTTCGATAAATATTTAATTTAACACAAATTTTTTTATTTTAAATGAAAGATTATGTGATTATTATCTACAATCGGTATTTTATAAATTTTTCTGTATCTTCTATCATTTAAGAATAATTAAAGTATATACTTATAATTTATTATTTCGGTATCTTGTACTCCATGATCGTTTAACATTTGTTACTATAGTAAAAATTATTTTGGAGAGGAGTCACGTCATCAATGTTGGTCACTAGATAATGACGATCACGGAACCAGATAATGACGTTACGAAATCACCCGTTTACATGGTACACTATCTAAATTTTGAAAAATATGTGTGTTGCGTTATTGTAATTAAGTGCGATGCTCATTTTAACGACGAAGATAATTGAGTAGACAAATTATTTAAAATTTTTGTAAAACTTAATACATTCCCAGTTTACGGTATTGGAAATTTTGTGTGAAGCACATCAAATACAATATTAGAAAGAATATGGATAATTTATTTAATAATTTATTTAATTTATTTAATAATAATTATTCTACAGGAAGATGTTTCCCAATAACAGAATAATATAATAACATATTTAATATACAGAGATATATAATTAATAATAAGTAATTATTTAGTGAAATAATAATAATAATAATAATAATATAGTTCCCTAAAAAGTAATAAAAATAACCGATATAGGTAGTATAATTTAAACTATACAAACAAATACATAACTATAGTAGGTACATCAGTTATTGTTACATATATAATTGTACTTGCTAATAATAATCATGCTGATTAATACTAAGAGTAAAAATTAAATATAAAATGATTATCAGAACATACGTGGTAATAAATAATAATAAATACATAATATAATAATAATATCTACTAAACTAATGAAGTGCGCAGTTCTATTTATTTAATATTTCAGCAAGCTTTGCTTTAAACACAGGAAAATTAACTGAAATATCTAAATCCGTACAATACACGTTGTATGTATTGCAAGCACTATGGATTGGTGAGTGTAGGTGAACACATTTATTTAAATTAAAATATAATTTATTTCGTATACTCCATTGAGAGATACTATCCAAATCAAACTGTAGTTTAAAACAATCAGTAATATCCGAAATTACATGAAATAATTTAAAGTCATCGGCAAACATGAGACATTTGGAATACGTGATAGCATCATCAATGTCATTTATAAAAAGTAAAAAGAGCATAGGGCCCAGTATAGACCCAATAATAAATAAAGCACTTGATAAAAATAAGAAATCAATTGTTAAATGACATTAAATGTATTTTTATTTATTTATAATAGGTTGATAAGTAATCTGCCTAGCCAAAACCACCAACCGATTATTTGTTAAAAAGATATTGACACAATTATTTCGCGTTCTTGAGGAGTATAGCGATTCATTGGTACGTCTACGTGTATTTTACATCTCTTTACCACAGGTCTTCACACGGATTGAGATTCTAACTGCACTAAAGCGAATTGGTCATGAAACGAGTACTAAAGTACTTGAGGCCTTGGTCCTTCGAGGACTGTTGTGCCATTGGAAGAAAGAAATTTATCGTCCGGAACTTCCAAAATGAAATCCTGGGTTTCTTCCGACTTATTAGTCGGTTATTTAGTCCGATTCTTCATCGCTGTCATCTTCATCACTATCATCATCATTGACATGAATTATCATTGGTTCAACGTCATCCTGATCGAACAGTATCTCACGGTCGTACCATTTTTTAATTTCTTCTACAGTGTGATTAACTGAGTTTTTCCACATCGTAGGTGTCACTGTATTCAGCGCTTCTGCCCACATATTTAATGTTTCGTTGTCACCAACACCATTGCGACCAATATGCTTATTATAATAAGTTTTGGAAATTCCCCATATATGTTCAATGGCATTGAATATGCAATGGTAAGGCGGTAATCGCAGTACCTGGTGACCATGTTCCAATGCGTACTCGTCAATGATGATCTTTTCAGTAATCTTATGCCTGCAATTCAAATAGAAAATGTAAATGTTAGGTCATAACATAAATATATCATTATAAGTCAAAATAAAATAATAACAAATAAATTTGTTACTTACTCTGCAGCAAGATCAAGCAGTTGTCTTTTGAATGAACACTGACTTGAATCTATATTATGCTCTAAAAGCCATGCTTGTATTTGGGTCTTTCTCCAATTTTCCCTCGGGTTTTTTTCTTCCACTTTGCTATGGTACGAGGCATTGTCCATGATGATGATTGAAGGTTCATTTAAATTAGGAATTAGTTGTTCTTTGAACCATTTTGAGAAGTTTTCGTGATTCATCTCTCCATGGTAGTCGTCTGTCTTTGATTTCGAAGTAAAAATTAAAGATGCATTGGGAACCCAACCATCTTCAGTACCCGCATGAAGAATTATGTATCTATAAAAATAAAAAATAAATCAATATTATGACTATAAGAAGGAATGCCTAATTGAAAATAATAATCGACTTAAAAAAACCGATTGAATCGAGAGTTAAAAGTTAGTAAAAGTAACAAAACATTATAGAAATAAATTATAATTAGTTCATAAAACAACTGACCTTTTTCCATCTGATGTATTTTTTCGCTTCACGCTTCGCACGTCCTCGTCTTGCCAACTTCGAAGAGCTGATCCTTTCTGGAAAATCCAGGTCTCGTCCAGAAAAACAAACTTATGCGGTGTTTCATTTTTTAAATTTCTCATAAAATTCGTCATAAAACGTATTCTTTTTGAAACAATATGTGGTTGTTCGTATATCGCCCGTCTGTTGTTATCTTAGTTCCAAGAAAAACCAATGTTGTGCAAAATCTTCACTAAACTTGAAATTGAACCGTTAAAAATACCTCGAAATTTTAAAATTTCATTCAGAGATTTACAAGTTATGTTTGATTCTAGAAATAAATTACATATATGAACATTTTCCATTACAATAAAACATCAATATTAATAAACTTACTGTTTGCATACATCTCATAAATAGCGTTTCTAATTGCAGTTTCCACAAAAGAATTAACTGCAGTAATTGGTTTTTTCTTGCTCTTGGGCTTTCTCGGTGAAGCTAACACTTCACCTCTTGACACTTTTGCAGAGATTTTATGGATTACCCCTTTGGACTTGTAGGCAATCTGATGCTCTCTAGAAATGAATATTTGATATAAATTTTGATAACAAAATATAAAGAATATAAACATACCTCTCGAACTGCTTTTAACGGTAGCAATGGGCCGCCGTGTGCCAATTCCTTATCAAAATATGCAATCACATTTGCACATAGCTCTTGCGACTGCTTGGATAATGCTTTAGGCATTATCACTCGATTTTATAAAATGAAAGAACACCAATAAAATCGAATGGAATAGAGAACACGGAAATCACAACTAAACACTAATAGAAATTAAGCACAGCGAAGCACAACTTGAAAAACAGCTACTGTTTGTATTTAAAAATACAGATTTATACGCAACAAGGCAACAGTAGTGAAATTCTAAGATTAATACAACGAACAACGTAAACAATAATGTTAATCACACGAAATGATAACAACGCAATTCACAAGATGACAAGATTCACAAGATCTCATGTAAACGTGTACGTATGTAACTCCAGTAGCACCAACGTCTGGTGAAAATATTTTCCTACAATTATTTTAACAAATTTAAAATGCGTCAAAAACATTATGTTCGACTATAAAATAATTGTAAATTTAATTAAAATGTACTTTTCTTATAGTATACAAAAAATAGTATTTATTTTCTTCGTTTTTGAAAACTTAAACATCACTCGGTCATTACTACAGTTTTGTTTCATTTTGTAATGGTTTGATGACGTGACTACTCTGCATAAAAATTACAACTATACGTAAAATTTAAATGATTATGACATGACAGTGACAATAGTAAAATATGCTTTATATCTTCTTCTGCAGTTTAAATAAAATGACTAAAATATATTTGTGAGTATACTAGTATAATAAGTTAAAAGAATTTTTTATATTATTCTACATTTTAGTTATTAAGAAAAGTATGAACACACAAGGCGTACAAGGAAGTCATGTGGTGCCCACGTCAGATTTTTTATTAATAATAAATGTTGCTGATATTTTGACGCGGAAACAAATCAATATGTTAGTCAGGGAACTTTATTCTATCGATGGGTACAACTTTCATTGACTGCACGAGAACTTCATGTACCCAATGTAAATTTCATCCAGTATGACTGGCCTAAATTTTATGAATTTATGTAATTCTGATACAGCAACATCTACAACAATTTGGTACTGCGATAAATTCTAACCTCAGATTTGTCATTCCTATTTTAGTTTTCGATAGTTTAGTTGTTACTCGATGATAACGCTTGAAAATAAAGATAAAAATCATTCCTTGACATGTTACTAATTCGTACCGAAGAAGGAAACATTTAGTCACAAAGATATCAGACATCTACGATGTGTCTACGATTTACAAACAACAAAGTCAAAATCAATCAAATACGATACGCATACGCTCAATCTGAATCACTCACCACCGCTGGTAAACTTGGCGGTGACGGTATATTTTTTTGAAAAATCGCGTCTTGAAACTCGCTTCAGAATGCTTTTATACTGGTCACTATGAAGATAAGACAACTACCCCACAATTGTTGTAAATTGCATCTTTAATACCGAGAAAAACAATACGCCGCTTTGTGCCCAGTAATATTTATTACTGTACGATTCTACTCATGGCAGATCTGTCACAAAAGAACAAGAATACTTCGACAAAACATCTCAACATGTATATTAAACTCAAGCAATATAAAGCAAAATGTGCTTTGCTTAAACACAGTCAAAAAGAACAACATATCTTCTGTGAAAGATACACTGCGTTTGGGCTGCTTGGCTGTTGGATTTACTATAATATCATTATTTTGACTATGCACACACCAGACCAGGATATTAACCACGGAGCTAAACTTAAATTAGCGGCTAACTTCTACTTCTGAGATGATCTATACAAAGAGATCCCCAGCGAGATTCAAAGTCACTATAGTTGGTTGATAACTGTCGTCATATGTTTATGTGAAAGTCAAGTTTTATCCACTATTACTGAAAGATTTCCGTGAAGTAATTTACTTACTCATAATAATCGTCTAAAAATTATATCATTCCAAAGTTACAAACCAAAGTGATGTAACGTACTGTCAAGAGGTGGCGCCAGCTGATATTTCTCCCTGTAAAATCAGTAATGATAATTTTCATGACATTTGAAACGGCCGTTATAAGCGCAGCGCAATTGAACGAAGTTGGCCATGGTCTAACACACTGACAGCGTTGATAGCCAGGGGCTATCAGCTATCTTATATACTGAAAGGCTTAAAGTAGTTCGGTCGTCGTTGACGCTAGTCAAATTCAGTCCGTTTTTTGTTGTCAATTTATGAAGTGAAATTCGACTGTAACGGTTTTTAATATTTTATTATGAATTTTTATGCATCTGGTTCTCAAACAAATAGTCGTATTTTACAAATCTTGTAATTTCATTCGCAACTTGACTAGTCAATCACCCGGTGTCATAACTCGGGCCAGGTTATGGTGTTGACACAGTTGGCAGCATTGTCCGAGGCATTCAAATGTAAACACAGGAATGATAAATACGATAGTGTGTTTATAAAAACGAGTTCTTGATAAATGATTTAAAATCATGTAAATCATTGATTTTTCAATCCAATCTGTTTTAAGAAATAAAAGGTTAACATTCAAATCTGCGTTTAAATTTCCCACGCTCCGCAGTTGGCAACCCTGCAGAACGTGACGGCCGATCGGCTTCCGCTTGGTCGTGATTTTGTCACATATTTTCCCATTTTTTGGGCTATTTACATCGGCAACGTAGGGTTTTGACTATGCATAACGAAGCCTTAATATATTACCTTTCCAAATATCATTTTGCCACTATTTATTCAACGAACTTTTACGGCGCAATTTCAATTTTTCTTAACCAAAAGTGTCGTTTTCCATAAGAGCCCATGTAAAAACAGTGAACTTCAAACTCATTTTTCTCAAAAACGAGTACCGCAAGGGCATGTTTTCTTAGCACTTTTGAAAATAATATTAAATTTGCTATTCAACCAGACCATTTTCAATAAAAAATCAAAGAATTCAATTGACGACCGAACTACTTTAAAGTTGTTGATTTTTTCGTCAAACTAGCAACGCATTTACAACTGCACAACGTTATGAACGAATTATCCGATTTTCATGATTTTTTTTACGAGGTGGTAGAGGGTGTCGACACGCAAAAACCTTTGTATAGTTCAATTGTTTTTTATTTTCTTTTGTTTGAGAAAAATGCCAAAAAATGACTTTTTGATTTTCGTTAAAAACAAATGAATGGTTTAATCTATCGATTTAAAAATCGGTACACATAGTAAGGGATTAATAGTCCATGCGACCAGGTCTCAATGTTCCAGATAGAATCGTTTTTTAGTTATTAATTAAAAACTGAAATTTCATCAGTGCATCAGAGCTTTGAATGCTCAAATGTTCAACAACTGACTGTTGAATAAAACACAATGCTACATTGTGTCAAACTGACGTTTACAATTCGAGTTTTCAAATGCATTTTTCTTAATTAATATAATTAATAGAAGAAATTTGTTAATTATATTGAGTTATAATAGAAGGAGCGTAAATATTTTTAATATTTTCATCAATTTTAGTACTACTTTTAAAAAATTTACTTTATTTTGACAATCATTACAAAGTACAGTCACAGAAAAAGACATCAGAAGTTTTAGTACATTCAGGGTAAAAATTGTTAATATATTTGGGAAAAAACAATGCTATGTTCTGTCAAACTGACGTTTACAGTTTACAATTCGATATTTCAGATGCATACGTATCTTATTACGTTATATTAGTAATAGAAGCAATTTGTAAATTATGTAATAATCGAAAGAATCATTTTTTTGTATTTTTATCAATATTCGTATTTTTTTAAATATTTATTTTATTTTGACAGTCGTATCAAGTACAGTCCCAACAAAAGAAGTGAGCACTAACTTTATAAAATTGTTGAAAATGGCGACCAACAATAATTGTCATTTGTTTTTATTAAAAAATCATATCGAGTTTGATATCAAATTCAGGGGCTGGATAAGGGCTACCTAATTAATAAAATTATTTAAAATGGTGGCCGACGATTGTCATTTATTTTTTAAAAAACAATATAGAATTTTATCAAGTTAGATATCAAATAAAGGGCTGAAAATGGGCTACCTAATTAATAAAATAATTTAAATCGGTCAGGTGAGCACTACTTTATAAAATTGTTGAAAATGGCGACCAAGGATTGTCATTTGTTTTTAACAAAAAAATCATATCGAGTTTGATATCAAATTCAAGGGCTAGATAAGGGCTACCTAATTAATAAAATTATTTAAAATGGTGGCCGACGTTTGTCTTTTTTTTTAAACAATATAGAATTATATCAAGTTTAATATCAAATTAACGGGTTGAAAATGGGCTACCTAATTAATAAAATAATATAAATCGATCAGGTGAACACTACTTTATAAAATTTTTGAAAATGGCGACCAACGATTGTCAATTGTTTCTATAAAAAATCATATCGAGTTTGATATCAAATTCAAGGTGTGGATAAGGGGTAGTACCTAATTAATAAAATTATTTAAAATGGTGGCCGACGATTGTCATTTATTTTTATCAAAAACAATATAGAATTATATCAGTTTGATATCAAATTAAAGGGCTGGACATTAATTAATAAAATTATTTAAAATGGTAGCCGACGTTTGTAATTTTTTTTAAAAGAATTATATCAAGTTTGATATCAAATTAAAGGGTTGAAAATGGGCTACCTCATTAATAAAATAATATAAATCGATCAGGTGAGCACAACTTTATAAAATTGTTGAAAATGGCGACCTACGATTGTCATTTGTTTCTATCAAAAAATCATGTCGTTTGATATCAAATTCAAGGCTATCTAATTAATAAAATTATTTAAAATGGTGGCCGACGATCGTCATTTATTTTTATCAAAAACAATATAGAATTATATCAGTTTGATATCAAATTAAAGGGCTGGCCATGGGCTACCTAATTAATAAAATAATTTAAATCGGTCAGGTGAGCACTACTTTATAAAATTGTTGAAAATGGCGACCGATTGTCATTTGTTTTTTTCAATAAAAACAAACAATTCGAGTTTGATGTCAAATTAAAGAGCTAGATGAGGGCTAATTAATAAAATTATTTAAAATGGTGGCCGACGATTGTCTTTTGTTTTTAAAAAAATATGTTAGAATCATACCTATTGAGTATGATATCAAATTAAATATCTTGATAAAAGAGCTAATACAAGATTGTTCAAAATGGAGACCGCCGATCGTCATTTGTTTATATCTTAAAATTGTTAAAATCATATTGATTTTAATATATCAAAGTAAAGGTCTTGATCTTGCTGATGAGGAGTACACAATAAGTGATAAATATGATAGTGGGTGATTAGCTTCTGTTTTTTCCTTTCAAAATAGTAAAATCATTTCAAGTTTGATATATCAAACATAAGGTTTTGATAAGGTAACTACAATATTGTTCAAGATGACGTTCGACAATAGTCTTTTGTTTTTAGTTGGATAACCAGGATACCTATTTATTTTTAATGCCTTTATTAAAATTTATATTGAAGAAGGCGGAAGATGAATAATTTGAAATTGTAATTAAATAATTTTTTTCGTTAGAGTCTAAATGTTAAAATCGTTATAATTGAGGCACGAAGTGCCGAATCCTTCCATATTCGGAGCCCGCGGAGCTTGAGCTCGCGAAGCGGGCGAATCTCCCTTGTCGCGCGGTAGCGCGACCTAGCTGGAGGCCCGCGTAGCGGGGCCTGACGCTAGACTCTTATATACTAAAAGGCATGTGTATATACAGGGTGTCTATTTAACTCGGGCCACTATTAGTAATTCCTAAACTAGAACAGATACGACTTCGGTTAAATTAGACAAAAGTTACTTTTATTTTTTTAAATGGCAATCACAGTTAGCTATGGCATCATTAAAAGGAGTATTTTTTTCTCTTTTCAACTGTATGTAAATTTTCATCATTTATTTTTTAAATAAATGTTTTATTTACACAAAACATAATATACTTAATTCTAATGGCACTTATTAAAGTAGGCTTTGATAAGAACAATTTAAAACTATTTATTTTGTTTTAAACATTTTTCTCGTATTGCTGTCAGTTTTTATATTATTAATAGATATTTATGTAACAAGTGCATAATCTAGGACTTTATTGAAGAGCCGTTGTTTATGGCAGAGTGCGCGCAGTGAACGAGGCTAATAAATAAGGCGAGTCTATAAAGTCCGATTATGTACGAGTTACATACAATATTTTATGTACGACTTCATTATAATCAATTTTTATATTGCCTAGAATGACATTTGTATTTGGCATAATCGGGTTGACAAAAAAATGAGTGTATTTTTTCTATTGTTATGGTTACAAAGTTGTTTATTGATTATTTGTTTGAGAAAAATATTGAAACTCACAAACTGACATTTATTAAAAAACATTCTTATTTTTGGTCTAGAAATGAAAGAAATTATTGAAATTGCATTAAATGCAAAAGAAACACTTCTCCTGATTATGCCAAATAAAGGAAAATACCGAAAATACAATATTGTAAGTACTTCAATACTGATCTCGTCGTATAAGATATCCAGATGGGCCAAGTATTTGATGTTGTGTGCTACAATATTAATATAAACGAAGGAATAGATAACCAAATTAGCTAGTTTATCCCTAAACAATTAAATAAGGTTTGTACTTAGTTTATTTTACATGAAATTGATTAATATTATTTATATTATTTTGTTGGTAATTTAGTGTCAGTTTGTCAGGAGCCTGTAAAATGTATTCCTTATTGTAATTTATAAAATTTTCATTTAATTGAATTCTTGTTCATAAATAAAAAAAAAAGTATTAATTTTAATTGTTGTTTTACTTTATCATTATGCACTAGTGCATAAACTGGTAGTTTATGCACGCTAAACAACGTCATAAACAATTGATTATAATGAAGTCGTACATAAAAGTAGTTTTTAGTACTGTTGTCATAGTAAATTGTTTTTATCAAGGCCTACTTTAATTAGAATTAAGTGTATTTGGTTTTGTGTAAATAAAACATTAATTTAAAAAATAAATAATGTAAATTACATACAGTTGAAAAGAGAAAAAAATACTCCTTTTAATGATGCCATAGCTAACTGTGATTGCCATTTAAAAAAATAAAAGTTTTTGCTCTATCTAGTTACCTGTGCATATTTTTGGATAAACAAAAACATCACTGGAATGGCCTTCAGATACGGTAACTTTTGTCTAATTTAACCGAAGTCGTATCTGTTCTAGTTTAGGAATTACCAATAGTGGCCCGAGTTAAATAGACACCCTGTATATCACGCATCAACCAACAATTATTATTTCACGATTTCACAAAAACTAGATTATTAATTTGTGTGGGAATTTTTTATATATTTAATCAAATTGAGATGTATCATCTTTGAACTTTGTAGATTTTTACATTCGATAGATTTTTTACAAGAAAATTAAGAAAATGTTAAATTTAAAAAACAATCATTTTTTACATCGCGATACGTTTGGAAAATTTTTACTTTTGACTTATATGTTGAAATTTTATTTACATGTAATTTTTTATATATACCAATTTGAATGGTCTCAATATTTGTATTATAATAAAAATTTGTGTAAAATATATATTTTAATATTTCTGGTATTGTAGAATGTGTAAATTGAAAGATAATTTATTTTTTGACATTTCATATGAACCAATATGAAATTAGTTTAGAATGTAGATTTTAAGGTCGTGCAAGAAAAAATATCCAACTTCACACAATACATTTAATTATGACACTTGTCATTTACAAATTTTAATTTTAATTACTTGTAATTTTTTATATAGACAAGTTTGAGTGGTTTCAATATTTGTATTATAATTAAAATTTGTGTGGAATATTATATTTAAATATTTCTATTATTGTAGAATGTTTAAATTAAAAGAATATTTATTTTTGACGTTTCAAATTAAACAATATGAACATAGTTCTGAAAGAGGATTTTTAAGGTAGTACGATAAAAATATCCAACTTTATACCAAATAATCTGACATTTATCTGAGTTAATGTTTCTTCTTTAATTTTTTCCGTAAAACACAAAAATTCATAGATATATTGTAATGGAATATGTTAAATACAAGTTATTCATGTATTAAGCATATTATAGTAAATAAATGGTTAATTAATTTTAAAATATCTATATTTGAATTATCCTGGTAAGTATTATGTTCTATTAGGAATATGAAATTATTAAACATCTTATTTCAGCTATAATAACCCTTTAGATATAAATTAAATGTAAACAAAATTGAAATTTCTACTAAATTAATATCTACACGGAAGAAACTTAAACATAATCTTACATTGGAAGAAAACCTACCAAATTTATGAATATTATGTGATCAGATATGAAAATAAATCTAGGATTCGTGCTGATTTCACTCGATTCTATGTTTTTAACCTTATCTCACAGATAATAAAGAAAAATGGGATTTAATTTTGACAAGAAACGTACATAGGTAGAAAAATAATAATTTTATAAATTTATGTTATTCTGATACAGCAACATCTACAACAATTTGGTACTGCGATAAATTCTAACCTCAGATTTGTCATTCCTATTTTAGTTTTCGATAGTTTAGTCGTTACTCGATGATAAAGCTTGAAAATAAGGATAAAAATCATTCCTTGACATGTTACTAATTCGTACCGAAAAAGGAAACATTTATTCACAAAGATATCAGACTTCAGACATCTACGATGTGTCTACGATTTACAAACAACAAAATCAATCAAAGTATATTATACGATACGCATACGCTCAATCTGAACTTTTGCGCACACCACACACCACCTGTGACATCCGCTGGTAAACTTGGCGGTGACGGTACATTTTTTTGAAAAATCGCGGCTTGATGCTCGCGTCAGAATGCTTTCATACCGGTCACTATGAAGATAAGACAACTAACCCACAATTGTATATTGAATCTTTAATACCGAGAAAAACAATACGCCGATTTTTGCCCAGTAATATTTATTACTGTACGATTCTACTCATGGCAGATCTGTCACAAAAGAACTAGAATACTCCGACAAAACATCTCAACATGAATATTAATTTCAAGCAATATAAAACAAAATGTGCCTTGCTTAAACACAGTCAAAAACATAGATAAGAGAGGAGAACAACATCTCTTCTGTGAAAGATGCACTGCGTTTGGGCTGCTTGGCTGTTGGATTTACTATATATCATTATTTTGACTATGCATACATCAGAGCAGGATATTAACCACGGAGCTAACCTTAAATTAGCGGCTAACTTCTGAGATGATCTATACAAAGAGATCCGAGCGAGATTCAAAGTCACTAAAGTTGGTTGATAACTGTCGTCATATGTTTATGTGAACGTCAAGTTTTATCCACTATTACTGAAAGATTTCCGTGAAGTAATTTACTTACATAATAATCGTCTAAAAATTATCATTCCAAAGTTACAAACCAAAGTGTTGTAACGTAGGTACTGTCAAAAGATGGCGCCAGCTGATATTTCGCCCTGTAACATCTGTAATGATAATAGGCGGTTTGCACATGAGTAGTCAGCGCCGCCCTGGCGGGAAAAAATGCATTAATATTATGGTAAAGCCTTTGACAGTTCGACAGTTGTACTGTTTCAATTCAACCAGTTCTGTTCTAAGGTTCTATAATAAGATGGTATGAGGACGAGAGATGTAAAATTTGGATTCACAGAGTAAAACGAATTTCGTAAGTAGATACCTACATAACTGTAAATATATTTTATCACGTTTTATAATCTATTTATTAATTGTATTTTGAGAATTGACGAAAAGCGCTGGGAACCAGTGCTCGTTTTATTGGAAATGAAAAATCGGAAATGAATTAAACATTCAAACGTGTTGTATACCTAATACTTTTGCCGAATCTCCCACTACAGGCGCTCATGCTCGATATATGCAAACCGCCTATATTCATGACATTTGAAACGGCCGTAATAAGCGTAGCGCAATTGAATGAAGTTGGCCATGGTCTGACACACTGACAGCTATGCTTAACCTTGGAACTGCCGTTCAAAAATAATAGTATTATGTATTGAGGGAGAGAAATGTATTATTATTTCTGAGGTGCAATTTGTAGCCAGAGGGCGAAGCTCGAGGGATACGAAGCACTGTGGGAATAATAGCATTCTCTCCTGAGGTATATATAATATTTTTTACAAGCCCCAAGTAGGATTAAACAGCAAAAAAACCTAATTTATTGGTTTTTTAAATTGACATTTACTAATTTCAGAATAATTATTATACTTGATTTCTAAAGTAAACGGAGTAATCTGAAGTTGTCTTGCTAAGCCGTATATTTACACTGTGTAAATACGAGAAAAATATCACTAGATTTTTTGGCGGGCGAATTAAATTTAACCCATCAGCGGGCAAACTCGGTACATTCACTGACAACAGCTGCCGAGACATGATGGAGAACATTCGTTTGTTTACATTACAAAGTTTGTGTGGTGTAAAACTGGTGTTACATCAGCCAATCAAAAACTAACAGTTTTAGCATTCCAACTTCAGATTGCTCCGTTTAGTCTAGAAATCAAGTATAGTAGTCTTTGAAAACAGTAACATGTTTCTTGACAACTGTCAAAATTTATATAAACAAGTTGTTTGCATAATATAATGCAGATAAGAAATTGAAATGGAAGAGATTGAAATGGAAGAACCTCGAGAAATTATAGAAGCGGCCCATGATGCAATTGAAAATTTGCTTCCTGAGAAGGCAAGAAAATTGTACGACGCGGCGTACAAGATTTTTAACATGTGGTGTACATAGAAAAATGTGGACACCATCACCGAGAATGTTTTATTAGCATTTTTCAGTGATAGGGCCAAGAAGTTTAAATCTTCAACTGTATGGGTACAATATTCAATGATTAAAGCTTGTTTGGTTATTTACGGTAATGTTGACATTAGAACATTTTCAAAATTAATCTTTCTTAAAAAAAATTTAAAAGGATATTTGGCAAAAAAATCTTTAGTTTTATCAAGGGATCATTTAGATTCTTATTTAAATGAAGCTGATAATAACGAACATCTAATGATGAAAGTTTTTTTTTGAAATAATTAGAATTAATATTTAACCATTTAGGTTGCATTAATTTTTGAAATCTATCGACGACATTGAAGACGTAACGTAGGCACTTCTTTGATAATATATTCCAAACACAAAGAATAAAGTACCAAGAACCTTTGTAGTTACAAATAATAATAAAAATTTAAATATGGTTGGCTTATATCGTAATTATTCAATTCATGATGTACCTCATATTAATTTAAATAATTGTGAAAATGTAACTCTTAATTTAAATGTTATTAAATGAAATCTGTTTATATTTTTGGCTCATAATGTAAAACTCCCTAGGGAGTTTTTTAAATATTATGTATCTCAGGGAATAATTTGTTATTTCTGTTACAATTTTAGTATCATAGAAACCGACAAATATTCCCGGGCGTGTAAAAACATAGTTTATGCATCAGAAAAATCCAATCGATGGCTCATTTTTTCTGGTAATGGTCTATAGGCGAAAAAAACTGACTGTAGATGAGTAGTATATAGGACACGATAACGCAGACACTCTGTGTTAAATTTCTGTGTGTGTTCTATGGTGTCCCTCGGGGGACACTATGTGTTAGTACTGTTCTATGGTGTCCCACACTGTGTGTTTTATGGTGTCCCACACTGTGTTGTATGGCGTCCTACACTGTGTGTGAGTACTGTGGTGTCCCTGGTGGGTCAGGTGCGTGCCGTTGTAGGAGGGAGTATGTTTCAATAGTGTGTTAGAGCGTGCAGAATGTATAGTTAGGGATGCGTAGAATGTTGTGTTATTCAATAATTGTCAAGTATAGAAGTATATTAGGCACGTGTATGATAATAGGTAGAAGGAATATAAGGAGAATTATAAATCGTACTGCAACGCCGCCGCTGGTAGTGCCCGCGGGTTACTCTGTGGCCGGCGTGTTTGAACTAGTTCATATTTGGATTGTAAACAAACAGTAGTTTATGATATGATGTGTGAGCAAAGTTGCCCGTCACACTACATCGCAACTGATATTTAAAAATATTTGTAGTAGGTGTAATATTACATAAGTTAAATAAAACTCTATCGTACTAGTATTATTAATATTTATTTAAATAGAATACAATTTAATACAATAATCATACATTTTATAAAAAGTTTTCTTTTAAAACCCAAGAATTATTTTTCTCATCTAAGCCGAGCCATTTCACAAAATACTTATCACCACGACGTTTTATTATCTTTTCAACCAGGTAGGTGTCGGGATAGTTTGTTTTAAGCAATTCTTCTTGATAGAATCCGCCTTTAATACGGTTTCCTTCCCAATCTTCTATTTCATAAGTTACGGGTATTGTATGCTTCACATCGGCAATTTTAAAAACTTCTGTTGTCCAATTAGGTGTGTATCCTTTTTCAAATATATGCTTATATTTACTTATTCGTACTTGATCACCAGTTTGAAATTTCGGTGTTTTCAGTGTACGACGTGAATACTTCACCGATCTATTGGAGTACGCTTGAATGCGTGTTGATTCTGTGACATCTGACGGGTTCATTTGTATAGTACGATGTTTGGAATTATTATATTCCTCAACTAAATCGTCCAGAATATCTATCCATTTGTATGTTCCTTGATAGCTAAATTGTTTCCACATCTTTTCCTTTAGTGTTCTATTCCAACGTTCAACAATGCTAGCCTTTAGGTGTGAAAACGTTGAATAATGATTAATGTCATGATCTTGCATTAATTTCTTGAAGTCACGATTAAAAAATTCGGTACCATCATCTGTTTGTATATTTC
Source organism: Agonum fuliginosum (assembly GCA_947534325.1). Classification (NCBI taxonomy): domain Eukaryota; kingdom Metazoa; phylum Arthropoda; class Insecta; order Coleoptera; family Carabidae; genus Agonum; species Agonum fuliginosum. The sequence goes on along the minus strand of OX384035.1, from coordinate 19,450,924 downwards.
GTGGTACACGACTGGTATTGAATATTTCCTTCATTGCTGTCATAACATTTACACTCGATTTAGTTGGAACAGCTTTTGCCCACGCAAACTTTGAAAATGTGTCTATAACAGTTAATATAAATTTTATACCGTTGTTTTCATTACGGTATGATGTCATGTCGACTAAATCTGCTTGCCATAAATCGTCAAAACCACGTAGTGCAACTTGTCGTCGAGGAAAATTGCGACGCGCTGGTTTATGTAGTTCATTTGTTAATTGTTTTTTTTCGTCGCTCATTTTATTAATGGTTTTGTGCGTTAATAAAATATCCCATTTGTTCTTTAAGTTGTGCTGTAACTTCTTTTAAAATTTGTATATCTGCATTTATTTTATGCAACTGGTTATCAGTATATTGTGAAAGTTGTGCTTTCATTTCCTTAATTCTATTTTCTTGATTTAGTTCTACAAGTCTAATTTCCTTCACATTATCCCGTATTTCTTGTCCAAATTTGTTGACGAGAAGAGCAACACTGTCACGCACTAATTTAATATCTCCTTGGAACTGTTTATTTATTGATCCACTGTTTTCATCCACATATTGTTTAGTTACAGCATCATTAGCGTTGCGAGAGAGACCAATGTTCGTTAAACGCTTATTATCGAAATTCAAATCACCGTCGCTGGTTAATGAATAACCAATTTCGTTTTTTCTTAAATTCTGGTGTTGCCCGGCTGATGTTGTAGGATTATTGGAAGAGCTCAAAAAATGTCCAAACTTGTCGACAGACATAACGAAAGTGAGTTTATTCAATAAAACCCTCTTCTCTTAACTCTTCCTCAATCGCTGCGATTTCGAACTCTAATCCAGTGTGACCAATAGCCCGTGAAGAATGAAGTATATGCAGACGTTTAACCAATTCATTGGGATCATTCCAATATTTAAAATCAATGTTGTTTCTAGGTGTAGATACTAAATTAGTTCCACCAGTACCTGTCACCGGTTGTGTATGAAAATATTTTATTATATTTTTATACTTATAAGATTTATTTATCATAATTTTGCCTAGCGGTGAATAATTTTTTCTATGTGCATTTGTATCAATAACTATTTCCTTATATTTTATCCAATCGTCAAGAGTATAACTTTCATCGCTAGGAACTGTGAGAAACAGTAATTTTGCAAGTCCTGGTGTTATTTTATACTGCTTTTCTCTTACATTAATAATGTCATCTTTACTTAGTGTCACATAGGAATCACCAATTTTAAAAAAGTCACCTACACGTCTAACCCCATAAAGTTGATCCAACTGTTTATTGTATTTATTGTATTTTTCATTGAATATTAAATGTTTTATATAAACTCTTAAAATTGGTCCTACATTGTCATTTAGATATTTTTCAATTGTTTCATGACCATCGGGTAATTTTAATAAGTTATCAAAAGAAATTAGATTTCTATCTTCTTTCTTGACATTATTCACTTCTTGTTTAATATTTTCTTTTGACTCTGATATTTTTGCCACAGCTTCTGTTAATGGCTCGACAATAGGTTTGTATTGTTGTATTAATGCATCATTTTTGCTTGTTTCATGTTGCATTATATCCTTGTATTTACGCCGAATATTATTAGCAGTTTTCTCAATTTCCAATATAAGGCTATTATTCTGTGTCTTTCTTGGTTTTTCTATCTTTCTGGCAACATTATTCTTCTTTAATTTTAACACTTTTGTCATTTTTAAATTATATTTTACCATATCATAACACTACAACAGCTCTATTCAATCTGAACGATTTTGTTAGCGGTCTAATATTATGTAGGAGTCAAAACACTTACGATAACGCCCTTCATTTAACTCCTTATCTTTATCGATAACTACGAAATCATACTTATTTTCTCTCCAGCAAAGCGAGCATAAGCTCTTGAAATGTTCAAAATTCATATCTGTATTTATATGATCTTTGTATATATGCTGTAAATTAGTATCATCTTGCTTGAAAAGAATTAGAAAATTTGCATTATCTCTAATTAAGTGTTTTGGTATGTGCGCATATGATTGACACAAATAAAACGAGTCTACAAAACTATGGCGACCCATACTGAAATATTCGCGCATAATATTTTGTTTATCACATACAACATCGTCAAATATGAAAAGAGAATTTCGTTTGGCATTTTGTGGACTCACAATATTAGAATTATTACTATACGAATAAAAACCTATATCAGGAACAAGATTTAAAATTTTTGCCAATAACATATATTTTCGTTGATCGGGTGTTTTCGTGTATACATAGATATTTTCAAATTTCAAACCATTCGGATCGGTAATAAGGCTGATCATTACGTTTGTTTTACCACAGTTTGAAGGACCACATATTATACAACGTAAATTGTTAGGTAACAAGTATCCATGTCTTAAGAAGTCTGAATTATTATTATCAGAATTTGATGCAACACTATCCAAATTTTGAACCTTTAAAGTGACGTCTTGTTTAACCACCTTCATTGTGCACTACATACTAAATAAAATATTATATTTGCACATCCATATATATACATGTGGAATAGACAAACATGTATAAATATAAAGATTAATGTGAGTTTCAATTTAGTAGCCTGTTAGCAGTTGTAATGTCAACATCTCGATATAATTACATTGGAGGTGGTTTAGTAAATTCTGTAATCAATAAACTTCCTTTTGAAATTCACATACCGGGCTATCAATATTGCGGACCAGGTACAAAACTTGCAGATCGTTTAAAACGTGGTGATAAAGGTGTAAATGAATTAGACAGAGCTTGTAAAGAGCACGACATATCATATTCAAAAAATAAAGATAATATAAGCGCTCGACACGACGCTGATAAAAAATTAGAAAATAAAGCTTGGCAACGAGTGTTAGCTCGTGATTCGTCTCTCCGAGAAAAATCAGAAGCTTGGGGCGTTGCTACAACAATGAAAATGAAGCAAAAATTAGGTATGGGGCTAAAAAAAGTAAAGCCGAAGAGAAATAAAAAAATAAGAAAAAAACTAACTTTCCAAAGTATAACAAAAATTGCGAAGAATGCTATGAAAGCGAAAATAAAAAACAACAAAGACGTTAAGGTCATAACAGCAAGAGATCTTATAAATACAGCGTTAAAAGCTGCTAAACGCGAAGTAAAAAAATCTAAATCGAATCCACCAACTGTACCAAAAGACCGTATGCTACCTTTATCTAAAATTGGCGGTCTCTTTCCACTAATACCTGTCTTCGCAGGATTATCAGCGATTGGTGCTCTAACAGGCGGTGCTGCAGCTGTTGCGAAAGCAGTTATTAGTACAGAAGATGCAAAAAAAGAATTAGAAGAGAATAAACGACATAATCGTAAGATGGAAGCGATTGGTATAGAGAAAGGGATTGAAATGAGACCCACAAAAAAAGGCTATGGATTGTTCCTATCACCGTATCCAAAAAACCACTAAACTTACCGAGAGTACCTTTGACTAATTTGGATTTGATAAAGTATGCACGTCAATATAAAATTTCTTATTTTCGCGGTGTTTTCATGCGCGATACTTTACCCAAGCGTCCAAGACATAATGAGTCTGCTATAGTTAACCTGGACAGTGTTTCGGGTAGCGGAACCCATTGGGTTGCATACGTAAAACGTGGAAAAAAAGTAATATATTTTGACAGTATTGGTAACATGCAACCACCAAAAGAAATCATTGAGTATCTCGGTAAATATAATATTTATTATAATTACTCTAAAGAACAGGCACCGAATACGGTAATATGCGGTCATCTTTGTTTAAAGTTTCTTATGAATAATAGATAATTATATGAAGTTATAAACAATAATGTCATTCATGTTTTAGTTATTGAAACGTTAACACTATGTCTCTGACACTAACTTTAAACGGATATAATTCATTGTTAAGTTCCAATTTTTTTCCACCAATTGATTTACACAAAAAACATGAGTACGTACTGGGGCTAGTTCTATTTAGTACATTTAATTCAATACCGAACATTGATCAAACAAATAACAGATTATATTATGGCGACACATTTATTACACTTCCAGAAGGATCGTACGAAATTAAAGATATAGATACATATATTAAGAGTGTTCTTCGTAGCAGCGGTGTAAAATTTGATATAAAACCAAATAATAATACTTTACAAAGTGAAATAAAATGCAGTGAGTGGATTCATTTTAATAAACCTAATAGTTTGGGGCGTTTACTAGGATTCACAGCTAGGAGTCTTAAACCAAATGTATGGCATCAATCTGACCTGCCCGTACAAATAATTAAAGTTAATACTATACGTTTAGAATGTAACATTACAACGGGGTCATATACGAATGGTTTTACAACACATACAATTCATGAATTTACACCCGTAGTGCCCCCTGGGTACAAGATTGTTGAAGTTCCAAATAATATAATTTATCTTCCTCTTCGTGTACACGCAATCGATAATATAACTATTAAAATAGTTGATCAAGACGATAACTTAGTTAATTTCCGTGGAGAAGCCGTTACGGTAAGGTTGCATATTAAGCAGCTATAACACAATGTTGTTAGTGAGTGGAAAAAACAAAAGAAGAATAAGAGGTTTTGGATATCCATTGATTTTACAACGACCACCGTCAGAGTATAAATCCTACAGTTATTCTCCAATTAACGTCAGAAGTATTCGAACCAACCTAACGTTAACACATTACAGTAAAAATATTTTAAAATCTTTGGGTTATAATATTTTAAAATGAGTATTCAAACGTTTGCAACTGACGATATTTTAACAGTGGGCGAAGAGTTAACATTCGATGAATCGATTACTCGGTTAGAATTTCATAGCCATCAACCATACATCAGTTCAACTTTTAGCAGCTGCGATGAGATACGTATCCCGATACAACAACAAGATATATACACTTTACCATCGCAAAGTTATCTTTACGTAGAAGGAAAAATAGAAGTTAATACACCGATAGCAGCAGCAGATCTAGAAAATCTACAACAGAATACGAAATTTATAAATAATGGAATATCCTATTTGTTTGAAGAAATTCGATATGAATTAAATGGAATAGAAATTGATCGTACAAAAACTTTGGGTATAACTTCAACTGTCAAAGGTTACACGTCCTTTACACCGAATGAGGCGAAAGCATTACAAAATGCTGGATGGTCTGTACTAGATGCTAACAATTCTATTAAATTAAATGAAAACTTTAATGTATGTATTCCGTTAAAAACATTACTTGGATTTGCTGAAGATTTTAACAAAATTATCATCAATGCTCGTCAAGATTTAATACTTGTCCGTTCAAAAACTGACAACGATGCTTTAGTATGCTCATTGAATGAAAATTATAATTTTGTTGTAAAACTCTTTAAAGTACAGTGGCGTGTACCATACGTGCATGTTGCGAATCCTCAACGTTTAGCATTGCTAAAATTATTAGAACAGAATAAACCAATTTTTATAAACTTCCGAAGTTGGTCAACACACGAATATCCAATGTTACCAGCAACTTCAAAACACACATGGACTGTGAAATCAAGCAGTCATCTAGAGAAACCCCGTTTTGTCTTGCTTGTTTTTCAAACAAATAGAAAAAATTCTATTCACGCTGACACGTCCGTATTTGATCACTGCAATATCACAAACGTAAAGTTATTCTTAAACTCCGAATATTATCCTTATGATAACATGAATTTAGCCATTTCCGACAATAAGTATGCATTAATATACGATATGTACACACGTTTTCAAGCATCTTATTATGGTCGTAGCGGGCATGGAGAACCATTATATGGTATTCAGAATTTTAAATCAATTGCGCCAGTTTTCATTATCGATTGCTCTAGGCAAAATGATTCTATAAAGTCTTCTACTGTCGATATTCGTCTTGAGTTTGAATCAAAAGATGTAATCCCAAACAATACGTCAGCATATTGTATTATATTGCATGACAGTCTTGTTGAATATAATCCAATGACTAATATCGTTAAAAAAATTGTGTAACCGCATCACACGTTTTTCTCAGTTCACTGAAGTTTCTCATATCGGTTAGACGTACTACATGATAAAATGGAAGAATTTATTGTTGATATTCAAGGTTTCAAATTGGGTAAAGAGCGATTTATAGCCAAAGAAATTGCTATCATTACAACCATCGGTTTAAAAATACAACATATTCTCATACAGCCACCTGTTTCATGGAGCGAGATGACAAGTTTTAAAAAACGAAGACAAGTACTATGGTTAGAACGTTATTATCATGGGTTATCTTGGTCAGATGGACACATACCGTATTATTCTACAGAAAAAATCATGAAGAAAATATTTTCATCTGAATGCAGAATATATGTTAAAGGAGCCGAGAAGAAACAATATTTACAATCACTACTTGCAAAAAACTTGATGTACACTACAATTGTTGATTTATCAGAAGAGGCAAATGAACTTGAACTTACACCGTCATTGAGACATTGCAATGAACACACATCTAGAGTAACATGTTTCCATCATAGACCACTTGTGGGGACAAATTATTCAAGAAAAGAAAATAAACCTTCATGTGCGTTGAGAAATGTTTACACATTACAATCTTGGTTGACACGGTTATAGTAAACTAATAAAATATTAGTTATAATCTATGTAATTATTTTTTTATTGTACACATATGTTTAAAATAAAAACATTATAACTAGGAAATTAATGAATTTTTATTTATTTTCTTGGTATACAGAAACAAATATAGTATATACAATGTACGCATCGTTTATTCAGATAATGTATTATTTACATTCATCAAATATTTAAATTTTTCATAATTACTAGGTACATAATACATATTTGCTTTTAAATCTTCCATAATTAAGTTTGGATAAAATATTAACATTTCTTTATACATAACACACGTTATATGATTACTTGATACAAGTGTTTTTATATTATCAAGAGATTTTCCTGGCATAAAATATGCTTGAGTATTAATATCTCGATAAAATTCAGCAAAATTAATATCTACTAAATATTCAATTATGCCTGACATGAGATCAGTTATTTTACAAACAATATTTAATGAAGTTTGACATAACAATATTTCACTTTCAAACCATTTAATATGAACATTATGTTCTTTTTTTATTGTATGAAATTCAATTTGATGTTCACTGTATTCATTATTATTGCTTACAACATTTTTAATATGTTGTACAAAATTATACCATTCTGATACATTAAATATAATACAATTTTTGGATTTAAAATTTTCAAGTTTAACAACAACTTCTAAATTTATAGGATATATGCCTACAGCTAAGTTTGTGTCATGATGTCCACAAAGTTCGTATGTATGTTGTAGTAACAGGCGACTTTTATTCTCGGTCAGCATTTGTTGCACCATTCTGTAAAATAGAAATATTTATAGGTAGGTATAATAATACAATATAAAACTTATATTTTTCTTTTAAAATACTTACTTATTCACTAGATTTCTGATCTGGTATTTCCGAATATTAATTCCTTAGGTTTTAATGTTTTTAAGAAGTTGTAATAGTTTTTTACGTCTTCTTGTAGATATTCACAGACTTCGAATTCGAGTTCGTTCAATAACCTAAGATCTTTTAATTTTGAAAGAAATTCTATGATATTTATCTTCTTATCAATATAAGTGCCACAGAGTATTTCTGCTTCAAAATAACGATCTGAGGTCTCTCTGTATGATTTATTTACTTCTTTTTCGAAATCTTCATCGAACCGCGATTTCTTGTAATAAATTTCCTTGTCAAAGTTCCACGCTGCACAGTAAAACTGTTTTTGCAAATTTTGTATAGCAGAATCAAGATCCACGGCTTCTTCAACTTCACTCCACATGTTTTCACTTACACATTACTGTACTAAATAATACTTAATTGAACTCGTATTGTGAGCATATATAGTAATAAGTTCAATTTAAACAGCCAATAGAATGAATTCTTATTTTAATCAATCCGGCTTTACTTTATTATAACCAATAGAATGTATGAATATGTACATTGTACAAGTTTAGACTTGCAACGTTAATTTCTTTGGTATTGGAATTCTTAAATAATAAACATAATACGCGATTTTCTAACTATTAGTATATTGATATTTTGCAAGATTGAACTTACTAAAATGAGAACATCGCGGATAGAACCGCATAGAATTCTAAAATAATAAACTTAATACAACACTTTGTTGATTTGCGACTTTGTAACCATTATTTTATTAATATTTTTGCAAGATGGTACTTGCTAAAATGAAATCATCGGATGAGACCACCTAAAACGTTATTCAAAAATAATAAACTTAATACAACACTCTGTTGATTTTGCGATTTTATAACTATTAGTTTTTATTGATATTTTTGCAAGATTAAGAACGAGATGAATTCTATACGAAATAAGCCTCTGGAAAAATATTTTCACTGTAGATACTATACTAAATTTTCGTTATTCGTTCCCTGAAAAAATCAGTTCGAGTTTGAAGTTTGCAACGACAACACCAAAAAAATAAATAAAATCGTGATTATGGCAGACGCTAACAGAGACGATTCATGCACCGAGTCTGGTTATGAATCTGATGATGGTGACATTGCGTGGGTGTTTGAGGAAGTTGTGGTTCAAGTTGAACCCCGCGAGGAAGAGAACTTAGATAACCGCGAAGAAGAGAACTGGGATGATGTCTGTGTTCCAAGCTATTTGGAGCATTTGAAAAGGATATATCCAAACTGGGGGCCCAAATGAAGGTAAATTATTATTATTATTATTATTTAATTTGAAATAAAATCCGAGTTAAGTGCTAAATTTCAAAAATATATTTTCTAAATTGCAAGCTAAACGCATCCGCCAATAACTTATAAAGTGCTCTATGTGCTAGGCGTAGATTTACTAGTTCAAAATTAATTTAATGTTTTGACATTTATATTTGAAATAATTAATAGATCATACACAAAACATTGATTATCTAAAATACAAACTTTTTGACACTTAGCACGGTTTTATTTCAAATCTTAAATTTAATTCATATGCTTATGGTATTTGTTTTATTTTCTAGGTTGGTCAACTGCTGGACCAGTTTGGACAATACAATAATAATAATTTAATTTTGTAAATATTATATATAAAATAAAAAACAATTCAATAGATACGGTATATTTTATTTATTTTTCAGTAGCCCTTATACATAACATTATAATAGAGAAATAAAACTACATTTGTTTAATTATTTAAGACATTGTAAGATAAATATGCTAGAGTATTGGGGTTGTAACCTTTAAAACTAACAACTCTTGAACAATATTTTGCCAATCTGAAAGATCCGATTGCCTCATCTCTTTCGTAACCTGTACGGTCTGTCATCCTTGGTACATTATTACGAATTAAATATATTAAGTAGTAGTCGCTCGAATACAGTGCACATTTACAGATATTCATATCAAAAGATTTTATTATTTTACTTGCAAACCATTCTTTTGTATAGAATGACTCACCAAATGGTTTAACAAGCATAAATTGGAGATTTAAGCCCTTGAGTTTGTACTTCTTATTTTCTATAATAAATTCAAATATATTTTGAATTTTTATATCCTTCACTTCAGAATAATATTCGTCTAATATCTCGGGATTTTTTGTTCTCACATAGTCCAACTTCCAATCGGATTCATATAATATAGACTGTACAATACAGTAATTTAAATAATCAATATCCGCTTCATCATCATGTTCAACGTAAACGTCAATATCACCGTAATTGTTTGTGTATTTTGCAATACAGCTCGCATATCCACCCGCGACACAAACTCTAAACTGAAAACTTGTCAATCCTTTTAACAGTCTACACACAAGTTTGTACACACTTAAATCAAAATCGGTTGAAAAATCAACTGTAAACGGTATAAAATTTATATTAACTGTTATAGACACATTTTCAAAGTTTGCGTGGGCAAAAGCTGTTCCAACTAAATCGAGTGTAAATGTTATGACAGCAATGAAGGAAATATTCAATACCAGTCGTGTACCACGAAATATACAAACAGATGATGGTACCGAATTTTTTAATCGTGACTTCAAGAAATTAATGCAAGATCATGACATTAATCATTATTCAACGTTTTCACACCTAAAGGCTAGCATTGTTGAACGTTGGAATAGAACACTAAAGGAAAAGATGTGGAAACAATTTAGCTATCAAGGAACATACAAATGGATAGATATTCTGGACGATTTAGTTGAGGAATATAATAATTCCAAACATCGTACTATACAAATGAACCCGTCAGATGTCACAGAATCAACACGCATTCAAGCGTACTCCAATAGATCGGTGAAGTATTCACGTCGTACACTGAAAACACCGAAATTTCAAACTGGTGATCAAGTACGAATAAGTAAATATAAGCATATATTTGAAAAAGGATACACACCTAATTGGACAACAGAAGTTTTTAAAATTGCCGATGTGAAGCATACAATACCCGTAACTTATGAAATAGAAGATTGGGAAGGAAACCGTATTAAAGGCGGATTCTATCAAGAAGAATTGCTTAAAACAAACTATCCCGACACCTACCTGGTTGAAAAGATAATAAAACGTCGTGGTGATAAGTATTTTGTGAAATGGCTCGGCTTAGATGAGAAAAATAATTCTTGGGTTTTAAAAGAAAACTTTTTATAAAATGTATGATTATTGTATTAAATTGTATTCTATTTAAATAAATATTAATAATACTAGTACGATAGAGTTTTATTTAA
>OX384035.1:19385164-19432664 GCA_947534325.1 Agonum fuliginosum | reverse complement strand
TATATCGTAATCATGAAACTTTCATGACCTCTAGAAATTCTATGGTTAAAGTTTTTATAAAAAAATTTTTTCCTACTTATAAATATATGTTTAAAGCTGATTCTTTTATATATTTGAAATTTTTTAAAACCATAATTTACGAGAAAAACCATAAAAACCATCAAATTTTCTTGTATCTACGTCTTCATTGGAATTAATTTTTGTTTTTTTGATTGTTGATGGAATGGTAGTTTGACAGATGTCATTTTGTGATATTTACAATTTTATGATTTTAAATGCATTTATTTTATTTTAAAAGTAATTTGTAAATCATTTCAAGTACTAAGAGAGAAAACGTAAAATTTTAAAATATTTTCGTTAATTTTTATACTATTTTTACAAAAAATTATTAATTTTGACATTTAATAAATGTACAGGTTTTACAAAATTATTTAGGATCCAAGTAGGTAGATTTTATAGGAAAAAATTAGAAGAATGACTGAGCGATCGTATGACAGCTGTCATTTACTGACGTTTACAATTTGAAATTTCCGATGGATTTATTGTAAGTAATAGATATAATGCGAGAAATTTGTAAATTATAACAGGTAAAAATTGTTGGAGCACAGATGTTTTTAACATTTTCGTCAATTTTAATATTATTTAAAAAAAATTAATATATTTTGACAGTCACTTAAAAGTACAGTCACATTAAAAGGCATTAGGAGTTTTAATATAATAATAATAATGTATTTATTTAGCAGAGCTATTAAGAATACAATCACTTTACAGTAAATTTAATAATTTATGCATTTACAATATTTCTTATTTGAATTTTAAACCTATTTACATTAGAATTCTTTACATAAGCTGGTAATTTATTATATTCTATTATTTCCTTATAGAAAATTGTATTTTGGGTAGAAGTTTTATGTCGTTTTTCACGATAAATATCACATGTTTGTCTTGTATTATAATCGTGTACATCTTTATGAAATTTAAACCAGTATAGTAGGTAGAACGCATTTTTAGGTTATAAGTAAAATAAGTTAAACTCATCTTTAAGTTATAAGTCTGTAGGTTAAACTCATTTTTAAGTTATAGTAGTATAGTAGGTAGAACTCATTTTTAGGTTATAAGTAAAATAGATTAAACTCATCTTTAAGTTATAAGTAATATAGGTTAAACTCATCTTTAAGTTATAAGTAAAGTAGATTAAACTTATCTTTAAGTTATAAGTAAAGTAGGTTAAACTCATCTTTAAATTATAAGTAAAGTAAGTTAAACTCATCTTTAAATAGAAATCGTCGTTACATAAAACTTGACTTTAGATAGAACACGTCTTTATAATAATATTTTCACATTCACGCTCGTCACATATATTCACGCTCGTCACTTGTATATTAACTCTCGTCACTTATATATTGACGCTCATCACTTATATATTGACGCTCGTCACTTATATATTCACGCTATTCACTTATATATTGAAGTTTGTCACTTATATATTGACGCTCGTCACTTATATATTGACGCTCGTCACTTATATATTCACGCTTGTCACTTATATATTGACGTTCGTCACATATATTGACGCTCGTCACTTATATATTTACGCTCGTCACTTACATATTGACGCTCGTCACTTATATATTGACACTCGTCACTTTCACATTCACATCCAGAGACGTCAAAAAGTGACACCTGTTACTTTGCCATATGTCTGTTTGACACCTGTTCCTTTGCCATATGTCATTTTGACACCTATCCTCCTTTGCCATATGTCTTATGATTTAACTTGTCTCTAATTTAAACCTGTATATAAATTTAATTCGTTTTTAAGTTAAAGTCGTCTTTAGATAAAACATGTGTCTTTAGATAAAACCCGTTTATATTTAAACTCGTCTTTAAGTAGAACACTTTCGTTCCAAATACTACTACTTATATAAAACTTGAATAAGATAAAACTTTTGAGTTTTAATAATTTTGATTTAACTTCATTTGTCACGATCTACATTAATTATTATAGGCAGAATAAAATTATGTATATATTACGGACAGATTTAAGTGACAACACAAATTTTCTATATGCCACGACGCATTATTTGAGAAATAATTTTATGATCATGATTATGTTAGCATTTCAATAGTATTACTACCTACTTTTGGGTCCACGACATTGATGTATTTGACCACAAACAAAACTGTTTTTTTAAAACTATTAATAAATTTGTATAATTAACAAACATATAGGTTTATGAAGATATTTTATGTCTTAATACTTACCATTCATAGTCACTTTAAACTATCGAGATAAAAATCTATATTTGTTATTATTTTGTAGATAAGGAAATAGGTAAAGAGTGAAGGTATATAATACATTATATAGAAAGAAAAGCCTTAAACAACTGGTGTGTAAAAAGTTTATTTCGAAATATAGTAATGATAGAAATATATGTTTCTAATATTGATATAATAAAATGGAAGAACACAGTATCTTAATTTTTTTTTTCATATTAATTAGTTATATACGAATTAGCATAATATTAAAAATTATTTGTTTAACATAAAAAAATGTATGTGTCACAAAAACATTATTCCTTACAATTTTCTTGTATTAATTTTAATATTTAGTGGTAATAAAAATCTATAATGTATCCATCTCTCAATATCACACACACCCACATTCACAAACACAACACTCACGCACTTACAAACAACAACTACAACAACAACAAAAATAATGGTACGTAGACCATAGAATCGTAGTAATGATTAAACATATACATGAGTGTGTATAAAAATACACTATATACTCTTAGGATTAGTACTTGCTAACCTTTGAGCCATTGTAGAATGTATAATGTATGTAAGTATGTTTGTATGTATGTATTTATGTATGTAAGGGAGTAAGCATATGTGTGTGGATGTGTAATGAGAGAGATACTCACGACTACTTTGTGTAGAAAATAATATATTATATCCCATAAAGTTATTATCATCATCATCTACTTTGTGCAACCACGTAGATAAGATGATACTGCTGATGATTTGTTCAATCCTCATGTAGTTTTCAAATTGTTAGGGATGCAGTTTTGTGACACATATAATTATAGTCTTTCAACGCCATCACCACAACTTCTTATGAATGCCATTACAGAGCAGATGCATATAAAATCACAATTATGTTTTTGTAAATAGTTATCAGTTGTTGTATGGATATTATATAAATAAATTATTGTATAACATGACTATGTTTTTATTTTTTGTCCACTTATACCAAATAATGTGATCCTCATTATTTAATATAAACAGTCAAATATTATTGAAGGGATTTAATATTTCTTGTAAATGATTTACAGACAAAATTAATTATTTCTATTTAATTTTTGTGTTATTCTCAACAATGTTGTAACAAATGTGATCCTCATTTGTAACAAACTGTTAAGTTTTATTTATTTATTCCGTTATATATTATATTATATTCAATTAAGAATCATAAGTAATATTTATAACATTATTACCAAATCACAACAACAGATTAAGAGTCTATAAAAAAGTAATTTTTATATTTTATCATTAATATTATTTATTTTTTCATATTTTAATATTTTCTCGATAAAAACTTTAAACACACCTTTTCTTTGTTTACTCAAAATTATTACATTTTTTTGGTACATTGTATGTAACAATATCAACATTACACGTACTAAGAAATATTTTATCATCACAAATAAATATTTTATGGAATCATCATAAAACATTGCGGATGTAATAATTATATTTTTGATTACGTCGTCACTACGTAATGTATCGATACTGTTATAATGTATCTACTGGTAATAGTGGTAGAGGTTTATGTAAATGTTGTATTTTCAACGATGTTTCAGTAGTTATATTATTTAATTATTAGTAGAAAAATAGTGATATGATATGATTTGATTAATAATTGTATTATTGATTTACATTTTTATTTCGTAACATCTCTATTTTTGATAGTACAGTAATAATAATTAATTTGAAAACTGTACAACATATAAGATTGAAAAATTACTCTATATATCAGTCATATAATATATTTTTTTTACTACTACCATCGTTTATGAAAAAGATGTTCGGTATAATCATTGTTACAATATAATTGCCCTATTCATCTTAATCAATACAAGAAACTCAAGCGAAATAGATTTTGGTTTAGTATCAACAATATTCAAGTAACATATTAGACACATAATTATTACTTATATACAGTAATTTATATGATAATAATAATTATTAACCATATTTAATATTTAATTAATAGTACTTTTACGTAGGTATGTATTTGTTTCATAAATACATGTTTTTCAGTAGCAAGAAAAAATGTTTATATTAGTAATATATAAAGAATATATTATAGAACTTTGTGTGTGTTTTTTATGTTACTAATAATAATTGTTTATAAAAAAATGGTGTTCAGTGATATCATTAAAATTTTCCTTTAAACACCATCTTCACTATAACTAAACCAATACAATTTGGTTTTACTTTTACCGATTTTCCCAGTAACATTACTTTTAATTTTTGTATTAATTTAAATTATATTAGTTTAACTACCTTTATTTTTTAGTAGTAAGTAATTAAACAAAATGATAGCAAAACTTTGTACAAAATTTATATGTAACTAAAATCGTTCATGTAAAACCAATATTATTTAGACTGTTATTTATAATAATATAATTTTAACAACATAGTATACTGCATTATATAATTTAAATATATGTATATTCAGAGAATTAGAATATATAATACATTATTATAAAATAATAAATGTATAATGTACAAAATGTAAAATTATTGCAGTATTATTTAAAAATATATTATTTTAAAGTTACAGTCATAATACATATTGTTATTATATCAAATAATAAAAATTATTTTATAATAAGTTATATGTATGTTTAAGCATCAATAATGTACCCATAACATTGATAAATAATGTTACTACCATTATCATACTTAATAATCAACATTACAAATTAGCGAAGAAAAATATTATTATACCAATATACAGACTTACACATACATATAATTTATGGGATCATCATAAAATATATGTAGTATATTATGTATATAATTAATATATTTTTCTCACATACTAAATAACTTTACGTAATGTCGATAATATCGTCAACCTCCATAGGCTCAGGTTGTAGTAATCGTGGAGGTACTACAACTTTTGGTATAACCAAAGGCACTTCCTGAACTACCGGTAAAATAGCTGAGTAATGTGCGGCTACGCCTGAGTCGGTTAACAATACAGTTAATGGTCGTACATCTTGTAAATCTCCCATGGGAACATATCGGGTAAAATATGCTCCAGGCATGGTACCTTCATCATCGATCCGTTGTAAGTCACCAAGAGATAAATCTCGATTGATATTATACTTTGGATCAATGCGACGACGACCATCGTTACCGGTTGTTGTTACGAAACCCATGTAAACATAGATTTCGCGTCTTGCAATTGTAGCCATAGCATGTAGGTGAGCTGCCCCGCCCCACGCATCTTGACCACCTTGCAAGTTAGACGTCTGGTGTATTAGCTGCTGTACATTATCGTAATCGAAATGATTACGACAATGGACTGTATCGTAAAACGTTGCATTGCGTCTAAAGATCAAGCAACATAATAATCGTAACTTACGATCATAAAATTGTTGACCTAATAAACACAATGACAACGCATGATACAAACACGAGCTATCACCTAACGTTTGTACGACACGACCATTTTGTTCGGATATGACTGAATATATTTGTTGCGTACGAATTCGATCCACAGGATGAATTGTTTCATCAAATACACAGCCACGTTCACGTACTAAACGGCAAATCCATTGTTCACATTGCTCACGAATTTCTTCATTAACCCATGTGTCGAAGGTTTCAAAGAAAATTTCTAATGGACGTTCAGTGTCTATACGATGTATACGATCCAAAATATCATCAATAAGTAAATCATCATCATCACCACATTGACGTTTTTTACTACTATGATGATCAGAAAACTGTTGTAATGATATTGTGGCATGTTTATTATCATCAACAACAGTTTTCATCGGATGTACACGTTTCGTACTAATTGTGGCACCAAAAGTATCATTATTTACCACCTGTTGATTAGGTGCAATAACAACTTTCCATCCACCTAATTTAGACATATTATGCGATACTACTGGCATTGGTGGTTTAAACCAATCAGATTGTTTTGGTCGAGTGACGTCAACTTCATCCATCCAATTAATTAAACTACCAATATCTGGTGCCAGAAATATACAGTCAGGATCGAATTGCAATAGGTATAATCCATCCAGTGTACGTACACGACTAATAGCTGTGTAAAACTGTCCAGAAAAACCTAAGCCACTCGCTGACACTGCAATAATGTCTAATGTTTGCCCCTGCGACTTATGTATAGTAACACCATACGCCAAGTCAAGGGGAAACTGTCGTCTGAAATACTGGAGTTTTTCACCATCCTGATAGCGAATCTCCTGACGGACACGGAAAGTTATCAGACGTTTACTTGGATCATCAATAGCCGCAATAACTATATAGTTATCGGACATACTAACAACCGTAGCCAACGTACCGTTCACCCAACCATGTTCGACATTACGATTTCTGACGAGCATCACACGAGCACCAATTTTCAAATACAAAGCAGCTGGTAAAAGCTGTATCTTTGCACTTAAATTGAAAATATACTCGCGTGCTTTTTGTGGAAGTGGTTTATCACTTCCGTCAACATCTTCAGATGGATAACACCGTTCTTCACCGGGTAACTTAGCCAGTTCTAAACTATTTAACTCATCTTTTTGTCGACGTGTCGGAAACAACATGAGACCACGATCACCAATATCAATTTGTTGTAACTCCGCATTTGTAACAACACGTGTTTTCAACAACTCTATATCGGAATCGTTTGGTTTCCCTAGTCTCACGCGGTTCAACAAATCAGTAAATCTGCGATCACCTTTTTGTCGAACAATTTCCTTCAACACAATAAATTGGAAACCATTTAACAACCTAGGTTGCCAAATATGTTTGCCAATTGGTGGTAATTGTGCTGGATCACCGAACATGATGACACTCTTGCCCGCAAAACGTTTCAGTGATGTCGAAACTTTCTGCTGTGAGCTATGACTGCGTGAATGGTGAATCATACAGTCTTCGAGTTTCATCATAACGCGCTCCTCCAACATTGACACTTCATCGATTAACAACACCTCAAGGCGATCAATCATAAAAGCATCAGTTGTATCGCGTTCAATGTGACTTTCCAAATCTGGTGTCATTCGCAAGAATGTATGGATTGTAATGCCACCAATTAAATGGGCTGCACATCCAGTTGTTGCTAACTTTTGTACAGTCCGTTGATGCTCAATACAGAATGCCACAAATGCATCAAGTAAAAATGACTTGCCCACACCACCACCACCGGTAATAAGGACAAGACATTGTTCACCTTTCAGCCAGGCATCGGTCACAAATTCAAAAGCCGCACGTTGACTTTCCGTGAATTTGGAGATATACTCATTGACCGGCAAGTACTTTCGGATATTTAAATCGAAGCCATCACGTTGATCATCAACAATAACATTGTCATCGTCATCCTCAACAGCTTCGGCTCGTACTCGCTCTCTGTGCATCTGGTAAGGAGCGACAGTTTCCAGCAACTGATCAACGTCTTGATTCTGTAGCCAGTTACCGTCGATCAGACGAGAAGCTATCTCACGAAGGCGATCAAGCGTCATGCCACGCTTGGCTGCACCCTCAAGAAACTGCTTAGCCTCATCTTCCTCCTCAATGAGACCCCTGCTTAAACACTCCTCCAAATATGAACCGGTCTTATCTTTCAAAGCAGCTAAACTTTGTCGATTAACTGGTACATTTTGTAGAAGTTTTGTTAAACAATACATCTCAAGTTCGTTACCGTACGGTGAATACTCCTTAAAGCGTACAACCGCTTCATGTCGTATTCTCTTACGTACAACGCGACCTTTTTTGTCACGTAATGTTACAGTTGCCTCTGATGACAAATCATCATTAGCTACTACAACATTACCGTTAACAAATTCAACATCATCGTTTCCGTTTACATCATCGACAAGTATCTCATTCTCCCGGACACAGGATGATGACTGTAAGTAACGATACTGGGCAAAAAATTGCGGGTATGTTATATCACACAGTATATCCGGTCGATCAAGATACTTTTCCAATTTTGTATCATAATACAATGAGTTGGCATCATTATCTACCACATTACCTGCTTTATCCAACAAATCAGATATCCTTTTCAAAAATCTAAATGATGGATTCACAGAAATAGGTAAATAGACGACTTCACGACTGCTAAATATATGGGGATATTGTAACAGAAGTGTTGCAGCTTCCAGTAAGGAAACTACTCGAGTCTTTAAATACGTTTCACAATCACTTGTTTGGCGTTTATTTGTGATGCGCATACGTATGGGATACTCGGATTTGGCAACATACTTGGCTAGGTACAATTCCCAACCACCGTTCGTTACCTTTTGGACATTAACATGACCATCCCAGAAGAGTAGCAGCTCTAAGTTATACGGTATTATTCTCGAATCCTCAGGATCACGTCGAACATATCGATATCTAACGCCAGTAGTCTCCGGTACTTCAGTATCATTCAGTGCAAATGGAAAACCATATTTACACCGTTTCAACTTTTTTCCCTTTGATCCAGTATAACACCTCTGTGGAAAACATTTGTGTAACTGGATGCTGCCAACAATATCTCGCCATTTCCCATTGTGTGGGTGTTGGACATATCGAGGCATCTCTGCTGATACTACACCATCAGGTACAGTTCCTTCTTCACACCAAACTACCAAATGCGCATGCAGAGAACCACGCTTTTGGTACTCGATTCGAATCCAAAAATCATGTACTTTTCCAAATGGACCTTTAGGATCCTGTAGAAACCTACGGCGAAATTCTTGCAAACGTCTGTAAAACACTACGACAGTTTGCATTGGATATTTCATTGCCGGTAAACCACATTTATGGATTTCCACAGATTCTTTCGGATCAGACGTTTCAAATACACCTGCCATACCATCACGAATGATAGCCTGGAGTTCGGGCCAACTGTCATTCTCTGTTAATGTAACAAAGAAATCCGGTACCCTACCCATGTATTGAGTTATCGCAATCAAATCGAGGGTTTTAGAAGCCCAATAATTCCTGGAATTAGGAATTGAAGCCGGTACCTCCGTTCCATATTGGTCATATGGATTACCGGAGCGCGACTCTATGAGCTTCTGTACAGTGATGGGTACAGCCAATTTCGAAACGTTTACTTTAACCGATGAGTAATATTGGAGACGTTCCTTAATTATAAGATCTAACATGTAAAACATGTAGTCCTCACAATCTCGGAAACGGCCATCACACATACGCAAACGCCAGCGTATATATGCACCACGAGTATAACCTTGATTGTTTGCATGACACCAACCACCGATGCCATACGGTAACAACCACGGAAATACTTTCGCCTCCAAATATTCGTCTTTGTTATAAACATTCACCAATTGATTGTGCTTACTTGTCGCCTCGGAAGACGTCAAGTTCCGCACATGCTGAGTAGCAGTGACAGTATTCCCAACATTTACACCCCGTGAAGGAACATTATATGCAGGAATAATCAGAGCTGTTTTTTCACCATCAAGAACTGATGTCTTGGTTTGATTCGGTCCAGCCGGATCAAAGTCAATATCATCGCTCATGACGGGAATTGTTGTCGGCTGTCCCGGTTTGCGTTTCATAAAACGTAACAGTGTTTCATAATTCGCAGCGAAACTATCATACAAATGGTTATTTTGACGTAACCATCGTAAAGCGGCAACAATTGTTGCATTATTACCACTACCCTGATTTCTATTCGCTTGAATCGGTTGCCGATTAACAATCATGGCGTACATATCAAAATAACATGCGTCGCCCTTACGTTGCGTAACATAATCACCACGTTGTTGTTTAAAAACTCGCAACGCCTCGCTGCTAGCCTTAGCTACATTCGATTTAAGAGCAATCAAACAAACTTGACGTTTATCCTCATTACTCAAAACCGAAATAACCCTAGGCAGCGGCAAGTTTTTCCATGGGTTAGGTGCTAACCGGTACTTGGCTAACAAATCCCATTTACTACACAAAGCACAAACATAACATTTATTTGTAACTACATTAGTAACTACTTTCAACGCTATATCTTTTGCTTCGTAATACATGAAAATATTTGGTTGTTGTGGCAACGTTAATATTTTCATGCGGCTCCTTGAGTCGTTGACGAGCACACAGGAGCACTTAGCACATGCCCCAGCAAACACAGGCGTCAAGCTAAACTTAAAACCAAGTTCCCAATACTTCATCACACTATTAAAAAACAGTTTGATTTTCTTGGCTTCTTGATCATCAGTTATTACAACTGTCGTCGTCATCCTGCCTACAGTACCACTCTCAACACTAGGTCGAAAGTCACCTGTGGCATCAATAACAACTTGCTCAACACCGTCATCATCTGCACCAGCGTTATCAACAGGAACACGTTTCTCTTTACGAAGAGTCGTTATCCGTATAATAATGCCAACAGATGTGTGTTCATTGGGGTAGCGTTCCTCAAAGTACTGCGTGACAAGGTTCCTAAATTGACCGTGATGGCCAATTTTACCTGCCTGCAAACCCAAGTCCAAGGACTTTTGGTTCTCTTTGAGGGCACGCAAGACACATTCACCTAAGAACGCATCTTCCTCGGAGGTCCACCGAGGTACGTAGCACACAGTTTCGCCAGGAAGTGGTGTTCCAGCCCTAGCTTCCACAGCATAATGGAACAACGTACTCGCTGCAAGCTTACACTCAGGATATTCGTATAAAAATCGCTTATGCAATTCTTTAACAACATCCGCATGTTTAGCGGTCACCTCACGTGCTCGAACTAAACAGTGAACCAAGTACCTCTTCTTATCTTCGTCCCAGGCGAAGCGTGGTGATCTCTTCTTCGACGGCATGATCTGTTAAAGGAACAAAAAGAAAATGTGTCCATAGAAAATGAAAATAATAATTATTTATTTGAAATGAAAATTATATTTAACTTTAAAATATCAAAAAATTTTGTTCTAATTAATATAAATTAATAATTAACAAAAATTATTATATAACTATGCTTAGTAAAAACTAAAATACACAACATTTCATACAATAATATGTATGGTATACCCAATATTGAGTAAAAATAGCAAATAGTATGGCTGGTAACCGCACAAACTATTCACATTTATAATAAAAACAAAATGTATGTAATATATTGCGCATTAAGCAGTAAGTGTAATTGTATAGTTTTTCGTAAGTAATACGTAAATATATTCAAGTTATATACTGGCGGAAAAAAAATTAAACACTTGAAATTCGTAAAATTTTCGACCATTTTCAAACCGCCATAACTCAGCGTATTTTCAATCGATTTCGATGAATTTACGAGGGCGAAAAACTTTGAAGTGTCTACTGTAAAGTCATGCATGCAAACTAAGCGCAACCCCATCCGTCCCCCTCTTGCAGTCATATGAAAAAAAATTTAATTTGAAAAATGTCCAACTTTGACGATGTGTACGGAGTTTAACATTTTTTTACATGATCCATCAAACTTGTTCAACCTGTACAGGACTCAAGGAACGAAGTTCCTATACGATGCTTTGGCACAAAGTTATGGGTGTTTTTTAAAAAAAGTGCATTTTTATGTTTATCGCACATAACTCGGCGACTTTTCAACCAAATTAAACGATTCTTTGAGACAAAAAACCCATTGTGGCTCTACTTTAAAAAAACAGTTTCGTCGAAAAACTTCCGACTTATGAGGGAAAAAACCACAAAATTCTATTTTTTCAAACGCCCATAACTTTGTGCCAAATCGTTGTAGGAACTTCGTTTTTTGAGTCCTGCACAGGTAAATGAACAAATTTCAATGTCCTTTTTGTGGATCGAGTCGACAAATTTTTTCCAACTCGGTACATATCGCCAAAGTTGGACGTTTTTTGCCCAAAAATGTGATTTTTGTTCTGGTTTTGAACGGTACGATAAGAGATCATCCTAATCTGAATTTACCTCCTTAAAGTAGAGCCACAATTGGGTTTTTTCCAGGAAAGAATCGTCTAATTTGGTTGAAAAGTCGCTGTTTTGTGCGAAAAACCTAAAAATTCACTTTTAAAAAAAAAACCATAACTTTGTGCCAAATCATCGTAGGAACTTCGTTGTTTGAGTCCTGCAGAGGGAATTGAACAAATTTTAGTGCCCTTTTGGTGGACCAATTCAAAAAAATTAAACTCCGTACACATCATCAAAGTTTGACATTTTTAAAAATAAAAATTATTTTCTTTCACATGAGTGCTAGAGCGTGGGCGGAAGGGGTTGCGCTTAAGTTTGCATACATGACTTTAAAGTAGACACTTCAGAGTTTTTCGCTCTCG
The DNA here is from genome assembly GCA_947534325.1 of Agonum fuliginosum. Classification (NCBI taxonomy): domain Eukaryota; kingdom Metazoa; phylum Arthropoda; class Insecta; order Coleoptera; family Carabidae; genus Agonum; species Agonum fuliginosum. The sequence goes on along the minus strand of OX384035.1, from coordinate 19,420,143 downwards.
AAGATTCATCGAAAGTGTTTCATTTTTTTCCGCGTATATGTTTCTTTATGATATTATTTCCATACAGATTTTGTAAAAAGTTATTAAATTTTATACCAATTAAGATGGGTAGTAATGCGTTAATAATATAGTATTTGAAAGATACTATATTAAATGACAATTAATAGCAAACAAAACTGATTAAGATTATTATCATGTGTAAAATTTTACCATTAATATAGATAATATTTAGATAAAAATTGTAAATTACAATATGTTGTACTTGTCATTTTTATAAAATTTATTAGCTAAAACCGAATATAGAATGACAAAAATTGACCTTGTGAAGGTTAAATGTAAAATATTTGAATATACACGTATGTCAAGGTTTAAACTATTTTCTATAAAGCCAGGTTAAAGAAGATAATAAATAATGTGTACTTACCAATAATCGATGATGGGAACGCTGTAAAAACGCAATATATAGCAAAAATAGCACTAACAACAGAACGGTTAGCTGCACCTTCTATTTAAAAAAAGTGCGAGTGACGTAAAACTTAAGAAACCTAAATAATATTGGTATAATTTATTAGACACATAACAATTGCAAATAAATTAATAGCATAACAATAAGTCAATTGTCATATTATTAGATGTAAAATATAATTTATTTAAAATTATTTTGTAAAAATTGGAAAAGAAAAAGTGGTTGCAACATTGTAGGTAGTGGTAGATTTTTGAACTATAACTAATATTTAAATAGTATATTTTATTTATAGTAATAATATAAGGCAATCACAGTTGTTAATAGGTATATTAATAATTTTATAAATATTAAACACACACACTAACGAACCTACTAATTTTTAACTGAAATTTGCAAGTGACGAAATGAGTTATATATTAATTTTGTAAACATCTTTATTAGAGAAATAATAACAAAAATACAACAAATTATATAATTAAAAATAATATGATTTTAAGTTATATTTATATCAAACTCAAATTTCAAACCATGACACTGCCCATAAGATTCCTGTGTTATCGGCTGTAACCGTGTAGACTGCGCCATCTCGTGACAGGTACGACAACTAACGTAATCCAAGATTTTATCCCTTAGCATTATTATTATTAAAATAATAGAAACATTATTATATGAAACAAAAAATAAAAGAATATTTATTTATTATTGATTGATACTGGATAAAAGATCTTTTACGGCTAACTTCTTGTGGATGATGAACATATGCAATTTGTAAACAAACAAACGATGAAATAATTAGTAGGTAACACTGAGAAAGCTATAATTTCTCATGAAAATTGTATTATTTACCTAAAACAAAATAATATTTATGTATTTTAGGTGTTACTGCACCTTTTAAAATAATACAAATGTGGAACCTAACTCCATTGCTTGATAACAACTGTCATAAGACTGACGGATGTTTTATAACGCTGAATTAGATAAAAATTTCATTATTTTATCATATGATCACCTCGTAAAACGTGAATTAGAGGGACATAAGCAATTTTTTGACCTTAAAAAGACGATGAAATAAGGACCATGTTTAACACTGTCAAAGGCTATAATATCCCATTAAAATTACCTGAAAGAACGAATCCAATAGGAATTAATAGTACTGGAATTGAACTTGAAATCTCGATATAAATGTTTATGTTAAATAATAAAGACTTGTCATAAAACATACGTATACATTAACAGAAGTCAAAATATAAAATATACAAAATCAAACAGGTAATTGTGACGTCCTCTTGAATTTTAGCGTTTAACTGACAACAAAAACTTAAAAAATATACAAATTCTAAAACACTACCTTACCTACTAAAAATGTCAAAATCTGCTGTCTCTCACTCCTAATGCCCTGTTTACACATGGACACATAGAAGTCACACACACGCAACAGTAAAAAATACTGTGTATGTTGCTTTAGTGGCTGTAGGATAATTGAGGTAACTGCATTTGAAAATAATAGGACTACATAATTATATAGGTATTTATTTTTTAATGCTTTCTATAATTTGGCCTAGCATAAATGCAACTGTTTCGGGGTGCTGTAAAAAATTAAGTGTGTATTACTTGATTTATTATATAACGTTATAAATATTTACAATATATCCTGGAGGTTGTTGTTGTTGCTGCCGTTGTTGTTGCTGCTGTTGTTGTTGCTGCTGCTGTTGTGGGTGATGTTGTTTTTGATGCAATTCTCTTTGTTTTTGCTCTGAAAATACAAAAAAATTAAATGTTTTTAACACACACACACACGCACGCACGCGCGGTAGGTACCTTTTTTGGCTGCTACTTTTTTCACTGAAATTGAAAATTGTACAATAATTATTAGATGTTGTATAAAATATTTGCAATTTGTTTGCCTTACTTTTTTGACGTTGTCGCCGTTTTTTATTCTTGATTGTTTTATTTTTTATTGCTGCAGCTGAAACAATAATAATAGTCGGTATTATGTAATCAGTATATAATATACAATATATACTATACAATTATTATTTAACTATTATTTATCTTTACTTCTAAATAACGAATAATTTACATCAATATCTGTTCCAAAATGTCAAATCATAAACAAATAACCGAAGTCATCGTACTTCTATTACGATGATATTTTTGACTAACTTAATTCCACAAATTGATGATTTTCATGTATGTACGGAACATTCTATATTTATATAAATATTATTGCTCTTACCATCTTTTGTCTGTGGATCTTTGTTTAGTTCTGAAATTTCAAGACATTATTAACATATTAATACAAAAAACCTCATTATTGCGCAAGAAATATGAAATTAACAAACCTTTTTTCTTATTCGTTGCGCTGCCACGATTAGAAACTGATGTTGTTGCTGAAATAAAGATAAAACTCGGTATATAAATATAAATTATTGTCCACATAGCACAAAGTAAAAGATATCTTTAAAAGTTATCCTATACATCTCTTACTAATATCTATGTTACATTTCTGAAAATCGATTTATTAAGTCAATTATAGAAGCAAACCTAAAAAAGTAATACCATTTATATCGCAATTATGTACGACGCGTTGATGTAACTGAGGATTTAGCAACACATAACAATGCTGAATTTGAGGATGATCTGCCAACTTTTATGTTCATAGTATTTAAAATATCTTCACTATGACATCATAGGTATCGTTGTTAAGACTTTAAAATATAACTATAAAATCAATTTTAGGAGATATGAAAGGGATATCTTTCGATATTATCTTACAGATATTCTTAATAAGAAACCCTAGAGATATCTTCTAGTTAATTGTGCTTTTTGGATGCTCTTACCAACAGAAGGCATCGCTGTTGTAACAACATCAGTTTCCATCTTATTGTCAACTGTAATATAATCAAAAATTAATAATGCATATAACAATAATTATTTCTATATTTAATATTATTACAATGATATTGGGATGACTAACACCTAACACTCATTAACATCCGATAATCGCGTTCCTATATTCTACAAATTTCTGGAGTAGCATATTTCCGATTCGATAATTAAAGAATTGATAACTTTCATGTAAGTACAGATAATACAATATTTAATATAGGTAAATATATATTGTTGCTCTTCCAAGATTGTGTGTTGGGCTCATTTATCTTTATTTGTTCTTAAATTTCGAGACATTATTAACATAATTAATACGAAAAAACCACCTTACTGCACATTTAAAGAAATATGAAATTAACTAACCTTTCTTGTCTTGCCCCGCTGTTAAGTATTGTTCATTATCATTAGATGTTGAAGGTGTTGCTGAAACAAAATTAAAACTCAGTAAATTGTATGACTCGTTTTATTACTATTTATATAAATATTAATTATTGTTTTTACCTAGAGCAGACGATTCTGCGATAGCAACATCTTCAACATCTGCTGCTGCTTTAGCAATCACTTTGTCCATGTTGTCTTCTGTAATATAATCAACAAATAATAATGCATATATAACTATAATTATTTCTATATTCAATTAATCATAATATGTATTACATTACCTAATTCTACTACGTTTTCTCTTGCTGCCGACATTTTTAATAAATGGGGTATCCCCGCAGGATTCTTCAGTCACTAATACGATGATATGAGGTACAGACTAATTTTTAAATTATTAATGTATATTATTATATTATTGCAAAAATGTTTATATTGAAGAACAAACCAAATGTACATATTATAAGTGTAATAGGTATATTATTTTAATTTATATAAGATTAGAAAAAAAATATTTAGTTGACAATATAAATATGGTATGAACCGTTCAGTTGTCCCGTTAAAATTCAAGTACCTATATAGAGTTTTTGTATAAAAATTAGCAGTACTAACAACTAATTTTTTATTAATTTTGTAAACTGGATTAACACAATATTGTTTAGAATTTGTTTAGATCATTCCGAAACTAAATAGGAACATTCTCAGACGACAATCATACTCAATATCAGTCTACATGTTTAATTTGAAATTATAGAAAAAGAAAATTGTTTGACAACATTGTAGTGGTAGATTTTTGAACCATTACCATTAATACGTGCCACGCCGCACACCAAAGTAACCTGAAGTTGTTACATAAATGTGAAATGATCACTGCTACATTTTAGAACATAAAATACAATACGCAGAAATACCCCATTCATATGTTTTTAATTTCATAGATATTAAACACACACACTAACAAATGAACCAATAATTATTACCTAAGAATTGCAAGTAACGAAATGAGTTGATATTAATTAACGACAACATTTTGTAAACTTCTTTATTACAGTTATAATAACAATAATACAACAAATTATATAATTAAAAGTAAAATTATTTTTAGCTATATTTACATAAAAGTCAACCACACAGACCATAAGATTCCTGTGTTATCGGCTGTAACCATGTAGACTTCGCCATCTCGTGACAGTTACAACAGCTAACGCAAGATAGTTCCTCAGTATTATTTTTATTATTAAAATAATAGAAAAATAATAATATTAAATAAAAAATTAAACAGCACAATATTTATTTATTATTGATTGATACATTTGTATAAAAGATTTTTTACAGCTAACTTCTTGTGAATAATTATGAACATTATGAAATTTGTTGACGATGAAATAATTAGTAGGTAACACTGAGAAAGCTATAATTTGCCATTAAAATTGTATTATTTACCTGAAACAAAATAATATTAATGTATTTTAAATATTTAAAATGTAGAAACTTCTATAAGAAACCATTTGTCAAAGTAAATGTCGTGTAAAAATTGTTCGTCTTGCATTTCGCCAAAGTATAAACAGTTTAGAGTATACCCTCCGTAGTTTCATGTACCACTCACGTTTATAAACAATTTGGTATAGTTTTAAACATATATAAGCTCATTTGGTATTATATGCTTCTTCTGGTCTTCTTCCAATTTATCTGTTGATTATTTCCTTGTATAAAATGTACATACATCAACTTTTATATCATGCGAAGTTTATTATTAAAGTATGAATAATAATATTGATGTTATGAGGTATTATTACTTATAATAATAAGAAATAATAATGTATAAATAAGATGAAAATCTTATACCATGTACTAATATAACGATAACCTAAAATTTTTTGACGTAAACTTAAGCCAGTGTTGCCAACGTAGTTGAGAAAAATAACGTGCAAAATAATCGTATTTACTATAAAATTATCGTACAAATGATAATTTAATTAAATATAGATATTTAAAAATAAATAAATTTTTATATAAGTTATATAGGAAGTAATTCAAATATGAATAAATTGAAATAAATTTGTAAAAATTTTAAAATTAATATACAGTTGGTAACACTGACTGCGTGTTTTTCGGTTGCTAGGTAACAGCAATGACGTGTTTTTCGGTTGCTAGGTAACAGTAATGACGTATGTATGTAATACCAACATAAATTTAGTAATTTTATTAGTAACTTAGCAAATTAATGAATATTTTAATGAATTATAAAAAACTCCGACGCAATTGAGAAAAATAAGCTTTAAACGGGGTCTTAGAATTTTTTTCTCTTTAAATTGATATATGTTAGAAAATGTGAGAATCATAATACGAAATGTTTGCAAGTATATTATAAATTAAGGGATGGTTGTGTAACCAGTATAGTAGGTTAAACTCATTTTTAGGTTATAAGTAAAATAGATTAAACTCATCTTTAAGTTATAAGTAATATAGGTTAAACTCATCTTTAAGTTATAAGTAAAGTAAGTTAAACTCTTCTTTAAGTTATAAGTAAAGTAGGTTATCAGTGTAGTAGGTAATACTCGTAATTGGCTTAATTTGATTGTAGGTTTAATTCATAATCGAATAAATTTAATTTGAAGTTTCAATTATTAAATTAATATACAGTTGGTAACATTGCCTTGGCGTGTTTTTCGGTTGCTGGGCAACCGTTATGACGTATATATGTAATACCAACATAAATTTAGTAATTTTATTATTAATTAATTATAAAAATACTAAAGACACATAGAGGTAAACATAAGTTTTAAACGGGATCTTAGAATTCTTTTCTCTTAAAATTGATGTATAATATGTAAACTCAGATTAAATAATTTTTGTTTTTAAATAATATTTGTCTTTAGATAAAACTTGTTTAAATAAAATTAATTTTTAAATAGATATCGTCTTTATATAACTTTATATAGAACACGCCTTTAGAATAAACTCGTCTTATAATTTAACTTGTCTCTAATTTAAATTTGTAGGTATATAAATTAAATTTGTTTTTAAATTAAATTCGTCTTTATGGTCATGATTATGTTAACATTTCAATAATATTATTACCTGCTTTCAGGTCTACGACATTAATGTATTTCACCACAAACAAAACTCGTAATACTCGTAATTGGCTTAATTTGATTTTAGATTTAATTCATAATCGAATAACTCGTTTTTAGGTTATATTCATCTTTAGATAAAACTCATCATTAAAATAAATTGGTTTTTAAGTAATATTTGTCTTTAGATAAAACTTGTTTAAATACAACTGATCTTTTAATAGAAATCGTCTTTACATAAAACTTGACTATAGATAGAACAGGTCTTTAGAATAAACTCGTCTTATAATTTGACTTGTCTCTAATTTAAACTTGTATTATAAATAAAATTCGTTTTTAAGTTAAATTAATCTTTAGACTAAACTCGTATTTAGATAAAACATTCGTCTTTATGATAAACTCGTTTTTAGATAGATCTAAGTTTTCCATCCGAAGCTTGTATGGATATCCCATCCAAAGCCTGTGAGAGTGTCTCCATCCAAAGTCTGTGGAGATATCCCATCCAAAGCCTGTGGCGGTGTTCCATTTTAATACTGTTAACACGCCCCATCCAAAGCCTATAGAGGTGATCCATCCAAAACATGTGGAGATGTTCCTTCTAAAGCCACCCACACACACATACAAACACACAGACAAACATAAACACAAACACATACACATTACACATACACACCAACACACGCACACACAAACATACGCACACACAAACATACGCACACACCAACACAAACTCAAACACATACACAAACACATACACTCAAACATTTACACACAAACACATACACATACACACAAACACATACACACCAATACACGCACACACAAACATACGCACACACCAACATAAACTCAAACACATACACACAAACACGTAAAACATATACACACAAACATACGCACACACCAACACAAACAAAAACTCAAACACCATCACATACACACAAACACACTAACACATACACAAAAACACATACACACAAACACATACACACAAACACACTAACACATACACAAAAACACATACAAATACACACAAACACATACAGACAAACACAAACACATACACACAAACACATACACACTAACACAAACACATACACACAAACACAAACACGTACACACAAACAAATGCACACAAACACATACACACAAACACATCAAACACATACACACATACACACAAACACATACACACAAACACATACACGTACACACAAACACATACACACAATCACATACACACAAACACATACACACCAACACATGCACACACAAATATACGCACACACCAATACAATCACAAACACATACACACCAACACGCGCACACACAAACATACGCACACACCAACACAAACACATACACACAAACACGTACACACAAACACATACACACAAACACGTACACACAAACATATACACACAAACACATACACACAAAAACATACACACACAGAAACACATACCCAGAAACGCACACACCAACACACGCACACACTAATTATTAACATTAGATTTTAACTGAGATTATTTGCAAGTAATGCAAGGAGTGTTATATATTAATTTACGACCTCATTTTTAAACCATCTTTATTAAGCCCATTTTACATTGAGCAATATTGCAGATGCAAGTGCAAATTTTGACAAGTTGCTTCAATATTGCATGAGTGTAATACAGAAATTATAAAATTATTATTCTAATATATCCGTTCGTGTTCATATATAATATAATATTGATTAGAATTTGTTTAGATCCTACCGAACAGGAACATTCTCAGACGACAATACCCAATATCAGTCTACATGTTTAATTTAAAATTATTTTGTAAATTGCTGAAAAAGAAAATTGGTTATTAGCTAAGAATTGCAAGTAACGAAATGAGTTGATATTAAATTATGACCACATTTTGTAAACTTCTTTATTACAGAAATAATAACAATAATACAACAAATTATATAATTAAAAATAATATGATTTTTAGCTATATTTACATCAAATTTAACCACACAGACCATAAAAATTCCTGTTATCGTCTGTATCCATGTAGACTGCGCCATCTCGTGACAGTTACAGTTCCTCAGTATTTACGTTTATAAACATATTTGTACAGATTCAAACACAACATATTAATTTACAAAAAACTATCTGTTCATTATTTATTCATAAAATATCTCTGCAAAAAATTATTTCATTGTATAATATTATAATATGTCCTATATACCTACGAACAACTTTTATTTATGTCATGCGTAAAGTTTATAAATAATAATATTTTTGTCAGATATTATTATTAATAATAATAAGATATAATAATGTATAAATAAGATATTGTACAACGTACTTTTACCCTATAAATATCTGACGTTTGTGAAATAAACCATCATCATAATATGCTGCCTACTTCAACTTTATTTCTACTGGGACAATGAAATACTGTTCTAACAATACATAACACTAGTATTACATTGTTCATATATTTGTATTAATAAATCCCAACTATAATATCCCATTAAAATTGTATTATTTACCTGAAACAAAATAATATTAATGTATTTTACGTGTTAATGTACCTTTTAAAATATAATACAAATGTCAAACCTAAATCCAGAACTTAACACCACCACCAACAAAACAGTCATAAGAAGACTGATGGATGAATATTAATATTATTGAAACACACTTTGTACAGAACATGTCAATATTATTGACATTTATATTATTAAGTATGAGATTTAGATATTTTATCATAAATATAGAAAACGCGAAATGATTTGATGGTTTAATTAGGTTACTAAAGAAAAAATAGCCGGCGCATCGTGAAACTGTTTTACAAACAAAAAATAATGTCAAGATCCTCGTCTGAGATTCAGATCTGTCAGCAAATATATTTGAGCCACTCTGTACAGTATATCTAAAAGCAAGTCAATAAGAGTATAAGAATTACCTAGTCTCTGATACAAAATACCTAATAAATTTTATTATCAATACGAAAACCAAGAAAGTGTTGTCAAAGAGTAAGAAAAAAATGTTGTCATTCGTCTTGCATTTCACCGCACCAATGTTTAGATAGACACGACAACAACTTACGTTTCTAAACTATTTTGTACAGATACAAAATACATATTTACAACCTGATCTGATTTTCTTTTTCCGTAATATCTCTGCAAAATAATTATTTCATTATACTATAATATTATGTTTCATACCTACATACAACTTTTATATAGTATGTTATGCGCGTTACGTTTAGAAATAATAATATTGTTGTTAGATATTATTACTAATAATAATAATAATAATAAGATACAATAATGTATAAATAAGATCTTGTACTAATTATAAATCAATAACCTAAAAAAATATCTGACGTTTAATAAGAGATCAGGAGATCAGTGTTGCCAAGCTAGTGGAAAAAAATATCATACATTAAATACAAAATAATCATATTTAAGATATAATAAACGTAAAAATTTGTATAAAAATAATATAAATATATAAATAAGTTAATTATTTATCAATTATATATAATATAAAAATGAAATAATAGAAATTGAAAAAGTAAATTTCTAAAATTATTATAGAGTTGGTAACATTACACTTAAGATTATTCAATAAATATGTATTTTAATTAATAATAAAAAAGTAAAGACATAGAGAGAAAAAGTAGTTTGAAACGGGTTCTTAGAATTTTTTTCTCTTTAAAATGATATATAATATATGAACTCAGAATGATTTTACACAATGTTTGCAAGTATAATATAAGAATAAAAGTTTTAACAAGTCAGTTAGATAATTTGACATTTCTCCACTAATAATTTTGTGTATAAATACTAACATGTTATATTTAACAAATTTTTTTACATTTAGCCAATTTAAACTCTGAAGCATGTACTCCACACTTGTGTACTTATTACAATTTAAAATTGCACGCATAGCCCTATTTTGTAATACTTGCAGTCGGTCAATTTCTGTATTATTGCACATAAAAAGAATAGTTGATACATAATTGAAATGAGGTAGAATTATTGCATTAAAAATAGTTTTCTTAGCCTGAGTAGACAGTATTTTTCTTAATCTATTTAGGAACCCTATTTTCTTGGAAATCTTTTTACATAAATAATTAATATATGACTTAAATTTTAAATCACAGCTTAATATTATACCTAAATATTTAATTTCAGTTACTATTTCTATTTCACAATTATCTATCAGTATTCTTAAATTATTTTGCCGGAAGATTTGTAGGTACTTCGGGTGTCCTATGATCATTACCTTACTTTTAGAAGCATTAAGTTTTAGTTTGTTACATTTTAACCAATCAATTATATTAATTAATTCACTATTTATTTTATCTGACAAGTCATTGACATTCTTACCCGACATGTAGAAAACAGCATCGTCTGCAAATAAGTGACATTTTAAAAATTGGCACTCATTTACTATATTATTAATGTACAGAATGAAAAGTAAGGGTCCCAAGATACTCCCTTGGGGGAGCCCAACATTTATACTTGCTTCAGATGAACATATTTCGTTACATTTTGTTTTTTGTAACCTGTTAGTTAGATAGCTCTTGAACCACTGAAGACATGTACCGCCTATTCCATATTGTCCTAATTTACTTATTAATATATCTCTGTCAACCGTCTCAAATGCTCGTTTTAAATCTAAGAATATCGCTACTACTGCATTATTATTATCAGTTGCATTTTTCCAATCATTTATTACAAATTGTAACGCAGTTTCACAACTGTATCCTTTTCGGAAACCTGACTGACATGATGTTAGTAAATTATTATCCTCTATGTATTGAATTAATTGTAAATAGACTGCCTTTTCCAAAATCTTTTCTAAAGCTGGTAACATATTTATAGGGCGACATTCTTCCGCTTTTACAGTATTATGAATTTTTTTAATAGGAACGATAGTAGAAACTTTAAGTTTACCTGGTACTGTCCCTGTTTCTAACGAACTATTAACAACATTTATGATTTTATCCTCTAACACATCTATAAACTCCTGTATTATCCCTATATGTACATCATCAGGACTAGCTTTATTGGATAAACTGTTTACAATATATTTTAATTGATCATAATCTAATAATTTGAAATTCATTAATTCAGAAGTTACTACTGGATTGCATTTAACATTAGTACTATTGTTTGTATGTATAGATAATACAATATTATTTATGCTATTTATAAAGTAAGTATTTAGTTCTTCTACTATTACCTTCTTATCAGTATGCATAGTTCCATTTATTGATAATTTGTTGAAATTATTATCTTGATCTTTAACAGTAATTTCTTTTATTGTTTTCCACATCAGTTTAGAATTTCCTTTACAATTGTCTATGTTTTGTTCATAGAATCTTTGTTTTTCAGTTTTAATTGTTTGCCCTACCTTATTTCTACATATTTTGTATAATTCCCAATCTGCGTTATTTCCTGTTATTCTGAATTTATTGTAAGCATAGTATTTTTGTCTAATAGCTTCTAACACTGTACTGTTAAACCATTGTTTTGTATACGTTTTACAAATTATTTGCTTTTTTGGCATATGCCTATCAATAATATTCTTAATATCCTGATAGAATGCTTCAAATTTTGTATTTACATTATCATCCCTAAAATTATATACAATTGTAGCTAGTGAATGTTTAAAACTATCATAATCAGCTAATCTATTTCTTACAGTTATTTTATGCAATGTTTGCTCATTTTTATTTTGTACTTTAATTTTAATTTGTATAACTGAGTGGTCCGTAATAATAGAATCTTCTACCACTGTACACTCAGTATTATAATAGTCATTAGTGAAGACTAGATCTATCATAGTTTTATAAGTGTTAGATATATGAGTATAATTATTAACCAATTGTATTAATCCTGTATCATTCATGACGTTTTTAAATCTATTAACATAATTACATGTATTATCTAACCAGTTTAAATTAAAGTCTCCAGTTATAATAACATTATTTGTAGCTGAAACTAAACTTTCTACAAAATAATTCATATTATTTATAAATTCGAGGTGATCACCATTTGGAGAATGGTACACACAACATAAAGTTGTTTTCACATCATTTAAACATATTTCAATTACTAATACCCAATAATTCATCTGAATCACCATTTGTTCTTTTACAGTATATGATACATTTTTTTGTACGTAACATAACACTCCTCCAGTATGCCTGCTCACAGAGTCCACTCGTATTGTATTGTAGTTCTTAATAGCAACTTCGAAGTCTTCAATGTCAGCTGTTAGATGAGTCTCAGTCAGGCAAGCCACAATTGGTTCATGATCACTAATGTACTTTTCAATTTCGTCTCTGTTTTTTAAAACACTTCTTGCATTTAAACACATCACCACTACACTGTTCTTTAGTTGCTATTTTTGACTATCTACTTTCCATTTATTTGACTGTTTCTCTAGTTGACGTTTAAACACTACACAATTCTTATCAAAAGATGAATGGTTGGTGTCTAAAGTCATGTGATACTTATTATTAGCATAAATACAATTTACACATTGTACTCCAGTTGTGCATTCACCCTCGTGTTTAGTAGCTCCACACTTATAACATGATGCATTATTCGTACATCGGTCTGCCCTATGATTAAATCCATGACACTTGTAACATCGTAATGTGTTTATATACTGATATGCTTTACATATGCTCCATTTAATCTTTAATCTTCCTTCTTCTATAATTTTTTCAAAAATATCGAAATTACTACCTTCAATAATAGCCATGTACCCGTTTTTTATACTTTTCTTCATCACAACCACTTTTAACTCTATATTTGGATCAGAATAGAATACTGTGTTTTGCTGTTGTATGCAATCTAATAATACTTGTTCAGTCATTTCTTCTTCAATTCCAACGATTTTTATCCTAGGCTTATACATCTTTGGCTCATGAATGTTAAACTGTTTGCCTAATTTTTGTTGAACTTCAGTAACTAATGTTGCTTTTTCTTCTCTGCTGGAACAAATTATCGCAACTCTATCATCTTTCATATTTTTAAAGCCTTCAACACCTACAGCTAGTTTAGTGGGATCTACATTTTTCTTAATTTCTTGTCTTATTTTTTCTGCCGATATTGTTTGACCATTCTTGCCTTGAACTACAAATGTTTTTGAAATTTTGCTTTTGACAGCAGCTGAGTACTGACTGTTATCCTTTTTCTCATTTACATCCTTATTAATAATTTGGATTCCATTTAATTTTTCTTTTATAATATCTATATCTTTCTTTAATTCAGATATATTAGTGTTTACTAATTTTCTAACCTCACTTTCCTCATAACATGAAGTACAGTACCACTTTATTCCAGGGCACTTCTGAATGACCGTGTATTGTTGATCTGTAATTTTAACACATTTTAAATGAAACCAACCACCACAATTTCCATCACATCCCAATATGCTTTCACCATCGAAATCAATTTTACATGTATGACACCGTTTATCTGCTTCCATACTAGAAGCCATTCCAACATGAATTTTATAGTAGGTACATTCAAAGTAAAAATTATAACCAGTATTTTGTAACTTCCGGTTTTATAATTTTACCGGATGTTATCACAAAACCATCGCCTTTGGTATCAAATTAAAGGGCTAAATGTGGGTACTTCATAAAATCGTTAAAAATGGTAACCGACGATCGGTTTTTTGTTTTCATAATACTTTCTTAAATTTATATATACCTAATCAAGTTTGATATACACATAACATTTATTGTGCCTGCCAAACTTATATTCTTGCTTAAGAATGATGTATAAAATTATATAAAATGGAGGCCGATCTAGTAATTACAAAAAAGTATTGTAATCGTGATTTTTTGACAGTTCTAGATTTTGGTGAATCTTCACAGTTAAGACCCTACTAAACCCAAAAACCAATTTAAAAAAAGTTGGTCTGTCACTCTGATATTCCACGGATATTGGATAACTTAAAAAAAGGTCATCTTGACTTCCATTTCAAGGTCATGGACACCCTGTATATAACCAGGTGACCTAGAAACTCGCTGATGACGTTGCCCACTTGTCGCTAACTTCAAGATCATCTTGACTTCCATTTCAAGGTCACCTCCACTTCCAGGGTTGTTCCATGCCTCATGCCTCATCCGCATGCCTCATCCGCATGCCTCATGCCTCATCCGCATGCCTCATCCGCATGCCTCATCCGCATGCCCCATGCCCCATCGTCACCCCTGTTGTCCACTTGTTGACCTATATTTCAAGGTCATTGTGACTTCCATTTCGAGGTCATTGTGACTTCCATATATGTTATTTGAAATAACATGTTAGTTAATAAGCTAAAAACCACAATGTGATATGAAACAGGAAGTATGCTAATGAGTGAGTAATTTTTAAAACCACAATGTGATAAGAAACAGGAAGTATGTTAATGAGCTAACAATTTTTAAAACCACAATGTGATATGAAACCGGACGTGCTCTAATGAGAAGAAAAATAAGAAGAAGTATGGAAATTTTTGTAGTGATAAGAATACATATATAAGAGCTGAATTATTATTTTTATTTAATGTTATTCGAAATGAGTGCTGCTGCTTTGGTAAAGAAAACTGTATCTGATTTAAGTGATAAAGTAATTGAAAATTTCAGAAATGCATTTGATTTGATAAAAACTGACGATCAAGCAGAAAAGTGGCTTAAACATGTAAATAAAATTATTTTGTTGTTATATAAACGTATACGACAATATAAACATGTAACGTTTAAAGATGAAAATTTGCTGAAACTAGAAGCCAATTTAACAATACTTAAAGCATATCGTGAGAAGTTGAAAAATTTGAAAAGTCATAAAAGAAAATATGGTGCGGGTGTTAGTGTTAATAAAAAGAAAAATACTTTATTATGGCAAGATGTAAATTCCGTATTTAAAAATAGAATTAAAACTGGTGCTATTATTAATAAACCAGGTATTAAAGATCCAAAAATATTTTTTAATAAGGCGAAACAAATATTTAAGAATAAAATAAAATCGGCATTGGCATTATCTATTTTAAAAGTAAATGTTATATTTAGTGCTGATTTTATTTTACCACATACTGGTGCTACGGAAATAAAAACTTTCTCTACTGCAAACAAAGTAATTGATAATTCAATGAACATTGATGAATGGTATATGGAGAATGTAGTAGATAAGATTTTGCAAGAGCTTGAAGAATTTCAGGAAAGAGATTCAGGATGGGCATTGAATGAAATACTTCATTTAAAAGTAAATATGAATAACTATAGTCCTATTACTATATCTAAATACATAGATTTACCAAAACAGATAAAAGATAAAAAAGCTATTATAAATGTTAAAAACGACGACGAGTATTGTTTTTTGTGGGCTATTGTATCTGCTTTATTTCCGGTGGATAAAAGTTCTGATAGAATTTGGTCATATCCACATTTTTCCGATGTACTCAACTATACAGGACTGACGTTTCCAATGAAACTTAAAGATATACCTAAATTTGAAGATATGAATAGATTAAATATTAACGTTTATACATTGGAAATTTTCAATAAAAAATATGAAGTTGTTCCGGTAAAATTATCAGAGAAGAATTTTGAAAAATCTATACATCTCTTAATGATGTACTCAAGTAATGAAGAAGAAAAAGAAGAAGAAGAAGAAGAAGAAGAAGAAGAAGCATTTAACTGTTTTTCGGATATATTTCAGTACTATTTCGAAATTAATTTTCCTATGAAGAGAATCACAACAAATAAGATGACGTGTGATTGGATAAACGATAAAGTAAAACAATCTAGTGCAAATTTAAAATCTTTATTTCTCCTCATGAAAAATTATCCCAGGCTCAACGATATATATAGACATAAAAAGAAGCAGCACATGACCCTTGTGCGTGAAACCAAGAAACTTTTTTATCAAAATAAAATATTCTCGTCGGATAATATTTCGAAAAGTGTTTGGAACGTCATCAATGGGGAAAAGATTGCAGAATCTGGTATAATATTAAAGGTTGATGATGGTGTGATAAATGACCAAACCAAAGTGGCAAATATTTTTAACGATTTTTTTACGAGTGCTCCTCTGATGTTAATTGATTCACTACCACAAAATACCGACGAAGCTGTTTATAATGCTGGTAGTTTAAATTGTGATAACGTAAATATGTTCTTGTTTCCCTTTTGTGAAGATGAATTACTCCAGTTACTGATCAATAAACTAAAAAACAAGAAATCCGCAGGACCAGATGAGATTCCTTGTTTTCTGGTTAAAAATGCAGTCGAGTATCTTATAAAACCGCTAACATATTTGGTAAATCTATCCCTTCAATCGGGATGTTTTCCCAATAAGTTAAAATTATCAAGAGTCATACCAATTCACAAAGGTAAAGAGAAATTTATTGCAAATAACTACAGGCCAGTCTCGATCACTTCTATATTTTCTAAGATTTTTGAATATGCTTTTTTGCAAAGATTATTAGAATTTTTAGATGACAAAAAAATAATTAACAATAACCAGTTTGGCTTCCGTAGAAACAGATCAACTTTGGATGCCTTACAAACTCTAATAAATCAAATTACTACAAAACTCGAAAATAATGAATGCCCCATAGGGATCTTTTGCGACTTTAGTAAGGCATTCGACTGCATTGACCATGCTTTATTAATCCAAAAACTTGAATCAATTGGTGTCAGAGGAATACCCCTTAGCTGGATTCAAACTTTCCTAAACAATAGAGAACAGTACGTCAGTCTGATGAATCCCGTCGGAGAGAAATCAAATTCTGATAAAGTATTGGTGGGGGTGGGGGCGCCACAAGGTACAATTATTGCTCCAGTTCTTTTTTGCATCTACATCAACGACTTGTTTGATGAGCTAGGCAGTTCTGGTATGGCCACAATGTTCGCAGATGACGTCACGGTCATTATATCGGACAAAGACAATGACAACTTAACTCAGTCGTTTAATGATGTCATTTCCACACTCTCAAGTTGGTGTAGCAAAAACCAACTTATTCTAAATCACACCAAAACTAATTTTGTTCGTTTTCACAACGTAAATTCTCAAAATACCGACATATCAGTAGCTGATAACCCAATAAAACAAACTGACGATACCAAACTTTTAGGTATGATGATAAATAAAAACCTAAATATGAGATCCCAATGCGAATATGTTGTTTCTAGACTTAGTGCAGTTTGTTTTCAAATAAGATACCTTAAAACTAAATTAAACCATCATCAACTTTTAATCTTCTACCATGCAGTGGTCGAATCTAGATTACGCTACGCTTTACGTTTCTGGGGCTCATCCCCGCATATTAAACCAGTGTTTATATGTCAGAAAAAAATCGTCAGAATCATAGCTGGCATATCCTATTCGGAATCTTGTAGGCCACACTTCAAAAAGCTTAATATCTTAACAATTACATGTCTATATATACTTGAGGTGGGATTATATGTCTATAAAAATAAAAATAATTTCATTTATCAAAGTAACATACACGATAAAGACACTAGAAACAAGGGGAAACTACGAAAACCTATAGTAAAATATAATTGTACTCGGAATTCTCCCGATGTCATGGGCGTGGACATATTTAACAATATTCCACATGATATTTTAAAGTGTAATAATATTTTAAGTTTTAAAAAGAAACTGAAAGAGTTCCTTGTAGAAAATTGTTTTTATACAATGGATGAATTTTGGCATCGTTCTTAGTTTATATGTTTATGACGCTTTTTATATGTATTTTTTTACATCACAAAAATAAACTGCATTATTATTATTATTATTATTAAGAGGAAGAATCCGTTGTTCATAACGTTGATAATATAAATATTGTGGAGCAAACAAGATCACAGGTAAATTATCATTTTATGTGGATTAAAAATATAAGTAGATTATTACATTCTCAGATATCTAAATATAATTGTAAACATTGGTTATGTGATAGGTGTTTAAATAGTTTCAAAAGTGAAAAGTCTCATAAAAACCATATAATGAATTGTAAAAATCAGTCACGAATAGTTTTACCAACAGAATCAAATAACACACTGAAATTTCAAAATTTCCTGCACCAAGAAAAAGTTCCGTTTGTCATTTACGCAGATATAGAATCAATTTTAGAGAAAGTAGATGATAAACGTAATTTGAATACAGAAATAATTCGAAAACATGTAGCTTTTAGCATTGCATATTATATGAAATGTTCTTATGACAGTACACTTTCAAGATTTCAAATTTATAGGGGTAAAAATTGTATTGAATGGTTTTCGAATCAATTAAATGAAATATCAAATGAAGTAAATAATATAATGAGAGATAAAAAACCTATGAGTTTAACAACTGTTGAACAAGAACAATTTTCTAATACAACAACATGTCATATATGTCGTAAAAAAATTACATTACATGATATTAAAGTACTTGACCATTGTCATTTGACTGGTAAATATAGATGTGCGGCTCATCAATTATGTAATTTAAAATATCGAAATTCTAATACAATTCCCGTTGTATTTCATAATTTAAGTTCATATGACGCACATTTCATAATAAAATCCATAGTTAAACAAATTCCGGGTATAACAAGTTTGTTACCTATTAATAAAGAAAGATATATTTCGTTTACAAAATTTGTTAAAAAAACAAAAATAAAATTAAGATTTATTGATTCATATCGTTTTATGGCGAGTAGTTTAGATAAATTATCTTCTTATTTAACGGAAACTGAGAAATCAATAACAAAATCATTATGTGATTCTGAATCAAAATTTCATTTATTAACAAAAAAAGGTATATTTCCGTATGATTATATAGATTCATGGGAAAAACTTGAGGAACAAAAATTACCAAAAATGGAAGATTTTTATAGTTCATTGAAAGGGGAAAATATTACTGAGGAAAATTATAATTTTGCAAAAGAAGTTTGGAATACTTTTGATATAAAAACAATTGGAGATTATGTAGACTTATATTTAAAAACTGATGTTACACTTTTAAGTGATGTATTTGAAAATTTTAGAGATAGTTGTATGGAAACTTATAAATTAGATGCATTACATTATTTTACAGCCCCCGGATTAGCATTCGATGCAATGTTAAAGAGTACTGAAATTGAGCTTGAGTTATTAACAGACATCGATAAAATAATGTTTATTGAAAAAGGTATTCGCGGTGGATTATCTCAGTGTTCTAATAGATATGGAAAAGCAAATAATAAATATATGGGTGATCTATATGATCCAAATATACCTGAATCACATTTAATGTATTTCGATGTAAATAATTTGTATGGTGTTGCCATGAGAATGTATTTACCGTTTTCAAATTTTGAATGGGTAGATAAATTAGCTATTAACGGTATTAATATAATGAATATTAGTCAAACATCTAGTGTAGGATATATCTATGAGGTTGATATGGAATATCCTGAAGAATTACATGATTACCATAAAGACTTACCCTTATGTCCTGAACATTTTATACCACCGACATCGTATTCAAAAACAAAGAAATTAATTGCAAATTTATATAATAAAAAAAATTATATAATACATTATCAAAATTTACAACAATGTATACAACTTGGTATGAAAGTTACAAATATTCACAAAGTTCTACAATTTAATCAAAAACCGTGGTTAAAACAATATATTGACATGAACACAGATTTAAGAAGTAAATCGAATAATGAGTTTAAAAAATTTTTTTACAAATTAATGAACAACGCTGTTTTTGGAAAAACTATGGAAAATGTTCGTAACTATAAAGAAGTTAGAATAGTTACACACTGGGGTGGAAGATATGGAGCTAGAAAATATATTTCCCAACCAAATTTTCATAGTTGTACCATATTAGATGAAGATATAATTATAATTGAAATGAAAAAGAAATTAATTCAGTTGTGTAAACCTATTTATACAGGATTTTCAATTTTAGATTTATCTAAAACTGTTATATATGATTTTCATTATAATTATATTAAAGAAAAAGTGGGTGATAAAGCTCAATTATTATATACTGATACAGATAGTTTAATATATAAATTTACAGATTTTGATATATATGAAATGATGAAATGTGACATTGATAAATTTGATACTTCTGATTATAAAAAAGATAATTTTTATAATATGCCTCAGGTTAATACAAAAGTAATTGGGCTTAGGAAAGATGAAAATAATGGAGATATTATGTCAGAATTTATTGGACTTCGGTCAAAAATGTATAGTTATAAGGTATTAAAGGATAACTCTGAGAAAATTAATAAAAAATTAAAAGGAATTAATTATGGTACATTAAAAACCATAAAGTTTGAAGATTACTATAATTGTTTGTTTCAGAACACTATACTTGTTAAGAAACAAGTTACAATAAGATCTAATAAACATCACGTAAATACTATTAGACAGAAAAAAGTAGCACTTAGTCCGTATGATGATAAACGTATTGTAAATTATTTGTACCCTGAAACTTATCCATGGGGATATAATTTTAATTCAAAATAAAATAATTTTCAAGATTGAGCATGTTTTTTTATTTTAATCCTTCACAATAGGTATGATAAGTGAAACCACAAACTGATATGAAACTGTGTGTGAACTAATTAGAGAAGAATTCTAAGAAGAAGTAGATAAGTTTTTAATATATAAGTTAGTTTCTTTAAAATTTTACAGTCATAACTTATTTGTGTGTGTGTGTGACATATAAAATAATAATGAGTTTAATAAAGAATAATTTTAATACCGAGTTAGAACCATTATTACGAAATAATTCACAACGATTTGTAATGTTACCTATTCAATATGATGATATATGGTTTATGTATAAGAAAGCGTTAGCATCTTTTTGGGTAACTGAAGAAGTGGATCTCTCAAATGATTTAAATGATTGGAATAATAAACTAAGTGACAATGAAAAACATTTCATTACACATGTACTAGCATTTTTTGCTGCTTCAGATGGGATAGTAAATGAAAATCTTGTTGAAAGATTTTGTCAAGAAGTACAAATACCTGAGGCTCGATGTTTCTATGGCATTCAAATAGCGATGGAAAATGTACATTCAGAAATGTATAGTTTACTTATTGATACTTATATTCAGGATAAGAAAGAGAAACAATTTTTATTTAATGCGATAGAAACACTTCCATGTGTTAAAAAGAAAGCTGATTGGGCATTAACATGGATATCTAGTACATCTACGTTTGGTGAAAGAATTATAGCGTTTGAAGGTAAATTTTTTTCAGGTAGTTTTGTAGCTATTTTTTGGTTGAAAAAGCGTGGACTTATGCCAGGACTAACCTTTAGTAATGAGCTGATTGCCCGTGATGAAGGATTACATTGTGATTTTGTATGTTTAATGTATAAACATTTAGTACAAAAACCACCTAAAGAAAAAAATTATAGTATAATAATGGATGCTGTAAAAATTGAAAAAGAATTTCTAACTGATGCTCTACCTGTTAGTCTTTTAGGAATGAATTGTGATTTAATGTCGCAATATATTGAATTTGTTGCTGATAGACTTTTTTTAGAATTAAAATTGGAAAAAATTTATAAAACAAAAAATCCATTTAATTTTATGGAATTAATTTCGTTAGAAGGAAAAACTAATTTTTTTGAAAAAAAAGTTAGTGAATATCAAAAATATGGAGTAATGAAAAATAGCAAAAACGATGATAATGTTTTTACAACAAATGCTGATTTCTAATAAGGAGTGTAAGATAGGAAATGTTAAAAAAATAAATATAGTAGTATAAGATTATTTATTTTGTTTTATTTCTATAACACCATTTTTGTACTGAAATATATATTTATTATCATTATCATCATCATTATCATCATCAATTATAATAATCTTATCATCATCATCATCATCATCATCGTCTATTATTCTATTATATTCTATTATTTTTCTTCTTCTTTTTTTTCTTCTTCTTTATCATCAGTACTGTAATAAATTAAAAACAAAAACATGAGTATAAAAAAATAAAAATAATTACTTAAATTACTTACCGAAAATATTCTGCTCTTTGTTCATTTAACTCCATATCATTGATATTGGGATATATTAGGGGATAAAGCGCATTATATATATATCTTCTTCTTCTTGTTCTTCTTCTTTATCATCAGTACTGTAATAAATTAAAAACAAAAACATGAGTATAAAAAATAAAAATAATTACTTAAATTACTTACCGGAAATATTCTGCTCTTTGTTCATTCAACCCCAAATCATTGATATTGATATTGGGATATATTGGGGGATAAAGCGCATCATATATCGCATTAATTTTTAGTTGCATGATTTGTAACATTTTGGTTACATTCGGATCCATGTTGAAACTATTAAACAATATGTAGAAATTGATTTTTGTTTTTGTATAAATATTCTAAATGTATTTGAACTAAAGTAATTGAGTTATAGATAATTATTTACAAATGAGACACATTAAAACTAATAAAAACTAATATTATTTTTGCATATATACTCTAAACATAAATGTTTTAAAGAATTTGGATTAAATTTAGAGGTATATGTTGTGAAATTGGTATATATATATATATATATATATATATATATATATATATATATATATATATATATATCTTTCCATATTTACTTGACTTGCATCATTACCTATTCGATCATATGTGTAATTAATTTGGAAACATAAGCCTAATTTATTATAATAAATAGCTGATTTGGTAATATTATATCTTTTTGCTTAAAAGATTAACTATAAATAATTTTTTTAAAACAAATGCAGTATTCACTATTTTTAAACTTAGTCGAATGTTCAATTCCTCATTTACTTCAATATTCATTTTGTACACTATATAGTTTTCTTTATAAATATCTGATACCAAATTAATATTAGCTATAATATTTTAATTATTTGATGTATATTTCAAATTTTTTAGAAATAATTTTTTTTTTAAAAGGGGAAATCCCCTATGGCTTTAGGTACCTTGCCTATCAGCCAGTAACATATGTGAAATGAGATTATACAAATTATATATAAATCAATGTTTAGACAATCACAACGCCCATGCTCTTGAGTGGGATTTGAACCCACAACCTCGCTGCCCGCTCGGTCCACAGTGAGTCTAGTCACGTTAGACCGCGCGGCCATCGTGGCCGGCAGAAATAAATTTAGTATTATAATAATTTAATTGTAGAATATCAATATTGCTTAAAATAAAATAAAGCAATCAGTTAAAAAATAAAATAATATTGTATAAGTGTACTTACAGTTTTTTGTTTGGAGAAGTGACTGTGGTACTGAACTGTTGCTACACACAACTATGATATTCAATGTAATTTTTTCACTATATATATATAATATCATATCATTTTGCGGTTCTGTTAAAAACCGCTAATTAAAATTTTGTTTCACTGTTTTAATAATAATTTAATATCATATCATTTGCGGTTCTGATAAAAACCACTAATTAAAATTTGTTTTCACTGTTTTGATAATAATTTTATTTTATTTAAAATATTAGGTTTACATAAACAGGAAATGGAAAGGAAAAATAATACAGAGTTAAAATTTTTATTGTTTATTTTCATATAAATAAATTATATAAGTATTACATATTATAATAATGTGATATTTTTAACAATAATTGTTTCAATTGTTTAAATACACTTACATTAGAACACTCAATATTAAATAAAGATAAATCAAATATTCCTGCTTTAACAAGTTTATTTGTAAATTCATTATATGCATAATACGTACCATTTTTAAAGAAATAAATTAAACCATCTATATAACGAAATGCATTATCAATATTTGTTGGTATTTCAGGAAACTTTTTGTAAACATATGAATTTTCTTTAACAGATAATGTGCATTCATCAATTTCTGAACAATAAGCTTCATTATAAAATATATATGTACGTCCTTGATATGTATTTACAATGCTTGTAATATAGTTAATATGTTGTAAATTTACAATAATGTTTTCTAGTTGAAACGATGGAAATTTAATGTTGTATATTTTCTTATTTGCAATGACAATAATATTACCATTCGGCCTTTGATACACAGCAGATATTTCACTGAAACTGTTTAAAAATGGAATCCAGTTTGTTAGAGGAGATGCTTTGTAATTAAAATTTTTATCATTGATTAAATTTTTTTGCCACATCCATTTTTTATTAATTATATATAAGTTATCATTTAGTATGATAAATGTTTTTAATTTATTATTTATATCACATATATTTGGAGGTTCGTTTTTCGTATATTGCTGTGTTGTTATTATTGTTTTCGGTGTTGTTGTTTTCAGTGTTGTTTTTGGTGTTGTTGTTGATTTTTGTCGAATACCATTTAAGTTTTGAATTGCATTTATGTCATCATTGTGTAAATAAGGTTCGGAATATTGATATATTTTTGAAAAATAATACGGATACATAATTGATTGTGAATGAAATGAGTGATGTATACCAAGAGCATGTCCAATTTCATGTACAGCAACTTCAAAAAAGTTTGTATGATCCTCGGATAAAGGTTCTTTAAGATCATAATCCCAATTTTCATCAGAATCAAAATGGATTTCTACAGGTCTTTGATCAGCATATGGTAAATAAGCATGTGCTAAAATACCTTTATAACCATCAAAATAATCAGTACAATATGTAAATGATTTTGATAAAAAGTGTTTTTTACTACCAAACGATAAAAGTATATTTGGATTAGAGCTGTTTTGAATAAATTCTATATTTGCTTCTTTTCCCCATAAGTTAAATGCCTTTTGAATTAAACTGATAATATTATTATTGTATATTCTATATGTATACCATTTAATAGTTTTATTCATCCACTTATAATTTCCCAGTACATAATTTAAATTATCTGAGACACCGCATCTTCGTGATTTCATTAAGTTTTGTGTTTGCAAATTAATAGTTCCATCCACAGTTAAATTATGTTTTTGTTGAAATAATATTAAGGCTTCTACAAAATTCATATCTGTCTCATTTACTGTTTCTAAATTTAATTTGGTTGTATAGTTCAAATAACCATAGGTATGTAAATGAGTTAAAGCATCTATTAATTCAGAAGCTTTAGATATGTATACTAAAAATAGTATGAAATATAATATTACTTGTGCATACATCTTTCATCAATTGATGTACAATAGTAACTGAATAATTTTAAAGAATTCTCAAACATTTTATAATATATTAACAAGCCCGTTAACAGGTGTGTACTCAACGATTCGATCGTGTAAAATTAGACAATATGCTGTAGTCTTGGTGGGAAAATTTTCAGATGCTTCAAAATGTAATTCAATATCTATTGAATCAGATATAAGTTTTTCTTCTTGTTACGAACAATCAATTACAATAAGTGGTGCCGTACTTTTAAATTGAGCCCAACTCAATAATGGACTGTTAGAAGTACCGTAATAAGATTTTTAAAATTGTGCATACATTTCATAGAGTACAGCATATTGATTCTTTCCAAAATCAATACTTAATCGTTCATAGGGATAACATACAGAATTTAGTGTAACTTTAACATTTTTTATATTACAATGTGAAAATTTACTAGAGTCAGTTTTGGTTTTATTTTTAATATCTGTTTGAAATCCTATAATAATATATCTTGGTGTTTCCAAAAACTTTGTTGTTTTTAATTGCCAAATATTATTCGTTGTAACCGGTAATTCAGGATACTCATACAAATTCCAACATCTAAACGGAACTGATAATCTTTGATCACTATTGATTATTTGTAATAATTTTAATTTTTCCTTTAAATTTGGCATAATATGTTTGATACGCCATTGAATTTTATATATTTGAATTTTTAATTCATTGTCACTAATATAAACATTATTATCATTTCTAGCACGTATGAGAATAAGTTCTTGTTTAACACCTGCAATAATTTGTTTAAAATCTTCTGTAAATCCAAGTAGTAAATTTAATGGTATTGACACTACAAATTCCCCAGTACTATTTATTATATTGTCATTATTCCAACCTGCAGTTTCATAAATTGATTTTTCTGTAGATCTTATAGAAACATAACCTTTCATTATACTTGAAATACCTACATTTTTAACTCTATCTATTTCTTCATTTGACAGTTTATAACGAATTTCATCAAACAAAAATGCGAAACCATTATTTGATAATTTAAATTTTTTTGTTGCATCAAGGTCTTTACCATCAGAATCTAAAAATTTACCCTCAATAATAATATAACTGTCATATGGTGTTGTGAAAATATCTTTATTTTGAATTGGTATACTTATTTCATCGTTATTTTCATACTTTGTAGAGGTGTAGGGATTATATGTGTGCCACTCTTCTCGACTAATATCAGTATTCATTGTCACATTATGTACAATATTTAAAACACTCATTTTTTTCTACTTATAGGTTTTAAACCTAGAGATAAAAGAAACTCAATATTTTGAGGTGTTATCACTCTTGCGGTTGAACGTTGATTAATTTTATTTATGTTTTGATTTGTGTTTATATGCGCAACTGATGGTGTATGAAAATCAATACCCATTTTATATTTTCTTTTTTATGTGAAGTCTAACTGTAATACTTTCGTCTCTAAAATTTACTAAATCACCGTCTTGATCAACAATACGTAATGTTATGTTGTTTATCGTTTGAACGTTCATTGGTAAGTAAATAACATTTTGTGGTGTTTCTATTATTTTATACCCAGGTGGTACTGATGGATAAAATTCATGAAGAGTATGAATTAGATTATTATTTTTGTATGCACCCGTTGTAATATTACACTCAACTAATATTGAATTTACTTTTATAATGTTTACTGGAAAATCAGATTCATGAATTTTGTGAGTGTCTAATATACGACTAGAAAATCCTAATAATTTACCAATACTATCACTATGAGTAAAATCTATTTTACATGTACTAGCAATTTCACATTTTAATGTATTAGTATTAGCGTTCAAAGTTATAAAGTTTTTTACGGTATCATCATCATCACTTTTCTTATCAGTATTAATAATTTCATGGAAATGATATGTTTTACTTGCCTTAGGATCATTTAGTTTAAAACGTAAATAATTATTAATATCTTCTATTTCATATGATCCTACTGGTAAACTTATAACATTGTTATCATAATAAAATTTATTATTGTATTCATCTATATTTGGTATTGAATTATATGTATGAAAATTAATTAATCCAATTACATACTCACCATCATTTAGTTCTATTGGTGGGAAGAAGTCACTACTTAGTTCATTAAATTTTTCCGTAATTGTTACTGTTAGTGACATTTTAATAACACTAATATGGAATAACTTATTGCACAACTATTTATATAAAAAATTTAAACATAAATGTCCACATTTAACAGAATTAAAATTTTGATCCTGTTTATAATTATATTTAATGTTAACATTTTTACCAAAATAATTTACTAGCTCAAGTGGAGGTGGTAATTTACCAAAACTATCATAATAAACGATTGAATTATCATATTTTTTATAAGCAACCCAATGTGTTCCAGGACCCTCACTATTATCCAGGTTAACTATAGCACATTCATTTTTAAAAGATTTTTTCGGTAAATCGTTTCGCATAAAGACACCTCTAAAACATGGAATATCTTTTGTATTTTTTATTAAATCAAAATTAGTTAATGCCCGATTTGGTAAATTTTCTATTGGTGTTTTTTTTTTCTTCTCTTTCCTGCTCCTCTTTTATATGGACGTATATATAATCCTTTTCCTTTGTTTAACGCTTTTTTAACAAAGCTTTACCTATAAGCGGTAATAATAATGGTAAAAATGGTAAAACTCCTCCAGTTTTACGTGACTTACGTTTTTTTTTATTTGTCTACGTTTACCCATTCCAAATTTTGTTTTTACTTTCAAAGCACTCGTAACTATTCCAGCTGAAATTTTTTCACTTTTCGATGCGTCTTTTGCTAAAACTCTTGACCAAGCCTTTTCTTGTAATATTTTATCAGCTATATGTGTATCACTTAAATGATTACTTTTTGAGTATGCTATGTCGTGTTCTTTACAAGCAGCATCTAAAGGATTTATTCCGGGATCTCCGCGAGCTAAACGTTTTTTACCTCTCGCATAGAGAGGTATAGGGATCGTGAAAAAATTCGATGTCGAGATTTTTGTCAATTAGCACGTTTTAGCACCTTTAGAACCTATTTTGACTATTTTCACGATGATGTCTGTGTGTGTGTGTGTGTGTGTGTGTGTGTGTGTGTGTGTGTGTGTGTGTGTGTGTGTGTGTGTGTGTGTGTGTGTGTGTGTGTGTGTGTGTGTGTGTGTGTGTGTGTGTGTGTGTGTGTATATATGAAAGTCTGTATGTACGCCTACTATAGCCTTTCGTCCCGGTTCATTATCTCAAATTCTACTGAACATAAAATTCTAATATTTTGCATTATACATTTATATATGTTAATGAAGAGCTGAAAAGATTTTGGTAAAAATCCACCAACCGGGAATGGTACTTTTCTTGTAGCACTATAACATTTTTTGCAAAAATTGTATAAAATAATGCGATTGTTACAATTTGACATACCACACATGAAAGAAGAAATTACATTGTACAATATTTAATCTTACTTGTTTCTATATCTTTAACCAATAAAGAAATATAATTTAATATATAATTTTACCTACCACGATTTGTGAATCCCGAAAAAGAAATAAAATTTAAAACAAAAATAAAATTGTCAATGTGACAGATAAACAGATGTCTGTGGCAAGGAGCTTTCTCTGTGGTGTAGGGCATGTGTAGAGTGTGGTGTAGAATTTTGAAATGTTGGATATAGTATAGATATTAACTGGACATAGTATTATGTAAATATGGTATTTATAAAATAAAATTATATATTAAACTAAGAGCTGATTAGATTTGTGAAATATATAATTTATTACCTAATTAAAGCTTAATATTTGGATAAATACGAGGTTAAATAATAATACTTCAATGTCAAGGCGAGAGGTATTGTAACGGCCACGTCAGATTTTTTAATTTTGTACCTGGACCACAATATTGATAACCTGGAATATGAAGTTCAAATGGAAGAGAATTTATAGCTGAATTTAGAAAACCTGTCCCCGTTTGATGTGTATATGTGTATATGTGTATATGTGTATATGTGTATATGTGTATATGTGTATATGTGTATATGTGTATATGTGTATATGTGTATATGTGTATATGTGTATATGTGTATATGTGTATATGTGTATATGTGTATATGTGTATATGTGTATATGTGTATATGTGTATATGTGTATATGTGTATATGTGTATATGTGTATATGTGTATATGTGTATATGTGTATATGTGTATATGTGTATATGTGTATATGTGTATATGTTTGGTCGAGGGCCTCGTATGCGATAGACGAGGTTTCCCCTTCCCAATTCTGTGCGAAACGATGCAAAAAATGTGGACTGTATAAAACTGCACGCGGGCGCGCAATGCACGAGAGCCAGTAATGAACGCGTGACACCACTTACCTTGCTGGAATGTGCCGCTCGGGTGTTCTGGAGCTAGGTTGTAGAGTATCGCGGTATCCTTGGCTGGCCAGCCGTCGTAGATGCGGCAAACCTTGCACATGTGAACGCACACACACACACGCACAAACGAATTGTTAATTTCACAAACAAACAAAACACACGTAAAGTTTTCTGATTCAAATATAGTGTAAAACTTTCACCGAAATGCGAAATTTACGTACTATAACCAATAATAACTGAGTTCAAGTGTTCGATTTAACACATCAATTCAAACTGAGTAAAACTTGCCATTCCGCGCTAAACGGCAACTTGTGGTGTCGCTGTCTGGCTCTGCGCGCGCAAGTGACAAATTCAAATTTGAATTCACGGCGGAACATACCGCCCACCTAGGAACTAGTTCCTAAACTAACCTAATTAAATAGAACGACGTGAATATAACTCTAAATGAACTAACTAAACTTAAGAATAACTAACTAACTACAGGGTAAACGAATCTTCACTCCAGCACGGGCTACTGCGGAGACTTTCGCGAGCAACGCCCATGGAGGAAGCACGGAAAGTTGATTGTATAATTTAAATTATGGGCAGCGGGCATAGCTTCACCACTGATCTAGTTATGACACCATTGGCTGTCCTTACTTCCGCAACACGGCGCCATTGTAGAGGGGGGATATTATCCTCTCGGATTAAGACCAGCGAGTCTGGTTGAATATTTGGACCCGAACGAGTCCATTTCCCGCGCTGTTGCAGCGTAGATAAATAGTCCGCCGACCAGCGCTTCCAAAATGATGCGCTGATATGACGTAAGAGTTTCCAGCGCTGCATTGGAGTAATTGCTTCTGCAGTCACTTCTGGTTCCAACAGCGCTGCTGGAGGCTCCAGGAGGAGGAAATGACCTGGTGTTAGCGTCTGCAGGTCATTAGGATCCGAGCTGCATGGTGTGAGCGGACGAGAATTTAATGTAGCCTCCACTTGAGCCAGTACGGTGTAAAATTCCTCGTATGTGAGAAGTTGTGACCGATGACCTTGCGCAATAGTTGCTTCGCCGATTTTATGCCAGCCTCTCACAGCCCACCGAAATGAGGACTAGCTGGCGGGTTGAAATGCCAGTTAATATTGTACTCGCTTAACTGGCGATGAATAGAGTCATTGTGATTGTTGTCCGCGACAAGTTGAGCCCATTCCGATAGGTTCCGCCTTGCCCCTATAAAATTAGTGCCGCAGTCGCTGTATATGTCGCTAAAGTGGCCACGACGAGCAATGACGCGACGTAGAGCGGCAAGAAAGGCGTCGGTTGTGAGTTGTGACGCAAGCTCGAGGTGGACCGCCTTCGTAGAAAAGCAAACAAAGAGACAAATATAAGCCTTATGAATCTTGGCTTTACGCACTTTTCCTAGCGTTATTTCAAACGGTCCGCCATAATCAACACCGGTTACCTTGAATGCCTTTACGGCTTGTAATCGCGCGGCAGGCAGGTCGCCCATCATTGGTTGTACCGGGCGCGGCTGCGCCTTAAAGCACGTGACGCATTTCGCAACGCGATGTCGAATTACATCGCGCGCAGTTATGATCCAAAATTGTGTTTGAATTATGGATTGCAAATTTTGTGCACCTGGGTGGATGTACATCTTGGTGATAATAATCAATTATCAATAAAGTCAGTGCATGAGCCTTGGGCAGTAGAATCGGATGTTTCCTGTCTTCTGTTAGCGATGAATGAGTCAGTCGTCCACCGACTCTTAGTAGATCATTTTTATCCAGGAACGGATTCAGAATGCGCGCCGTTGCTTGCTGCCCTGTTTTCAGACGTTTAATGTCGTCGCAAAATTCCTCTGTTTGCACTAACTTTATACAGACACTCATGGCTGATGACAGCTCTGCCACCGATAATGTACCTGTCATTTTAATTTTATTGCGTTCCTTGATTGAATTACGCGAATCGCATCCACTTGAGGAACGTTAATGACGACGCGCGTGTAAATAATCGCTGAACAAAAGTGTCTGTTGCCGCAACAGAAGTTTGCAGCGACACAACGCGTGCTTCTTGATTTGATGACTGCTGAATTTCTTGGGCATCATCTCCGACATCGCAGGGTGCCAAGGGAGGCTCAGTGAGTAGCCACGAGGGTCCTGACAGCCACAACGGGTGTTGAATAAGTTCTAGTGGTGTTAGACCTCGGGATGCGCAATCGGCTGGGTTTAGTTCAGAGGCGATGTGCCGATAGTGATGCGGTGAGACGTACGTCTGAGCTTGGCTGACACGATTGGCAACATAGGTGTGCCAGCGGTGCGGTGAAGATTGCACCCAGCTTAGAGCGACCTTGGAGTCGGTCCACACGGTCAAGGTTTCAATCTGACAACGATTTTGTAAGATATCCTTGACATGATGCACGAGCCGCGCTGCCAGTACGATTGCGCAGAGTTCCAGCCGTGGTATCGTCACCTTCTTCAGCGGTGCGACCTTGGATTTGGCCAGAATCAACGATAAATTGGAAGTCCCATCTCTTTTCTCGGAACACAGATATACTACTCCGGCGTATCCTTTCTCTGAGCTATCTGCGAAGCCGTGTAAATGCAGCCGTAAGGCAGTATTCACGTTCACGCATCGTACTAAAATTATATTTATAGGTACCTACTTAACTAATAAATAATGAGAATACATATCTTTAGAGAACGCGGTAGAAAACCGTTACTTGCACTAGCTATTTTAATTTATAACAAATAAATGAGAACATCCAAACTTTTCATGAATATAGCAATAGCAAATCAAATGAGCAAAATATAGCATTAAGATAGTTTTAATCTTATATACTAAAAGGCTTAAAGTTGTTGATTTTTAGCCAAACTAGCAACGCATTTAGAACTGCACAACGTTATGAACGAATTATCCGATTTTCATGATTTTTTTACGAGGTGATAGAGGGTGTCGAGACGCAAAAACCTTTGTATAGTTCAATTGTTTTTGATTTTCTTTTGTTTGAGAAAAATGCCAAAAACTGACTTTTTGATTTTCGTTAATAACAAATGAATGGTTTAATCTATCGATTTAAAAATTGGTATACATAGTAAGGGATTAATAGGGAGTCCATGCGACCAGGTCTCAATGTACCAGATAGAATAATTTTTTAGTTATTAATTAAAAACTGAAATTTCATCAGTGCATCAGAGCTTTGAATGCTCAAATGTTCAACAACTGACTGTTGAATAAAAAACAATGCTACATTGTGTCGAACTGACGTTTACAATTCGAGATTTCAAATGCACTTTTCTTAATTAATATAATTAATAGAAGAAATTTGTTAATTATATTGAGTTATAATAGAAGGAGCGTAAATATTTTTAATATTTTCATCAATTTTAGTACTACTTTTAAAAATTTTATTTCATTTTGACAGTTACTACAAAGTACAGTCACAGAAAAAGACGTCAAAAGTTTTCGTACAGTCACAGAAAAAGACGTCAGAAGTTTTAGTACATTCAGGGTAAAAATTGTTAACATATTTGGGGAAAAAACAATGCTATGTTCTGTCAAAGTCAAATTGACGTTTACAGTTTACAATTCGATATTCAGATGCATTTATATTAAGTTATATTAGTAATAGAAGCAATTTGTAAATTATATTAAGTAATAATCGAAAGAATCATTTTTTTTTGTATTTTTATCAATATTGGTATTTCTTAAAATTTTATTTTATTTTGACAGCCATTTCAAATACATTCCTACCAAGTACACTAACTTTATAAAATTGTTGAAAATGGCGACCAAAGATTGTCATTTGTTTTTATCAAATAATCATATCGAGTTTGATATCAAATTCAAGGGCTAGATAAGGGCTACCTAATTAATAAAATTATTTAAAATGGTGGCCGACGTTTGTCATTTATTTTTTTAAAACAATATAGAATTATATCTAGTTTGATATCAAATTAAAGGGTTGAAAATGGGATACCTAATTAATAAAATAATATAAATATAAACCTTATTAATCAAATTATTTAAAAAGGTGGCAGACAATTGACATTTGTTTTTATTTTAAAAAAAACAATATCAAGTTTGATGTCAAATTAAAGAGCTAGATGAGGGCTAATTAATAAAATTATTTAAAATGGTGGCCCACGATTGTCTTTTGTTTTAAAAAAAATATGTTAGAATCATACCTATTGAATATGATATCAAATTAAATATCTTGATAAAAGAGCTGATACAAGATTGTTCAAAATGGAGACCGACGATCGTCATTTGTTTATATCTTTAAATTGTTAAAATCATATTGATTTTAATATCAAAGTAAAGGTCTTGATCTTGATGATGAGGAATGATATACACAATAAGTGATAAATATGATATAGTGGGTGATTAGCTTCGGTTTTTTTCCTTTCAAAATAATAAAATCATTTCAAGTTTGATATATCAAATTAAAGGTTTTAATAAGGTACCTACAATATTGTTCAAGATGACGTTAGGTACAATTTTTTTCGGTAGAGTCTAAATGTTAAAATCGTTATAATTGAGGCACGAAGTGCCGAATCCTTCCATATTCAGTGTCCGCGGAGCTTGAGCCCGCGAAGCGGGCGAATCCCCCTTGTCGCGCGGTAGCGCGACCTAGCCGAAGGCCCGCGTAGCGGGGCCTGACGCTAGTTTTATAC
>OX384035.1:19310303-19380303 GCA_947534325.1 Agonum fuliginosum | reverse complement strand
CTATTATATCTGGTACATTGAGACCTGGTCGCATGGACTCCCTATTAATCCCTTACTATGTATACCAATTTTTAAATCGATAGAATAAACCATTAATTTGTTATTAACAAAAATCAAAAAGTCAGTTTTTGGCATTTTTCTCAAACAAAAGAAAATCAAAAACAATTGAACTATACAAAGGTTTTTGCGTCTCGACACCCTCTATCACCTCGTAAAAAATCATGAAAATCGGATAATTCGTTCATAACGTTGTGCAGTTCTAAATGCGTTGCTAGTTTGGCTAAAAATCAACAACTTTAAGCCTTTTAGTATATAAGACTAGCGTCAGGCCCCGCTACGCGGGTCTTTCGCTAGGTCCGTGCTGCCGCACGGACTGTGTTTATATGACCTCACACTCGCTTCGCTCGCGAGTAACATAAGGAATTAATTTCGGGCCTCAAATGAATCCAATTTTACATTTAGATTAAAATTGAATTTTAAATGTCATTTTGACATTGACAGCTGTCACTTTGACATTGATTGCTGTCACTTTGATATTGATTGCTGTCACTTTGACATACGCAATATTTTCAATTAAATAATTATACATTTAAAATTGTTGCAAAATCCGAAAGTGGATTTGTCATCTGACAAATTCATTTGTTACGAAATGTTTTACTGAATTTAGATTGCGACTATGTTCTCCCTAGGCGGGTAACCAAATTAGTAACAAATCTTTAAACATATTTAACCAAATAATTAGAAGTTTTGGAAAGAAGAATTATTTAGAAAATTGTTCCTCTTGACGAGTTCTACGAGTATCACTGGTTAAAATTAATGTATAGTGTGGCTCAAGATAATTGCAAAAGTTTACCTGGGCTCCTTATGATGGGCTGACCGTAGGCCGACCCATAACAGCGGGACGATTTGCTACTGTAAATTGATTTTTAATTTCAATAATTAAATTAAAGTTCAATATAGAAAATTTTTAAACTTACTTTTCTCAACCGAAACCATACTGCTATCGCTGCTATCTTGGCTGACATCCATTTCATCCATTTCGTTGATGTTCATAAATAACAAGGATACATAAACAAAATACTTGGCGCTAATATCATGTCAATCATGAACAATGTTAAGTTGACCATCGCTGTATACGGGCTAAACGGGTTATATAGTTTACATGGAATACTGAACTGCCTTACTTTTTATTTTCTATAATATTTATTTCCATACTTGGAAAACGTCATTTTGACTGTAAATATTGTTTGACATTATTTTTATTATAGGTAGATAACTTCAGAGTGCATTTTTACGTCAAAAATTTTTAAATTTTTAAATACACAATTTTTGAACTATAAAAAAAGTAAATAAACACATCTACACTTAAGTTATATAGGTTAGGTACTTACATTAATTTCAAAATCATGATAAACATGGTGTATTATCATCCTGTCTAGTATTAATAAAATGACAACTGTCAAACCACCAACTTTCGTTATTCATCTTAAAAATTACATGGATAGCTCAATCTAATATGAAAATGGCCACTAAATGCATGTTTTTTAAAAATTTCTCATACAATATGAATTAAAAAAATCCAAAACATATGTAAGAATATAGTCTAAATAAATATTTATTTTATAAAAAAAAATTCATAAAAATCGCTTAAACCATTTAACTTCTAGACGTTCTGAAAAGTTTCAACTTGAAAGAAATATAGTGAACTCAAGTTCTTTTAATATATGGAAGCTCTTTTAATATATGGCCGCTATGCGGGTCTGCAGCTACCGCGCGACAGGTGGGATTCGACCGCTTCGCGTGCTCAAGCGCCGCGGACCCTGGAGGGATTCGGCTCTTCGGGGCTCAAATGAATCAAATTTCACATTTAGTAGATCATCCAAAACAATTTTTATTAATCATATACCTGCATTAGCTCTCACAAAAACTCTTAACCCGGCACCGGACAGGCGGGGTCTTACAGACCCCACGTTGATGTTAACCGCCACTATTTCTGTATTTCTGCGCTTTCGCGGCCACGCCTCTGAATAGCTTCCACGTAGGTATCCCTCTAACTAATGTGAAGCGCAGTTCAGTTGTTATTGTGAATGCGGTGAGTGTACAATGTTTTAAACACGTGTGGGGTCTAATAAACCCCACCTGACCGCTTACGTGACAATTTTATAGCACTTTTCTGGTAAGTCATTTTTGTGAATTCCGATAATATTTGCGCTTTATTAACTACAATTTTTTAGAATTATGGCCCGTAACACTTACGAAAATAAACAGGAACGTCTGTTACAACTTTGGGCAGTGCTCGATAAAGATGAAGCTGAACAAGAAGGTTATATAGAATCAGAATACGGAAGTGACGTCGTGACTGATGATGATGAGAATGTGCGAGGACAGGACCAAGAAAGTAGTTTTATTTATACCTAATGAATATTAAGTTTCTTGTGCATATTTCATTTATATATAATAAATTTGATGTATTTTAGTTTTTAGTTTTAAAATATTTGATGATATTTTTTTAGATTTCAGTGTACTAAATTTTGTATTTCTTATTGACACAGTACTTTCTGAGTTTTTTGCTGGAATTTATAGGGTTTTATTTAACAAAAAAATATGATATTTTTAATCCTTAATATTAGATAAATAAACAATAACCTATACACAAAAAAAGCTCAAAAAGACAGGTTTGACGTAAAAAATATATATTTTTTGAAAACTAAAACCGTTCAAGCAATTATTGGTATAGTTATAATAAACACGATTTTTTGACAAAAAATACCAAAAAATTTAATGTGGCCTAAAACACATTCAAAAAGATATGGGGTCTATTAGACCCCACCCGACAAGTCTCGTAACTTTTGGTCACCTGTCCGTTGCCGGGTTAATTTGATACAAAACAAAATTTGATGTTTGAATATAATTTTTTTTTGTAAAAAAACAATTCCCAATCATCGAATGATATTTATTAATTTTAAAAAATTAACCTCAACAAACAAAGTTTTACGTAAGAATTCGTTAACACTTCTATGGCAATCGTAATCGATTGGATGTAATGAATATTATTTTGTGTTTAAAATGGTGGCCGTAGATTGGCGGCCATTTTGGATTTCTTTTTTCGAAAGTCCTTTTCAAATGATTTCATATGATACCAAACACGAGATGGTTCGTACAACTTCGTGTTCAAAATGGTGGCCGTTGACTGTAATATTGTAAATGTAATATTTTCTTATGATGAAATTATAATTATTTATTTACAACTTCAAATTATTCAACTTCCTTCTTCAATATAATATTTAGTTAAGCCATTGAAATTTTAGAATACTTAGAATGTCTAATAAAAAATAAAAAAATAATCCTGGTTATCCCACTAAAAACAAAAAACGATTGTCGAACGTCATTTTGAACATTATTGTCAACCCTTATCAAAACCTTAAATTTGATATAAAATTTGAAATGATTCTGTTATTTTAAAAAGAAAAAATCTGCTGTGGCCAGCCCAGTACTTCCCCGACTATAAGTTTTAATAACTTACTTTCGTAACGCCTTTAATTTTATGTTTCATACTCTGAATTATTAACAATAATTTATTTTCTAAATAGTAACATGTACAGATAAAAATTTTAAATACGATTTGTAGATGACAAAAATATAATCCATAATTTGAAATAGAAAATATTGTGATAAATTAATTATTTATCGAAATATTTAAGCAAAGTACTACGTTCGGTTTGGGGATTGCTACAAAAAATAACTGGATTCTTAAGGCCGGAATGTAGCTGTCCATGAATTCGTCGAGAAAAAGGAGAGATATATACAGATTTAGTGTGTCGAACAAAGGCAGCAATAGCGAACGCGCTCTAAAAGTGGCATCGTATTTGTATGATATTGTATTTATAAGACAAAAGAAATAATCAAACGCGTTATTTATATGCTGTATAACATGTTACCTACAGTGCGACGCATGAATTTTAATAGATTTTGTATTTAAAATGCCCTAAATTAAACATGTAAAAGTAGTATTTTTCTCTTTATTCGGCATTTTTTAAAAACAATACTATGAAAAAATTTGGAAAAATCGATGCGTCGCACTGTAGAATGAATATTAAATATTGTCGTAAAAAAATTTCAATGATCTTACGTTAGTATTAGATTCAATATTATATAAATCGTAGAGCACTGTTTTACCTCTTTCTCATACAGCTACATTCC
Organism: Agonum fuliginosum; assembly: GCA_947534325.1. Lineage (NCBI taxonomy): Eukaryota > Metazoa > Arthropoda > Insecta > Coleoptera > Carabidae > Agonum > Agonum fuliginosum. Next base: position 19,376,103 of record OX384035.1, on the reverse strand, counting down.
CGCCTTAAGATTTGTATTAAAACCTTAAATGTAAAATTTGGTTGTTAAATGTTTGATATTTTTTGAGTTATCGTCCACAAAATATTGTAACATACACACAACCGCGCACAGACATCATCTCGAAAATACTTTGTTCGTATTCTATGGATTGTAAAACGTACTTATTCACTAAAAACTCACACTCGAAAATTGTAACTCCTCACAATACCTCCTCTTATAGAATATAATGCGGGAGATAAAAACAACTGACCATCGTTTAAATGTTGTTATTAATTCTCCAAGTAAATCTTCAGAGAACTTTTGATAATACACTTGAAGAAATATGAATAATTGTTTGAGAAAAAATTGAATATCACAAATGTCATTTTTAGTAAACTTATCTCCCTGAGCGCTTTAAATTGACACCAAACTCGCTATAATTTGAATAATTTATTTTAAAAAACAATTGACGATCGGTTAAATGTTGTTTTTATTTTTCTACTAGAATTATGTTCCCGAATGCTTTAATTTGATACCACACACGATAGTATTTTGATAAAAATAAAGTTATGATTATAAAGTTGGTACCACTGGTTGAATAAAAAAAATTGACTAATTTTTTGAGCAACAATTGAAAATCACATAAATATTATTTTTTACATTTTTACTAAACTTATCTGCCCGAGCGCTTTAAATTGATACCATGACACTCGGCATAATTTGAATAATTTATTTTAAAAAAAAATTGACGATTGTTTATATGTTATTTTTGTTTTTCTACTAGAATTCTTTTCTCGAGAGCTTTAATTTGATAAAAATAAAAAAAGTTATGTTTATAAAGTTGATACCACTGGTTGAATAAAGCTCATTAACGAACTTGAAGTCAGAAATTGGGTCAAGATCTTAAATATAAAATTTCAGTCCAAAATTCCAACGCGTTTTTAAGTTATGCAACATCCAGACAGACTAACAGACCGACAGACTAACAGACCTACTTTTTTTTTTAATTATGTTTTTTGGGCTCATTAGGGTCTAAAACGTGAAGATTCACCAAAATCTCGAACTGTCAAAAAATCACGATTACAATACTTCCCTCTATTACATAGATTGGGGAAGTAAAAAACAGAAGCTAATCGTCCACTATCATTTTTATCACTTATTGTGTAAATCAGTCCTCATTATCAAGGCCTTTACTTTAATATCAAAATCAATGTGATTTGAACAATTTTATGATATATAAACAAATGACGATCGTCGGTTTCCATTTTGAACAATCCTGTAACAGCCCTCATCAAGACATTTAATTTGATATCAAACCTACTCAATAGGATTCTGACATTTTTATAAAAAGAAATGACAATCGTCGGCCACCATTTTAAATCATTTTATTAATTAATTAGCTCTTATCTAGCACTTTAATTTGACATCAAACTCGATATAATTTTATATTGTTCTTGACAAAAACAAATACCAACTTTCGGTCACCATTTTAAATAATTTTAATAATTAGGTAGCCTCTATTTAGCCCTTTGATTTGATATCAAATTCGATTTGAATCAATAATGTTTTGATAATAACAAACGAAAATCGTTGACCGCCATTTTCAACAATTTTGTAAAGTACCTACTGCTCACCTGACCATTTTAAATTATTATATTAATTAATTAAGTAGCCCATGTTCAGCCCTTAATTTGATACAAACTCGATATAATTCTGTACTGTTTTTGATAAAAACAAATTTTAATCGTCGGCCACCATTTTAAATCATGTTATTAATTAGGTAGTTCTTATCCAGCCCTTGAATTTGATATCAAACTCGATATGATTATATAATTTTTTAATAAAAACAATTTACCATCGGTGACCGCCATTTTCAACAATATTATAAAATTAGTGCCCACCTGGTAACTAAATGTCAAACTCGGTATTATTCTATAATTTTTTCGATAAACACAAAATGCAGATTGTCGACCATCATTTTCAATAATTTTAAAAGCTACCTAGTGCTTCTTTATTAACGCTCTAACCCTTTAATTTAACATCAAATTCGATGAATTTGTGATACTTTCCGGTGAAAAAGTTATTATTTACTTTTCTATTTTTAAATATGGTAATAATTTTACTCTGAATGATCTTAAACTTCTAACATCTATTTTTGGGACTGTCAAAAAAAATGCACACACACAACACACACAATCTCGAAAATACTTTATTCCTATTCTATGGATCGTAAAACGTACTTATTCATTAAAAACTCACACTCGAAAATTTCAACCCGTCACAAATACCTCCCCTTATAGAATATAAGGCGAGAGGTAAAAAGAACTGACAATCGTTTGAATGTTATTTTTGATTCTTCGACTAAATTTTTTTCCCAGAGAACTTTAATTTGATAATACATTTGAAAATAATTGAATATTTTTTTGAAAAATAATTGAAATTCGCATAAATGTCATTTTTTACATTTTTACTAAACTTATTTCCCCGAGAGCTTTAAACTGACACCAAACTCCGTATAATTTGAATAATTTTTATAAAAAATTGACGATCGTTGAAATGTTATTTTTATTTTTCTACTAGAATTATTTTCCCGAGAGCTTTTAATTTGATACCACACACGATAGTATTTTGATAAAAATAAATAAGTTATGTTTATAAAGTTGGTAACACTGGTTGTGTGTGTGTGTGTACAATTAATATTCTACTTGTTTGAAATTGCAGTATCTTTTTGTCCATGATCATATGAAATTGGTTTCTACACAAAATTTGAATTATTATGACAGTCGTATACTTAATTACATGAACATGAAATTATTAAAATGTAAATAAAACTATTTATTAGATTAGTATAATAAGTAGAATTTGGCGAGAGGTCGTGTGCTGGCCACATCAGATTTTTTCTACTAGAATTATTTTCCCGAGAGCTTTAATTTAATACCACACACGATAGTATTTTGATAAAAATAAAAAAGGTATGTTTATAAAGTTGGTACCACCGGTTGAATAAAGCTCATTAACGAAATTGAAGTCAGTTTTTGGCTCAAGATTTTAAATATAAAATTTCAGTCCAAATTTCCAACGCGTTTTTAAGTTATCCAATATCCAGACAGACAGACAGAGTGACAGACCGAGTTTTATTTAAATTATGTTTTTTGGGTTCAGTAGGTTCTAAACTGTGAAGATTCACCAAAATCTCGAACTGTCAAAAAATCATACGATTACAATATACTTTCCTGTATACATAGATCGGGGAAGTAAAAATGGACTCGATACTATGATTATAACTTTTTTTGGATAAAACAAATGCGGGCCTACGGCCTCCGTTTTATATAATTTTGTACTACATCATTCTTAAGCAAGAATGTAAGTTTGGCAGGCACAGTAAATGTTATGTGTATATCAAACTTGATTAGGTACCAATATAAATTTAATAAATTATCATTTATTATTATTTCCATGAAAACAAAAACCGTTCGTCGGTCGCCATTTTTAACTATTTTATAAAGTAGCCCACATTTAGCCCTTTAATTTGATACCAAAGTCGATGATTTTGTGAAAATATCCGGTAAAATTATAAAACCGGAAGTTACATAAAACTGGTTATAATTTTTACTTTGAATGTACCTACTATTAAAACTCCTAATGCCTTTTAATGTGATTGTACTTTTAAGTGACTGTCAAAAAAATTAATTTGTTTTTAAATAATATTAAAATTGGTGAAAATGTTCAAAAACATTTGTGCTCCAACATTTTTTACCTGTTATAATTTACAAATTACTCGTATTATATCTATTACTTAAAATAAATCCATCTGAAATTTCAAATTGTAAACGTCAGTAAATGACAGCTGTCATACAACCACTCAGTCATTCTTCTAATTTTTTTCCAATAAAATCTACCTACTTGGATCCTTATTTATTTTGTAAAACCTGTACTTTAATAAATGTCAAAATGAAATAAATTTTTGTAAAAATAGTATAAAAATGAACGAAAATATTTTAAAAATTTACGTTCTTTCTCTTAGTTCTTGAAATAATTTACAAATTACTACAAAACTAAAATAAATGCATTTAAAATCATAAAATTTAAATATCACTAAATGACATTTGTCAAACTACCATTCCATCAACAATCAAAAAAACAAAAATTAATCCTAATGAAGACGTGGTTATGGTTTTTCTCGTTAATTATGGTTTAAAAAAATTTCAAATATATAAAAGAATATGCTTTAAACATATATCTATAAGTAGAAAGTATTTTTTATAAAAACTTTAACCATAGAATTTCTAGAGGTCATGAAACTTTCATGATTACGATATAGATCCTCCATTCCCTTTTAATATATATGACTAGCATCGGCCCCGCTACGCGGGTCTTGAGCTAGGTCCGTGCTGCCGCACGGACTGTGTTTATATGGCCTCACACTCGCTTCGCTCGCGAGCAACATAATGAATTAATTTCGGGTCTCAAATTAATCCAATTTTACATTTAGATTAAAATTGAATTTTAAATGTCACTTTGACATTGACAGCTGTCACTTTGACATTGATTGCTGTCACTTTGATATTGATTGCTGTCACTTTAAAATACGCAATATTTTCAATTAAATAATTATACATTTAAAATTGTTGCAAAATCCGAAAGTGGATTTGTCATCTGACAAATTCATTTGTTACGAAATGTTTTACTGAATTTAGATTGCGACTTAACAAGGACACATAAACAAAACATTGACAGGCGAAGCGGGCGAATCCCCATTGTCGCGCGCAGCGGTAAAGTCTGAATGTTAAAATCGTTATAATTGATACACGAAGTACCAAATTGTCCCACATTCAGGGTCCGCGGAGCCTAAGCCCCCCGCGAAGCGGGCGAATCCCCCTTGTCGCGCGCAGCGGTAGAGTCTGAATGTTAAAATCGTTATAATTGAGGCACGAAGTACCGAATTGTCCCACATTCAGGGGCTGCGGAGCTTGAGCCCGCGAAGCGGGCGAATCCTCCTTGTCGCTCGGCAGCGCGACCTAGCCAGAGGCCCGCGTAGCGGGGCCTGACGCTATCCATATATTAAAAGAGCTTGAATTTGATATGAAACTCGATATGATTTTTTAATAAAAACAAATGACAATAATTGTTGGTCGCCATTTTCAATAATTTTATAAAATTGGTGCTCACTTGGTAGTTTAATTTAATATCAAACTCGATATTGTTCTACATAATTTTTTTTTTGTTAAACACAAAATGCATATTGTCGACCTTCAATTTTAACAGTTTTATAAAGTACCTAGTGTTCCTCTAATCCTTTACTTTAGCATCAAATGCCATGAATTTATGATACTTTTCGGTGAAAAAGTTCCTTTTTTGCTTTTTTATTTTCAAATAATTTTTTCTATGCATGTAGGTACCTAAACTTCTGACATTTTTTGTTGGGACTGTACTTGAAATGACTGTAAACATAAAATACTAATATTGATAAACATACAAAAAATGGTTCTTTCGATTATTACTGAATATAATTTACAAATTGCTTCTATTACTAATATAACTTAAGATACATGCATCTGAATATCGAATTATTGTAAACTGTAAACGTCAGTTTGACAGAACATAGCATTGTTTTTTTTTTCAAATGTGTTAACAATTTTTACCCTGAATGTACTAAAACTTCTGACGTCTTTTTCTGCGACTGTACTTTGTAATGTCTGTCAAAATAAAATAATTTGTCTAAAATATTATTAAAATTGATGAAAATATTGAAAATATTTACGCTCTCTCTATTATAACTCAAAAAATTAACAAATTTCTTCTAATAATTCTATTACTTAAGATAAATGCATTTTAAATCTCGAATTGTAAACGTCAGTTTGACACAATGTAGCATTGTTTTTTATTCAACAGTCAGTTGTAAAACATTTGAGCATTCAAAGCTCTGATGCACTGATGAAATTTCAGTTTTTAATTAATAACTAAAAAATCTTTTGCCTAATTCTGCTTATTCAACTAATCTAATAAATAGTTTTACTTACATTTTAATAGTTTCATGTTCATGTAATATGTAAACAATAATGTAAAGCAAGATATGTAAGCAAAAGATGTCATTTGTACTGTCACTGTTATAATAATTCCAGTTTTGTATAGAAACAAATAATGTCATATCATCGACAACAAGATACTGAAATTTCAAAAAAGTAGATTTAAAATGTCCTATAGTTTATAAATGGTACAGTATAGTTATTTGTGTATCAAGGCTGTAAAAGAGATCTTTTTTGGCCGAATCTGAAGTTTGCAGCCGAGGCCAGCAATTCAGGTGAGGCTGAAAACACTTTTAAGCCGAGGTGCACACAACATTTTTTAGGTGGCTATCAAAAATATGTAATTTTATGTCAAAAAAGTTTCTTAGTATCATCAATAATTTTATTTATATAATTTAGGCTAACTAAGTTGTAGGCAATTACTTCTAAATATATTTACCAATTAAAATGAAATAAATTTGTTATTTAACGGCCGTAAAGTAAATGCGGCCATGAAGTAAAAGCCGGCGTGAAGTAAAATGCGGCCGTAAAGTAGTCATTTTGACAGGTGTCAAACAATGTGACACTTTACGGCTGTCAAAGGATACGTAAAACAACTATTTATGCAATAGCCACCTAAAAAAATTATTTTAAAAAATCTGTGTTATATCATAAATGCTTTATGTATCTATACTAGATAATTTGAGAAAAATCATATTACTCTATATGAAAAGTCTTACTTCCGGCTTATGAATTGGTACTAAAATACAATTGCGGTCTATTGAAAATCGTATTTAAACCTTAGATAAAAAATTTGGTATTTAAATGTTTGATATTTTTGGAGTTATCGTTTCCGAAAAAATTGTAACATACCAACGAACGCACGAACGACCACACAAACGCACACACACACACACAGACAACATCTCAAAAATGTGTAATTCGTATTCTTAAGACCCTAAAACGTGCTTATCTGTCAAAAACTCATACTCGAAATTTTTGACCCATCACAATACCTCTCTTATAGAATAGTGGCGAGAGGTAAAAACTATTCTATCTGGAACATTGAGACCTCAGGAGATTATGTGTTGGCCACATCAGATTTTTTCTTTCGCGACAGATCTGTCATGGAGTAGAATCGTACAGTAATAAATATTAATGGGCAAAAAGCGGCGTATTGTTTTTGTCGGTATTAAAGATATTTTATAATAACAAATTCCTATCGCAGCCCATCATTTAAAATAATTTTATTCATAATCCCTTATCTGGAGGTTGATTCTGTAACTTGCGTGAGTATTTGCATGACTACATTTGCGTTAGAGTTAAGCTGGATTCACATGAACCGCTACGTCCGCAAAACACGTTGGTATTTCACATGAGACGACAACGTTTTCAGAGCTGCGCACTACTAGAAATGAAAAATAAAATATAACCAAAATTGTTTGGTTATGTTATATTTTAATGTCACTTGTGTTGTTTGTTGTGATCAGTGTGTAAGTAACGAAAAGTAAAAAAAATTGATAATTTTTCTGAAATTTTAATTACTGAAGCATCCCTGTCTCTATAATCCCGGAGATAAGGATTATAAGAATATTACTAGGTTGGTATTACTACAAATCTCCGCATTCTCCGTCTCGGAGCATGCGCAAATGGAAATAACGGTCACAACGAACCGTCAAAGCCGTCAAAAGTTGAAATATTTCATTCTCGCCGTCAACGCTCAGACCGTTGAGAACGTTCAAGTGTCAAACCAATCAGGCTACGAAACGGTTGGAACGGTACGGCGGTAACGTCTCATGTGAATCCAGCTTTAGTATGACGTCACTGTTCCTTATCTGGTGACTTTCATGGGGAAACTAGTTCGTTAGGTTTTCACACTGTTTTGGTAATGGTGGTAACCTTGTGGTAACTGTCTACTGTCATTCTCTCACTCTCTCTTTTCTATGGTCATTGTAATTCAGAGATTTTAAATGAACGCTACGGAAGAACAAAAACAAATAATAATCAATTTCATGGAAGATAATGTTGATTTTTTGTATTCCGAAGCCCGACTTCTAAATGCGGTTGCATTTGGTCTAATAAAAATTGGCGTGCTTCTTTGCTCAATCTAAATTTTTTACAAATTCCGAATTTTCAATTTCGAAAGGATTTTGAACGTCCCTTAGCTGCCTACGTATAAGACGTATGTTAGGTGGTCTTTCCTCCAATACTTCCTCATCAATTGCAATAAAAATGTTCGCTAAAGCCATTATTTATCCTTAAACAATTTTATTGATATATAGGTAGATTCCGGTAAGTTCATAAAATCTATTATAGGTAAATATTTACGGGTATAACGTGGTATAACACTAATAAAACTAAACTATAGAGTGAAGATAAAAACATTTATACTTATTAAACAAAAATAACATTAGTTTCTAAAACTTAACTAATTAATAAATGTAGAATTACACTTACTTAACTTAGCAATAAACGAAAAATTTAAAACCGCAAAATGACAATAATAAATACAAATAGAAAGAGACAGATAGTCCCGCAAGTTGAAACAGTACCTCCGTAGGTCACGCAAATATATTTGCATGTCTCTCAACAAGTGACGTCATATGCAGTAGTTCTTCAAATTTCCGGCAGATTCATGTGACAAATCTATATTAGTTTTGGTGCCGCAAGTGCTCACGCAAGTTACAGAATCAACCCCCAGAACAAAACTCGACATAATTATTTCGAATTCGTTGAAAACAAATGCATATCGTCGGCCATCAATTTAACCCACAGGGACGTAACTAAGGGTGGGCCTGGGTGGTGCAGGTCCCATCCTGTGGCCCACCCAATACTTAATTGAGGCAAAATAAATGTTTATTAATATGATATAGCGGAAAATGTTGTATTTTTTAATAGATATAATGTATGTCAGTCTGAGTGCTCGTGAAATCCTTATTTATGCAAACATATTTTTTTGATGTAATATAACTAAGTCAAATTCTTTCAACAGAGAAAAAAATTGTCGCCTCGCCTCGCACTCCCTTAGCCCACCTAAAAAAATCCTAATTACGTCTCTGAGATCCCAGTAGGTCGGACGCCATTTTTAACACGTTAGTTAAATTTGTTAATTAATTTGACATTTAAAGTTTTCAATAGTAATATATCAAGGAACCATTATTTTGCTGGAAAAATTAATTTCAAAAGATTGTTGCTTGGTAACATTTCGAGACAAATGACATGATCAAAATCCCTAGCTGAAGGCTGCTGCAGACCGATTAGAATAATTATTAATTGTGGGTTTTCGTGTTTTTAAATCAAGACTAATTTATTGAGCCGAAACGGTTGTTTAGTTTGACATTCAATTTTTATACTAACCTTTGAGTGTCAAAATTTTATTTTAGTTTCTTTCGTTTCACAAGTTCATTAATAATTGGTTCCAAACTAAGGTTTTTGACGTAACTGTATTTTTTGGTGTTCTATTTGATATATTTTTTATTTCATCGTAAGAAGTTGTCACAAAAAGGTTCATTTGACACTTTTAATTTCAATTAAAAACAATACAAAATCAATAAAATTGTCATAGCTATGTATGACGGGTAAATTGTCACTTGAACAATCCCTAGGGAATTTTTACATTTTTTGCCGATATATTTTGTACGTCATTGGTTAGAATTTTAAAAATTGAAGCAAATGAATGGTTTAATTAATATTTGGGAAATAGTCAGTAAAATACTCCGAATTATACATAGTATTAACCACGCATATTTAATAAATATATAGGTACCTAATTGTAATTAAAATTTAAACTTGTGTCAAAATATGACATAAATATAGTAATAAATAGTTACATGATGCAACTTCACAGTAGTGCATTGTTATTAAAAAAAATAATTTCAAAAATTATATTTCAAATTTAACATAACTACCTATATGTAAACATAATGCATGTTCCATCTTTTCAAAACACTCTTACCTTATCAATTATGAAAAATATATCGAAATAAAATTTCGAATTGGAAACGTCAAATCAAATCTGACACGAATTGACAAAAAAAATCTTGTTTTATAAAAAAGAAAACACAAAAATTCCATGTCATACTCCCAGCTGTGTTCCGTGCATTTTTCGGTTTTTTCTTAATAACTTTCTTAATATAGACAATATTGGTACAAAACATGTATTAAAAATATAGTCAAAAACATCCTTTACCTATATATCAAATGAAAAAAACAATCGATCAAAGTATAATACCCGTTGCTAAGGAGTGAAAAAAGAGTGAGTTTTTTTCATTTCTCACTGAAACTATGGCCCCTACAACAATGAAATATACAAAAGGCACTAGTGAAAATAACCGTTAATAATATAAAAAAAGTTTGATTAAAATCGATCCAACAATAAAACGTGTAGAAGAAAAAAAAGTTTGGTTGCTAACATGATGAAAGTATAGTGAATTAAGCTAATTAGTATATATAGACTAGCGTCAGGCCCCGCTACGCGGGTCTTTCGGCTAGGTCCATGCTGCCGCACGGACTGTGTTTATATGGCCTCACACTCGCTTCGCTCGCGAGTAACATAACGAATTAATTTCGGGCCTCAAATGAATCAAATTTTACATTTAGATTAAAATTGAATTTTTAATGTCACTTTGACATTGACAGCTGTCACTTTGACATTGATTGCTGTCACTTTGATATTGATTGCTGTCACTTTGGTACGAAAAAATACTTGGCGCTAATATCATGTCAATCATGAACAATGTTAAGTTGACCATCGCTGTATACGGGCTAAACGGATTATATAGTTTACATGGAACTGCCTTACTTTTTATTTTCTATAATATTTATGTCCATACTTGGAAAACGTCATTTTGACTGAAAATATTTTTTGACATTATTTTTATTATAGGTAGATAACTTCAGAGTGCATTTTTACGTCAAAAATTTTTAAATTTTTAAATACACAATTTTTGAACTATAAAAAAAGTAAATAAACACATCTACACTTAAGTTATATAGGTTAGGTACTTACATTAATTTCAAAATCATGATAAACATGGTGTATTGTCATCCTGTCTAGTAATAAAATAACAACTGTCAAACCACCAACTTTCGTTATTCATCTTAAAAATTACATGGATAGCTCAATCTAATATGAAAATGGCCAAAAAATGCATGTTTTTAAAAATTTCTCATACATTATGTAAACCCAAAACATATGTAAGAATATTGTCTAAATAAATAAAAAAAAATTCATAAAAATCGCTTAAACCATTTAACTTCTAGACGTTCTGAAAAGTTTCAACTTGAAAGAAATATAGTGAACACAAGCTCTTTTAATATATGGATAGCGTCAGGCCCCGCTACGTGGGCCTTCGGCTATGTCGCGCGGCAGCTCCGCAGCCCCTGTATGTGGGACAATTCGGCACTTTGTGCCTCAATAATAACGATTTTAACATTCAGAATACCGCTGCGCGCGACAAGGGGTATTCGCCCGCTTCGCGGGCTTAGGCTCCGCGGACCCTGAATGTGGGACAATTTGGCACCTCGTGTCTCAATCATAACGATTATAACATTTAGACTCTACCGAAAAAAATTGTATGATGTAATTATAATTATTTAATTACAACTTCATATTATTCATCTCCCTTCTTCAATATAAATTATATTTATGCCATTAAAATTTTAGAATAAAATAACATAATATGTGTAATTAAATTAATATCCTGGTTATCCAACTAAAAACAAAAGACGATTGTCGATCGTCATCTTGACCAATATTGTACCTTATGAAAACCTTTAATTTGATATCAAACTTGAAATTATTCTATTATTTTGAAAGGTAAAAAAAACGAACCCGTAAAAACAAAGTTTTTGATAATAAATCCATTATATATGAGGCTCGATCGATATTTATTTAAATTTTTTGTGCACAGATTTTGGTTTCGTTTTTCACCTCGTAAACACTTTTCCGGTACTAATTTTTACAGCAAAGTTTTTGATGGTGGACTGACATTGTTATATGCCTATAGTATATTAAATTAGATCTTTAGCTGTTACTATACTAAATTTGAACCAGATCGGTGCAGTACGTTTTGAGATAGCTAGCTGCCATTTTGTTTCAAGATGGCGGACTAACATTTTAATATACCTATGTTTTAAGACAGATTCTTAGCTATTACTGTACCAAATTTTAATGCAATAGTTACAGTATATTTTGATATATCTGTCAGCCATTTTGTTTCAAGATGGCGGACTGACATTTTAATATATCTATATCATAAGTTAGATCCTTGGCTATTAGTGTACCAAATTTTACCGCAATCGGTGCAGTACATTTTGAGATAGTTAGCCGCCATTTGGTTTCAAGATGGCGGATAATCTGAAATGTTGCCAAAGTGCATTGTTAGGTGACAAAAGTCTATTTGCAAAATTGCAGCTCGATAGGATCCCGGGAAGTTCACGGGAAAAATATGCAAAAAAATCTATTTTGTCAAAAAATTAGTATTTTTATGAAAAATGTAAATGTAGCAGATATGATACATAATGCATTTGGTGTACATAATATACCAGGTGTCTGCTTTGACTTTGCTGTATAGGGAAACAGTTTCATTTTTATTTATTTGGCTCAAGTTACTTACTTATTAATTTTAGGGGATAGTTGTTAAGATAAAATGTTAAGAACCAAAATCTTTACAATATAATTCAGGAAATGAATTACAAAATAATTTTTATGAATGAGAATAGCAACATTGTAATACCCATAAAACATTATCATAGTAGGCATGTGTCGGGTATAATTTTGTTTTTGTCATCCTGCGACGTGCGCAAAGTGAATTTTTCCGCACGCCATTCCCGCATGCTTCTACTTTGCGCACGCATTTCCGTATAGTTACAAAATTGAACCACTTTGCACACACAAAAACAGTCATTCAAAAGGTTACTTTGCGAGAGGTATGAAAAAAATATCGTGTGCAACTTGTGTGAGCAAAGGCAACTAGCGCTCGACTAAGTTGCAGCCCTCGCCGTGAACGACCCTCAGCCAACCTCGGCTACGCCTCGAGTCGCTGTTGCTCGGGCTACAACTCGCCTCGCGCAATTGTGTACTTTGCGCTCTAGATACACAATATACTATTTGAAGTGCCAGTGTCAATTTCAAAATTGTACGAAAATACATCTCAACCACATAATATATTTATGGTGTATTGCGGACTTATTGTTTCAAATGGTATCGCGCACATATCTGTTCATGAACAGATTAGCACTCTTGAAGTGGCAATGGCACCGATTGGAAATATCTAATAAAATATACGGGCAAGTCAAATTTGAAACAAAATTTTCAAATGATAAGTTTCCCTGATATTTTTTGCTGTCTTCGGCTAAAACTAAATTTTTCTTCCTCCGTAATACATATTTTGGAAAATTTCTCTCCCAACTCGCGGGCTTAGTTTTTAGGATCGCGCGGTTGAGGTATGTTCTTCTAAGGTACTACGGCCTCGGTCCTATCATATATCATCGTCTTCATTTTTGTCATCGTCGTTTGTTGTTTGTTACAATTATTCCATCTTCAAACATGAGTGGGAGAGAAAAAAAGAGTCATAATTTACCGGCTCAGCAATCTCAATCTGATTGTACTCAAAATGGCGTTAATATGAAAAATTCAAACACAACCGTTGATGAAATAAACAATTCTCAAACATGTCGTCCTGATGTGGCAATTGATAAAGTAAATAAAAGTTTATCATCTACATCTAATAACACTAAAAAAATAGTGAATATGTCTAACAACAAAAACAGTGATATAAGAAATTCTCTGGACTCAGCAAAAGTCAAACAAAAATCAAACCCTATAATTGGGTGTTTAGATGATAGTTTAAATACATCTGATACATTTAAAGCTGTACCGAGACCATTCTCACTACATGTATATAGGCTCGATCCTAAAACGAAGGAAGATTCTATAAAAAATCATTTATTAAAATACTTCTCAGAGGTCAAAGTTGAAAAACTAAAATCAAGGTCGCCGGATCTCTATTCCTCATTTAAAGTGTCAGTACACTATGAAAATAAAATAAAAGCCCTAGACCCAGCTATCTGGCCGATAGGAACAAATGTCAAGTCGTTTTTTCACTGGCCGAAGGTACCACAGAAGATAGAATAACCAAAATCTCAACAGAAGACTGTTTTCTGCATCACGAAAATATAACTTCTTTAGATCAAAGCATTAGTCATACTGATTATAATGATTCGGTTAGTATTTGTCATGTGAATATCCAGTGTCTATCCAACAAAGTAGATCAATTAAATTTGTTTCTTATTCAAAATAAGTACGATATTATCTGTCTATCAGAGCATTAGCTCGATTTAAATAAAATAAAATTAATTAATATAATAGGCTACAAACTAGCTACTTACTATTGTAGATCTGTAAATAAGCATGGTGGGGTTGCAATCTTTATCAAGAATAATATCGACTTTCAAGTTTTAAATTTTGACAATTTAAACCACGCGTTTGATGCAGAATTTTGTGGCATTGAATTGCTTAATCCACAACTTAATATTATTGCAGTGTACAGGTCCTGTGCTGGCAATTTAAAATATTTTTTTGACAAATTTGAAGAATTCTTAACAGTTTATTTAAACAAGGAATTGATAATTTTAGGTGATTTCAATATAAATTTTTTAGGATCAGATACAAACCTATCTTATTTTTTTAATTTAAATGCATCATTTAACATTTCTCCTAAAATTTCAGAACCGACAAGAATATCTTCAAGTTCCGCTACATGCATAGATAATATATTGACAAATATTCAAAATAATAAATACGAAACCGGTGTATTGGATCCATGCCTGTCAGATCACCTGCTTCAGTTTATAAATGTTAAACGTGTCAGAGTTCCTACACCCACTGTAACAAAAAGGGTGTATTCAAAAAATAGCATCTCTATCTTTAAGGAATCCGTCAAAAACACGGATTGGGGTAATATTTTTAATCCGATCCATAATGCCTGTTCAGCAGCAAGTGAATTTGTAAGTAAAATCTCGACATTGGTACACCTACATTTTCCTTTGAGAACTCGTAAAGTTAGGGCCAACAAGCCTCCAGTTAAATGGTTTGATGAATCCCTACAGAAGCTTAGAAACATTGTTTCTTCTCTTAAAATTATTGCAAATTGTACTAAAAACTCAATTGATTTGGCGAACTATAATCGAATGCGATATAAATATAGAAGCACAATAAAATTAGTTAAAAAGAAAGCTTACGATAATTTTATAAAGTGTTCAGCAAACAAAATGAAGGATTGCTGGCGCTTAGTAAATCATGAGTGTAATAAAACACCTCCAAATAATAGTAATATAAAAATTTCATCTGAAACTTTTAACAATTTTTTTACAACTGTGGCTGATAGTATTGTTTCTAGTCTGCCGGATCAAGACATCAACTGCGATAGTCTTAATATACATATTCAAACACCATCTATCGAGTTCTCTTTGGAACATGTTTCAGAAGAGGAAGTACTCTATGCATTTTGTTCTCTTAATAAATCTAATTGTACAGATGTCTATGACATAAATATTAGTGTTTTAAAAGAGATCTTTTTAATTACACTACCCTTATTGACATTTATTTACAATAAATGTATATCAGAGGGTAGTTTTCCAGATGCCTTTAAACTAGCAAAAGTAATTCCTCTTCACAAAAAAGGTGATCCATCTAACGTAGATAACTATAGACCTATATCTGTTTTGCCAGTTTTTGCAAAAATATTCGAAAAATTAATTAAAGAGAAATTAATGTATTTTTTTGAATCAAATAACTTATTTGCTGAAAATCAATTTGGTTTCCGCAACAATCTTTCAACCACTCGTGCTGTCTCAAGGATTGTGAGTGACATAGTCGAAGGCATGGAAAATGGATGTCATACTGCCATCACTCTCTGTGATTTGTCCAAGGCCTTCGACTGTGTTTCTCATGAGGTTCTGCTACAGAAATTAAGTCTTTACGGTATTTCAGGAACTCCTCTTTCTCTTTTTGAGTCGTACCTTAGTAACAGAAAACAGAGCGTTTATGTTGGTAATAACATGTCAAATTTTGAAACAATTAGACATGGTATACCGCAAGGTTCGATACTGGGTCCATTACTCTTCATAATATATATTAATGATTTCCCAAATTTCATTAAACCAGTAAATTCTATATTATTCGCAGATGACACAACACTAATTGCAACTGATAAGTCGCTTGCAACTCTTGTTGATGTCGCAAATTTAAATTTAGCAAAAGCGGAGTCCTGGTTTTCAGCAAACACGTTAAAATTAAATTGTGATAACACACAAAATTTGATAATATCTTCTCATTCAAATCTGGTTAAAGGTCTATCTGTTAAAATTTTAGGTTTTTCTTTAGATGATGGACTAACCTGGTGTGTTCATGTCGGGGTTTTGCTTCCAAAACTTGCAAGCGTACATTTTTTATTACGTAAGCTAAAGCACAGTTTGGATCCTGATACTCTACGGTTGACATATTTCTCCTTGTTTCATTCTCTGATAAGCTACGGATTAATTTTATGGGGAAATTCATGCAATGAGGGTTTTCATAATGCAAAAACAAGCCATTAGAATAGTTATTGGTGCAGGTTTCAGAGAACACTGTAAACCGTTATTCAAAAGCTTGAAAGTTTTGCCGTTACCTTGCTTATTTATATATCATACACTTCTTGAAATTCATAGTAACATTAATAACTTTTCTTTAATGTCTGATACTCATAATTACAACACTAGATCATCAAATCTTTTATGTATTCCAAGATTCAGACTCAAAAAATCGAAAAAAATTCTTTGAACATCCAATTATATAATATACTACCTACAACTGTAAAAAATCTAAATTTAGTTGCTTTCAAAGCTAAAATGAAAATTTTTCTTCTAGAGCACTGTTTTTACTCATGTGAAGAGTATTCCCAATACATTGCTGGATTAGACACTGACCTGTAATATGTAATCTTATTGTTATTTTCCTGATGCAAAAAATAATACTAATTTTTGTTTTTTACTAAAAATGTATTTGTAACTTTTATAATTTATTTATCTGTATCTCTGTGACAATTGTATGTATGTATTCTTTTCTTGACATGCCACAAACATTATCCTGTATTGTAAAAGTGGTTAAATAAAATTATTATTATTATTATTATTATTATTATTATTATTATTATCATAGTTATCATCATTTTGATTCTTTTCATTTTTATTAGTATGTTCTTCAGAATCTGAAATATAGCAAATTCTTCCTCGCTTTCCGGCAAATGAGCTAAAATATCAGCTGATTCAGCATCTGAGAGACTAATAATTATAAAATGACATATTTTCTAAAATAAAAGTATACGATAAGCTTCATGTATCAAATCTGCTACAACTGATTTTACAACCACAAATTAGACTATATAGTAATAAAAACAAGAACAAACATGAAAGAAATACAATATTCTTAACTTTAGTTATTATTATAAACAATTATTTGTTTAAAACAGTATAACAAGTATATTAAAAAACAATATTATTAGTAACCGACAAAGCAGCAATGTGCACTCGTCAAGCGTTGTTTCATATATGACGATTGTTGAATTTATATTATGTTAATATGCGATAAACGACCTTATGATCGTGTAAATAAGGATGTAGCACATCGTCTACAAAGCTCCATTAGTGAAAATTCGCTCAAAGTCATGAAATAAATGGAAAAGAATTGGACGTATCAGATATGCTACATGTGGCAGTGTAGGGTTAATAAAAACAAATGCCAATCGTCAGCCACCATTTTAAATAATTTGATTAATTAGGTAGCCCTTATCCAGCCCTTGAATGTGATATGAAACTCGATATGATTTTTTAATAAAAACAAATGACAATAATTGTTGGTCGCCATTTTCAATAATTTTATAAAATTGGTGCTCACTTGGTAGTTTAATTTAATATCAAACTAGATATTGTTCTATATAATTTTTTTTGTTAAACACAAAATGCATATTGTCGACCTTCAATTTTAACAGTTTTATAAAGTACCTAGTGTTCCTCTAATCCTTTACTTTAGCATCAAATGCCATGAATTTATGATACTTTCCGGTGAAAAATTTCCTTTTTTGCTTTTTTATTTTCAAATAATTTTTTCTTTGCATGTAGGTACCTAAACTTCTGACATTTTTTGTTGGGACTGTACTTGAAATGACTGTAAACATAAAATACGAATATTGATAAACATACAAAAAATGGTTCTTTTGATTATTACTTAATATAATTTACAAATTGCTTCTATTACTTATATAACTTAATATACATGCATCTGAATATCGAGTTATTGTAAACTGTAAACGTCAGTTTAACAGAACATGAGAACATAGCATTGTTTTTTTCAAATGTGTTAACAATTTTTACCCTGAATATACTAAAACTTCTGACGTCTTTTTCTGCGACTGTACTTTGTAATGACTGTCAAAATAAAATAATTTGTCTAAAATATTATTAAAATTGATGAAAATATTGAAAATATTTACGCTCTGTCTATTAAAACTCAAAAAATTTACAATTTTCTTCTAATTATTGTATTACTTAAGATAAATGCATTTTAAATCTCGAATTGTAAACGTCAGTTTCACACAATGTAGCATTGTTTTTTATTCAATAGTCAGTTGTAAAACATTTGAGCATTCAAAGCTCTGATGCACTGATGAAATTTCAGTTTTTAATTAATAACAAAAAAATCTTTTGCCTAATTCTGCTTATTCAACTAATCTAATAAATAGTTTTACTTACATTTTAATAGTTTCATGTTCATGTAATATGTAAACAATAATGTAAAGCAAGATGTAAGCAAAAGATGTCATTTGTACTGTCACTGTTATAATAATTCCAGTTTTGTATAGAAAAAAATATTGTCATATCATCGACAACAAGATACTGAAATTTAAAAAAGTAGATTTAAATTGTCCTATAGTTTATAAATGGTACAGAATAGTTATTTGTGTATCAAGGCTGTAAAAGTGATCTTTTTTGGCCGAATCTGAAGTTTGCAGCCGAGGCCAGCAATTCAGGTGAGGCTAAAAACACTTTTAAGCCGAGGTGCACACAACATTTTTTAGGTGGCTATCAAAAATATGTAATTTTATGTCAAAAAAGTTTCTTAGTATCATCAATAATTTTATTTATATAATTTAGGCTAACTAAGTTGTAGGTAATTACTTCTAAATATATTTACCAATTAAAATGAAATAAATTTGTTATTTAAAGGCCGTAAAGTAAATGCGGCCGTGAAGTAAAAGCCGGCGTGAAGTAAAATGCGGCCGTAAAGTAGTCATTTTGACAGGTGTCAAAAAATGTGACACTTTACGGCTGTCAAAGGATACGTAAAACAACTATTTATGCAATAGCCACCTAAAAAAATTATTTAAAAAAAATAAATGCTTTATGTATCTACACTAGATAATTTGAGAAAAATCATATTACTCTATATGAAAAGTCTTACTTCCGGTTTATGAATTGGTACTAAAATACAATAATTGGTCTATTGAAAATCGTATTTAAACCTTAGATATAAAATTTGGTATTTAAATGTTTGATATTTTTGGAGTTATCGTTTCCGAAAAAATTGTAACATACAAACGAACGCACGAACGACCACACGCACGCACATACACACAGACATCATCTCAAAAATGTGTAATTCGTATTCTAAAGACCCTAAAACGTGCTTATCTGTCAAAAACTCATACTCGAAATTTTTGACTTATCACAATACCTCTCTTATAGAATAGTGGCGAGAGGTAAAAACTATTCTATCTGGAACATTGAGACCTCAGGAGATTATGTGTTGGCCACATCAGATTTTTTCTTTCGCGACAGATCTGTCATGGAGTAGAATCGTACAGTAATAAATATTAATGGGCAAAAAGCGGCGTATTGTTTTTGTCGGTATTAAAGATATTTTATAATAACAAATTCCTATCGCAGCCCATCATTTAAAATAATTTTATTCATAATCCCTTATCTGGAGGTTGATTCTGTAACTTGCGTGAGTATTTGAATGACTACATTTGCGTTAGAGTTAAGCTGGATTCACATGAACCGTTTTGCGGACGTAGCGGCCGCAAAACACGTTGGTATTTCACATGAGACGACAACGTTTTCAGAGCTGCGCACTACTAGAAATGAAAAATAAAATATAACCTAAATTGTTTGGTTATGTTATATTTTAATGTCACTTGTGTTGTTTGTTGTGATCAGTGTGTAAGTTACGAAAAGTAAAAATAAATGATAATTTTCCTGAAATTTTAATTACTGAAGCATCTCTGTCTCTATAATCCCGGATATAAGGATTATAAGAATATTACTAGGTTGGTATTACTACAAATCTCCGCATTCTCCGTCTCGGAGCATGCGCAAATGGAAATAACGGTCACAACGAACCGTCAAAGCTGTCAAAAGTTGAAATATTTCATTCTCGCCGTCAACGCTCAGACCGTTGAGAACGTTCAAGTATCAAACCAATCAGGCTACGGAACGGTTGGAACGGTACGGCGGTAACGTCTCATGTGAATCCAGCTTTAGTATGACGTCACTGTTCCTTAACTGGTGACTTTCATGGGGAAACTAGTTCGTTAGGTTTTCACACTGTTTTGGTAATGGTGGTAACCTTGTGGTAACTGTCTACTGTCATTCTCTCACTCTCTCTTTTCTATGGTCATTGCAATTCAGAGATTTTAAATGAACGCTACGGAAGAACAAAAACAAATAATAATCAATTTCATGGAAGATAATGTTGATTTTTTGTATTCCGAAGCCCGACTTCTAAATGCGGTTGCATTTGGTCTAATAAAAATTGGCGTGCTTCTTTGCTCAATCTAAATTTTTTACAAATTCCGAATTTTCAATTTCGAAAGGATTTTGAACGTCCCTTAGCTGCATACGTATAAGACGTATGTTAGGTGGTCTTTCCTCCAATACTTCCTCATCAATTGCAATAAAAATGTTCGCTAAAGCAATTATTTATCCTTAAACAATTTTATTGATATATAGGTAGATTCCGGTAAGTTCATAAAATCTATTATAGGTAAATATTTACGGGTATAACGTGGTATAACACTAATAAAACTAAACTATAGAGTGAAGATAAAAACATTTACACTAATTAAACAAAAATAACATTAGTTTCTAAAACTTAACTAATTAATAAATGTAGAATTACACTTACTTAACTCAGCAATAAACGAAAAATTTAAAACCGCAAAATGACAATAATATATACAAATAGAAAGAGACAGATAGTCCCGCAAGTAGAAACAGTACCTCCGTAGGTCAAGCAAATATATTTGCGTGTCTCTCAACAAGTGACGTCATATGCAGTAGTTCTTCAAATTTCCGGCAGATTCATGTGACAAATCTATATTAGTTTTGGTGCCGCAAGTGCTCACGCAAGTTACAGAATCAACCCCCAGAACAAAACTCGACATAATTATTTCGAATTCGTTGAAAACAAATACATATCGTCGGCCATCAATTTAACCCACAGGGACGTAACTAAGGGTGGGCCTGGGTGGTGCAGGTCCCATCCTGTGGCCCACCCAATACTTAATTGAGGCAAAATAAATTTTTATTAATATGATATAGCGGAAAATGTTGTATTTTTTAATAGATATAATGTATGTCAATCTGAGTGCTTGTGAAATCTTTATTTATGCATACATATTTGATGTCATATAACTAAGTCAAATTCTTTCAACAGAGAAAAAAATTGTCGCCTCGCCTCGCTCGGCCTACATCTATATTTTTCAAAAACAAAAATTTTACTATAAAATGTACGGCCCACTTTAATGTTTTACTGGCACACCCTTAGCCCACCTAAAAAAATCCTAATTACGTCCCTGAGATCCCAGTAGGTCGGATGCCATTTGTAACACGTTAGTTAAATTTGTTAATTAATTTGACATTTAAAGTTTTCAATAGTAATATATAGTCCGTCCCAAACTTCTTTGCCGTGACGTCATACCTGTAGTTCGTATGAATCAATTTGAAATTATGGCGGGAAAGTTATATTTTGATATCAAATATTTTTAAACTATATTATGTGAATATTTGGAATAACTATATAAATTTAATAATAAATAAATACCTCTAGAACAGCTGACACGGGAATAAATAATTTTCTTTTTCAGCAGTAAAATATTGGTACAAATTCAAGACAATCTGAATTGTTTGTTTATTATTGCGTTTGCCGAGCATATTTATAAATAATATTATAAATATCTATATGTAAACAGCTAATGTATGCATAAAACAACGATATACCTATGTTAAATTATTTAATCACAGTGAAAATAGTTTTTATTTGTTTGACAGTTTCAAAATTTACAATACAATGTATTTCATAAAACAACATGAAAAACAGCCTACTCAAATAACAAGTTATAATTGCTGGTATATCAACAATATAATTATATACGTTTTCTATTTCTTTCTTTTTCTACTTCATAATAAAAACAAAGAACAAAACTTCACGTAACAGTATCAATACTTCGCAAATTTCGAATGACATACGTGTTTCAACTAAATACAGAGAGTTTTTTTTATAAGTAAACATAGGGCATGTCATTACCATAGTTACAGTGTTACAGGATGACAGCAATGCATTAGAGCGTTTTTTTTATCAGTAAACATAGGGATAATGAACATATTATGAAAATAAATATGAAATATAAATTAAAGAAATGATAAATTATTTATTTATGTTTTCTACACTTAAGAACTAGGTAGATACATTAAACTAATGAGAATTTAAGAACTAGGTACACAATAATGTGTACAATGGTGACAGAATGAATGTTGAACAATTAAAAAATCGAATTAGTGGTGCTTCCCAAAATATTACTCCCCAGCAAATGCTATAAATTATTTTTATAATCGTTTAGGATATTGTTTAGAAGTTAACAATTCCAATTTTGAGCATTTAATTCGATTTAAAAAATTCTCATTCGTTTAATGTAGGTATCTACCTAGTTCTTAAGTGTAGAAAATATGAATAAATAATTTCTCATTTCTTTAATTTATATTTCATATTTATTTTCTTATGTAATTATCCCTATGTTTACTGATAAAAAAGACGCTCCAATACATTGCTGTCATTCTGTAACACTGTAACTATGGTAATGACATGACCTATGTTTACTAATAAAAAAAACTCCCGGTATATGACAGTAATAAGATAGAAAGAGTAAGACAATGTATTCCGTAGTTATTCTTGAAAATAAAATAATGACGTAACGGCAAAGAAGTTTGGGACGGACTATATCAAGGGACCATTATTTTGCTGGAAAAATTTAATTCAAAAGATTGTTGCTTGGTAACATTTCGAGACAAATGACATGAGACATGATCAAAATCCCTAGCTGAAGGCGAGGGACATAGACAAGAGATATATTTAGACAGGAATATCCTATGATACTAGGTTGAACGCTACTCCTAGCGGTTGTAATTTGGAACTAAAGAGTAAAAAATCTGCTGTGGCCACCACACGACCTCTCGCCTAATTCTGCTTGTTGTACTAATCTAATAAATAGTTATACTTACATTTTAATAGTTTCATGTTCATGTAATATGTAAACGATAATGTAAACCAATATGCAAGCAAAATATGTCAACTGTACTGTCACTGTCATAATAATTCAAATTTTATGTAGAAACAAATTTCATATCATGGACAACAAGATACTGGAATTTCAAAAAAATTGAATATTAATTGTACTTTATTTTATTGTTAAATACTTCCAGATTCAGCAATTTGTATTTATAATTAACTGTACACATAGATAATCACAATTCCTTTTATTTTTAATTGCAAAAATTGTCATAAATAAATAATGTACTAATATATTTAAGGAAAACGTTTCCAAACTTCTAAAAGTACTACTTCCGGTTTGCGGATTTCTACCAAAATCTTATCCGGTGTTAAGATACTTATTAAAACTTTAAATATGAAATTTGGTTATAAACGGTTTGATACTTTTTACGTTATCGTGGACGAAAAATCGTCGGTTCATACAAACGCACACACACACACGCACACACACACACACAGACATCATCGTGAAAATAGTAATTTCGTATTGTAGAGACCCTGAAACGTGCTTATCCACCAAAAACTCATACTCGAAAATTTTGACCCATTACAATACCTCTCTTATAGAATATGAGGCGAGAGGTAAAAATGTAACCCGTTTAACAACAAAAATATTTTAAAGTGTTTGCTGATTTAATTTTATTTTCTTGAAATTGTATTTCACATAAAATACTCGTATGCTGAAAATTATTTATATTTACAATAAATGTGTGTAATATAAATTTAAATTTCGAAATACATTACATCAGCAAAAAATATTCTTCCTCGGTGTCCTCTTCGTAAACATCGACAATGTGTTGCCACTTTGCTGTCATTTCTGCCCCGTCAATTGTAAATTATAATCGTATTTGATTAATTATTCCTCATGCATTTGAGGAGATGTGGTGGATCATAATAATGGTAACAATGGAATTGTTCAAATGTTCTAATGTCAACTAGTTCCATAGCTGCCAACTGTTGGTAAAGTTGATAAAATAGATAATTTTGTTATCATTCATGGCTGCTATTGACTGTAATTGAGTAGGTACTATAAATAAAGGCCGAGCGCCTGCAATCTAAGTTACCAAAGGCTGGCGAGGGATTTTATCATTGAATTTGTCGAGGATTGTTACCTATAAGCAACAATCTTAAGAAATAATTTTACCTGCAAAATAATGAGACACGAGATATATTTTGTTAGACTATTTCTAAATAAACAGACATAAAATATGAACTAATAAATTTACGTTGGAGTGTCCTAATATTTTTATTATTAAATGTTTTCTAATGCCGGAGTAAGCAAAATTTGACACTGCTGCAGACCGATTAGAATAATTATTAGTCGTGGGTTTTCGTGTTTTTAAATCAAGACTAATTTATTGAGCCGAAACGGTTGTTTAGTTTGACATTCAATTTTTATACTAACCTTTGAGTGTCAAAATTTTATTTTAGTTTCTTTCGTTTCACAAGTTCATTAATAATTGGTTCCAAACTAAGGTTTTTGACGTAACTGTATTTTTTGGTGTTCTATTTGATATATTTTTTATTTCATCGTAAGAAGTTGTCACAAAAAGGTTCATTTGACACTTTTAATTTCAATTATAAACAATAGAAAATCAATAAAATTGTCATAGCTATGTATGACGGGTAAATTGTCACTTGAACAATCCCTAGGGAATTTTTACATTTTTTACCGATATATTTTGTACGAAATTGAAGCAAATGAATGGTTTAATTAATATGTGGGAAATAGTCAGTAAAATACTCCGAATTATACATAGTATTAGCCACGCATATTTAATATATATAGGTACCTAATTGTAATTAAAATTTAAACTTGTGTCAAAATATGACATAAATATAGTAATAAATAGTAACATGATGCAACTTCACAGTAGTGCATTGTTATTAAATAAAATAATTTCAAAAATTATATTTCAAATTTAACATAACTACCTATATGTAAACATAACGCATATGTTCCATCTTTAAATATTTAATAAAATTTTGAAAACACTCTTACCTAATCAATTATGAAAAATATATCGAAATAAAATTTCGAATTGGAAACGTCAAATCAAATCTGACACGAATTGACAAAAAAAATCTTATTTTATAAAAAAGAAAACACAAAAATTCCATGGCATACTCCCAGCTGTGTTCCGTGCATTTTTCGGTTTTTTCTTAATAACTTTGTTAATATAGACAATATTGGTACAAAACATGTATTAAAAATATAGTCAAAAACATCCTCTGCCTATATGTCAAATTAAAAAAACAATCAAATAAAGTATAATACCCGTTGCTAAGGAGTGAAAAAAGAGTGAGTTTTTACCTCTCGCCTCATATTCTATAAGAGAGGTATTGTAATGGGTCAAAATTTTCGAGTATGAGTTTTTGGTGGATAAGCACGTTTCAGGGTCTCTACAATACGAATTTAATATTTTCCCGATGATGTCTGTGTGTGTGTATGTGTGTGTGTTTGTATGAATGTATGGACTGACGATTTTTCGTCCACGATAACTGAAAAAGTATCAAACCTTTAATAACCAAATTTCATATTTAAGGTTTTAATAGGGATCTTAACACCGGATAAGATTTTGGTAAAAATCCGTAAACCGGAAATAGTACTTTTTGGAACTTGATATAGTTTTTCTTAAATAAATTGGTACATTATTTATTTATGACAATTTTTGCAAATAAAAATAAAAGATAATATAATTATCTATGGGTACAGTTAATTTTAAATACAATTTGCTGAATCTGGTAGTATTTAGCAATAAAATAAAGTGCAACTAAGTACCAGTATCTTGTTGTCCATGATATCAAATTTGTTTTTACTCAAAATTTGAATTATAATGACAGTGACAGTACAGTTGACATCTTTTGCTTGCATCTTGGTTTACATTATCGTTTACATATTACATGAACATGATAACATGAAACTATTAAAATGTAAGTAAAACTATTTATTAGATTAGTAGAATAAGCAGAATTAGGCGAGAGGTCGTGTACTGGCCACAGCAGATTTTTTTCATTTCTCACTGAAACTATGGCCCCTACAACAATGAAATATAGAAAAGGCACTAGTGAAAATAACCGTTAATAATATTTAAAAAGTTTGATTAAAATCGATCCAACAATAAAACGTGTAGAAGAAAAAAGTTTGGTTGCTAACATGATAAAAGTATAGTGAATTAAGCTAATTAGTATATATAGACTAGCGTCAGGCCCCGCTACGCGGGCCTGCGGCTAGGTCCGTGCTGGTTTATATGACCTCACACTCGCTTCGCTCGCGAGTAACATAGCGAATTAATTTCGGGCCTCAAATGAATCCAATTTTACATTTAGATTAAAATTGAATTTTAAATGTCACTTTGACATTGACAGCTGTCACTTTGACATTGATTGCTATCACTTTGATATTGATTGCTGTCACTTTGACATACGCAATATTTACAATTCAATAATTAAACAATTAAAATTGTTGCAAAATCCGAAAGTGGGTTTGTCATATCACAAATTCATTTGTTACGAAATGTTTTACTGAATTTTGATTGCGACTTAACAAGGACACATAAACAAAACATTGACAGGCGAAGCGGGCGAATCCCCCTTGTCGCGCGCAGCGATAAAGTCTGAATGTTAAAATCGTTATAATTGATACACGAAGTGCCAAATTGTCCAACATTCAGGGTCCGCGGAGCCTAAGCCCGCGAAGCCGGCGAATTCCCCTTGTCGCGCGCAGCGGTAGAGTCTTAATGTTAAAATCGTTATTATTGAGGCACGAAGTGCCGAATTGTCCCACATTCAGGGGCTGCGGAGCTTGAGCCCGCGAAGCGGGCGAATCCTCCTTGTCGCTCGGCAGCGCGACATGACGCTATCCATATATTAAAAGAGCTTGAATTTGATATGAAACTCGATATGATTTTTTAATAAAAACAAATGACAATAATTGTTGGTCGCCATTTTCAATAATTTTATAAAATTGGTGCTCACTTGGTAGTTTAATTTAATATCAAACTCGATATTGTTCTATATATTTTTTTTTTTGTTAAACACAAAATGCATATTGTCGACCTTCAATTTTAACAGTTTTATAAAGTACCTAGTGTTCCTCTAATCCTTTACTTTAGCATCAAATGCCATGAATTTATGATACTTTCCGGTGAAAAAGTTCCTTTTTTGCTTTTTTATTTTCAAATAATTTTTTCTATGCATGTAGGTACCTAAACTTCTGACATTTTTTGTTGTTACTGTACTTGAAATGACTGTAAACATAAAATACTAATATTGATAAACATACAAAAAATGGTTCTTTCGATTATTACTGAATATAATTTACAAATTGCTTCTATTACTAATATAACTTAAGATACATGCATCTGAATATCGAATTATTGTAAACTGTAAACGTCAGTTTGACAGAACATAGCATTGTTTTTTTTTCAAATGTGTTAACAATTTTTACCCTGAATGTACTAAAACTTCTGACGTCTTTTTCTGCGACTGTACTTTGTAATGTCTGTCAAAATAAAATAATTTGTCTAAAATATTATTAAAATTGATGAAAATATTGAAAATATTTACGCTCTCTCTATTATAACTCAAAAAATTAACAAATTTCTTCTATTAATTCTATTACTTAAGATAAATGCATTTTAAATCTCGAATTGTAAACGTCAGTTTGACACAATGTAGCATTGTTTTTTATTCAACAGTCAGTTGTAAAACATTTGAGCATTCAAAGCTCTGATGCACTGTTGAAATTTCAGTTTTTAATTAATAACTAAAAAATCTTTTGCCTAATTCTGCTTATTCAACTAATCTAATAAATAGTTTTACTTACATTTTAATAGTTTCATGTTCATGTAATATGTAAACAATAATGTAAAGCAAGATGTAAGCAAAAGATGTCATTTATACTGTCACTGTTATAATAATTCCAGTTTTGTATAGAAACAAATAATGTCATATCCATCGACAACAAGATACTGAAATTTCAAAAAAGTAGATTTAAAATGTCCTATAGTTTATAAATGATACAGAATAGTTATTTGTGTATCAAGGCTGTAAAAGTGATCGTTTTTGGCCGAATCTGAAGTTTGCAGCCGAGGCGTAGGCCGAGGCCAGCAATTCAGGTGAGGCTAAAAACACTTTTAAGCCGAGGTGCACACAACATTTTTTAGGTGGCTATCAAAAATATGTAATTTTATGTCAAAAAAGTTTCTTAGTATCATCAATAATTTTATGTATATAATTTAGGCTAACTAAGTTGTAGGTAATTACTTCTAAATATATTTACCAATTAAAATGAAATAAATTTGTTATTTAACGACCGTAAAGTAAATGCGGCCGTGAAGTAAAAGCCGGCGTGAAGTAGTCATTTTGACAGGTGTCAAAAAATATGACACTTTACGGCTGTCAAAGGATACGTAAAACAACTATTTATGCAATAGCCACCTAAAAAAATTCTTTAAAAAAATCTGTGTTATATCATAAATGCTTTATGTATCTATACTAGATAATTTGAGAAAAATCATATTACTCTATATGAAAAGTATAGGCACAGGCACAGGCACAGGCACATGCACAGGCACAGGCACATGCACACACGCACATGCACATACACACATACACATACACACACACACACACACACACACACACACACACACACACACACACACACACACACACACACACACACACACACACACACACACACACACACACACACACACACACACACACACACACACACACACACACACACACAAACACACACACATCATGATGATGATGATGGTCATCATCATCATCATCATCATCATCGCGAAATTATCAAAATCGTGTTCTAGGGACCTCAAAAAGTATAGTGAATTAAGCTAATTAGTATATACTAGCGTCAGGCCCCGCTACGCGGGCCTTCGGCTAGGTCGCGCTAAAATAAATATCCCAGTAGGGCGGATTGGGCAGGACAAACTCAAACTCAACCCAAACTCAAGTACAATAGATAAAAATCCCGATTATCGGACACCATTTTTAACACGTTTGTTAAATTTGTATATTAATTTGACATTTAAAACTTTCCGTAAAATACTGAGAAATAGTATTATCCACGGATATTGGATATAGATACCTAATTTTAATTGAATATTTACACTTGGGTCTAAATATATTACTATAAATATTACAGTAATAAATAAAAATATGATTCAACTTCACAGTGCATTGTTAAATTGAATAAAAATTTTCAAAAAATAGATTAAAAATTTATACAAAACCATGTAAACATAATGCGTGCTCTATCTTTAAATACTCAATAAAATTTTCAAAATATTTCTACCTTATCAAATATAAAAGATAAATCCAAATAAAATTTCAAATTGGAAACGTCAAATCTGACACTAGACAAAAAAATCTGCTGTGTCCGCCACAGTACTTCCCCGATTATAAGTTTTAATAACTTACTTTCGTAACGCCGTTAATTTTATGCTTTATTCTGCAAAATTTAAATAAATTTATCATTTTTCCCCAAACTATTTAAGTTGATACCAACTTCGGCATAATTTAAATACCATAAAAAATCTGATACTTATTCACTAAAAACTCACACTCGAAAATTTTAACCCGTCATAATATCTTATAGCCTTATAGAATATAATGCGGAAAGTAAAAACAACTGACCATTGTTTAAATGTTGTTATTGATTCTTCGACTAATATTTTTTTCCAGAAAACTTTAATTTGATAATACACTTGAACAAATTTGATTAATTTTTTGAGAAACAATAATTGATTATCGCATAAATGTCATTTTTTACATTTTTATTAAACTTATCTCCCCGAGAGCTTTAAATTGACACCAAACTCGGTATAATTTGAATAATGTATGATAAAAAAATTGACGATCAGTTAAAGCTTTAATTTGATACCACACACGATAGTATTTTAATAAAAATAAAATAAGATATGTTTATAAAGTTGGTACCACTGGTTGAATAAAAAAATTTGAGTAATTTTTTGAGAAACAATTGAAAATCGTATTAATGTCATTTTTTACATTTTTTAAAAACTTATCTCCCTGAGCGATTCAAATTGACACCAAACTCGGTATAATTTGAATAATTTATAAAAAAAAACAATTGACGATCATTTAAATGTTATTTTTGTTTTTCTACTAGAATTATTTTCCCAAGACCTTTAATTTGATACCACACACGATAGTATTTTGACAAAAATAAAAAAGTTTTGTTTATAAAGTTGGTACCACTGGTTGAATAAAGCTCATTAACGAACTTGAAGTCAGATTTTGGCTCAAGATCTTAAATATAAAATTTCAGTCCAAAATTCCAACGCGTTTTTAAGTTATCCAACATCCAGACAGACCGACAGACCGACAGACCGACAGACCGACAGACCGACTTTTTTTAAAATTATGTTTTTTGGGTTCAGTAGGGTCTGAAACGTGAAGATTCACCAAAATCTCGAACTGTCAAAAAATCACGATTACAATACTTCCCTCTATTACATAGATCGGGGAAGTAAAAAATCATTTTTATCAAAAAGAAAACAAAAATTCCATGGCATGCTCCCATTTGCGTTCCGTGCATTTTTCAGTTTTTTCTTAATAACTTTCTTAATATACCCAATATTGGGTTGAAACATATATAGAAATATAGTCAAATTCATTCTCTACCTATATGTCAAATGAAAAAAACAATCGAATAACGTATAATGCCCGTATCCAAGGACTCAAAAAAATCACGGTTTTTCAACTCCCCTGCGACTACCACGCCATCTACAATATTCATATACCCAAAAGGCACTACTTCACATGAACCTCTATCAAATAAAAAAAAGTTCATAAAAATCGGTTGAACCGTTTAGGCTGTAGGCGATTCTAAAAACGGTTGCTAAGCTGCTGAAAATATAGTGATACCTAGCCTTTTAGTATACTAGCGTCAGGCCCCGCTACGCGGGCCTTAGGCTAGGTCGCGCTGCCGCGCGACAAGGGTGGTTCGCCCGCTTCGCGGGCTCAAGCTCCCCGGACCCTGAATGTGGGACGATTCGGCACTTCGTGCCTCAATTATAACGATTTTAACATTTAGACTCTACCGCTGCCGCGCGACAAAGAGGATTCGCCCGCTTCGCGGGCTCACGCTCGGCGGACCCTGAATGTGGGACAATTCGGCACTTCGTGCCTCAATTGTAATACTAGGTCCCGCTACCGCGGGACAAAGAGGATCGCCCCTCTTCGCGGGGTTCAAGCTACGTGGATCCTGAATGTAGGAGAATTCGGCACTTCGTGCCTCACATAAATCCACTTTTGCATTTAGACTTACCATTTGAATAAGTTTTTTCTGACGTCTTTTGATGTGATTATCGGAATATACCAAGTAGGTAGTCATTAGTGTTTTAAAAAGAAAATAACAAAATTTTGTGAAAACTAAAAAAAGACTTTTTGTCCGACTAAAAACAAAAGCCAAATTGTCGAAAGTCATTTTAATGCATATACTGTAGATTTTTTGTCCTTATTAAGACCTTTAATTTGATATCAATCGCGATATAGTTTTAAAAATATTCAGAAAAAACAAATTCCGCTCACCGAGTGCAATTTAAATTTTTTCTTAGTAAACAGCAATTATTTTGGAAAACATTGGGCGATAAGTTTGATACCAATCATAATTATATTAAATTTATATTGAAATACAAATGCTGATCATTGAAGCCATATTTTGACCCCTTGGTGCTAATTAATACCATATATACTTTTGTAAAAACAGATTTGATACTTGATACAAGTGCAATAACAATGTAGATCATCTCTAGTCCGCGTCGTGTCTCGTGCTTGTCCAGTTGTTAGTTAGTGGGCGTATCCAGGATAAATATCCCAGTAGGGCGGATTGGGCAGGACAAACTCAAACTCAACCCAAACTCAAGTACAATAGATAAAAATCCCGATTATCGGACACCATTTTTAACACGTTTGTTAAATTTGTATATTAATTTGACATTTAAAACTTTCCGTAAAATAAATAAAAATATGATTCAACTTCACAGTGCATTGTTAAATTGAATAAAAATTTTCAAAAAATAGATTACAAATTTATACAAAACCATGTAAACATAATGCGTGCTCCATCTTTAAATACTCAATAAAATTTTCAAAATATTTCTACCTTATCAAATATAAAAGATAAATCCAAATAAAATTTCAAATTGGAAACGTCAAATCTGACACTAGACAAAAAAATCATTTTTATCAAAAAGAAAACAAAAATTCCATGGCATGCTCCCATTTGCGTTCCGTGCATGTTTCAGTTTTTTCTTAATAACTTTCTTAATATACCCAATATTGGGTTGAAACATATATAGAAATATAGTCAAATTCATTCTCTACCTATATGTCAAATGAAAAAAACAATCGAATAACGTATAATGCCCGTATCCATTTACTCAAAAAAATCACGGTTTTTCAACTCCTCTGCGACTACCACGCCATCTACAATATTTATATACCCAAAAGGCACTACTTCACATGAACCTCTATCAAATAAAAAAAAGTTCATAAAAATCGGTTGAACCGTTTAGGCTGTAGGCGATTCTAAAAACGGTTGCTAAGCTGCTGAAAATATAGTGATACCTAGCCTTTTAGTATATAAGATACTAGCATCGGCCCCGCTACGCGGGTCTTCAGCTAGGTCCGTGCTACCGCACGGACTGTGTTTATATGGCCTCACACTCGCTTCGCTCGCGAGTAACATAACGAATTAATTTCGGTTCTCAAATGAATCCAATTTTACATTTAGATTAAAATTGAATTTTAAATGTCACTTTGACATTGACAGCTGTCACTTTGACATTGATTGCTGTCACTTTGATATTGATTGCTGTCACTTTGACATACGCAATATTTTCAATTAAATAATTATACATTTAAAATTGTTGCAAAATCCGAAAGTGGATTTGTCATCTGACAAATTCATTTGTTACGAAATGTTTTACTGAATTTTGATTGCGACTTAACAAGGACACATAAATAAAACATTGACAGGCGAAGCGGGCGAATCCCCCTTGTCGCGCGCAGCGGTAAAGTCTGAATGTTAAAATCGTTATAATTGATACACGAAGTGCCAAATTGTCCCACATTCAGGGTCCGCGGAGCCTAAGCCCGCGAAGCGGGCGAATCCGCCTTGTCGCGCGCAGCGGTAGAGTCTGAATATTAAAATCGTTATAATTGAGGCACGAAGTGCCGAATTGTCCCACATTCAGGGGCTGCGGAGCTTGAGCCTGCGAAGCGGGCGAATCCTCCTTGTCGCTCGGCAGCGCGACCTAGCCAAAGGCCCGCGTAGCGGGGCCTGACGCTATCCATATATTAAAAGAGCTTGAATTTGATATGAAACTCGAAAACTCATGAAAAGTTGATTGAAAGTGTTATTTTGTTTAACGGTATCTTTCTCCATGTTTAATATAACTCTTCTTTTCTTTTCTTTATAATTTTTCTTTTAAGTTTTATCCTTCAAATATTATTTGTTTTCATTTTTCATTTTAAAGTTTAAATAAAAATTTTCAATAATATCCATTTTAAATATTTTAACAGTCCAAATAAAAATGACGTTTGAAAAGTTTGACATATATCCCACCTATATCTGACCTGTGTAGGCTCTTTTGATAGAATAGGTCAGATATGGGTCTGGCATATGTCAGGTCCCCCGGTGTAAACTAGGCCAATGTCAAACATTGTATTTTGTTTGTTTTTATTTTATGTGGTTACTGTGGTAACACGACCGATTAGGGCCTCTTGCGGCCCAATACGTGACACCAATACATAGGCAACTTGGTAACATTATTCTACATTTAACTGTCAGCCGCCTGCATACATGACAATCGAACTTACATGCCAGGTATCTTGATATATTTTGTAGTAGTGTCACAAAACGAAGTAATGTGAATTTATGTGGCAAAAAAAGTAATCAATAATAGAAATAATAATAAAATCTAAAAGTGCATGTAAACTTTCTCGTTCTGCTCGTAAACATACATATGCAAAGAAAATATTTTAATGAAAATAAAAATTTCAATAATATGACAGATACTTTGACATTGACAGTACTTATTCCACGTATATCAAGATGCCTTGCATGATAACTCCATTGTCATATATTTCCCTATGTTCGCATTTCACCTCCACCAACCTGTATAATTAATTTCCATGCTGTCATACCATTTTCTAATGCAGACAGATTTGCTGACGTATTAAAGATGGCGAATGTGAAGAATGGTAAAATCATTATTTTTTATCTGATTTCAGCGTTATACTGCTCATTCGATAGATAATGTTATTCTGTACAAGGAGGTTGTTAGGAATTTCTTCGTAAAGTAGATTTTTCCCAAAATAATTAGAAAAATATCGAAATTTTATCGATTTTTGCAAATTTTTCATGTCTGCGTTATACCCATTTTGGATTTGTTGGGGAAAGGTTTAATCGAATTTATTTTGTTAAAATATATGTAAGAAAAGAAACATAAATTGCAGGAGAATCCTTTTTTAAGACTGTATCCCATTTGAGGGGGTTC
This sequence comes from Agonum fuliginosum, assembly GCA_947534325.1. Taxonomy (NCBI): domain Eukaryota; kingdom Metazoa; phylum Arthropoda; class Insecta; order Coleoptera; family Carabidae; genus Agonum; species Agonum fuliginosum. Next base: position 19,340,914 of record OX384035.1, on the reverse strand, counting down.
ATAATATAGCATTAGCAATTAAATTTTAAAAAATTAGTTTTAAAACTTTAAAAACCGTCCAAATTACACAAAATGGAACGGATACAGACGTAAATATAGAGGACGAGGATTATATTGTAAAATATAAAGCTAAGTTTACATGTACCGTTGTCACCGGCAAACGTTGCGGCCGTTGTTAGCGTTGAGGCCGTTGTTAGCGTTGAGGCCGTCAAAACTATAAATGTGTCTACATGGACCGTTTAATTTTTGACATTTTCAATCAATTGTCTAATTATTTGTACCCGCCATCGTCGCTGCTTTCGCTTTTCTATTATATTACGTCGTTTTTTGACGTATAAATAAATTAAGGCAAGTGTCGTAGTGTTCATTTTGAGCACGTTGAAAATAAAAGTAAAATGTCAAAATATATTTATTGCATAGTTCACTCCACGGTTAAAGAATAATTAGGTTTACCGACTGGCTATGTTTTTCATTGACAACCCCGGTCAGAAGTTGTAACAAGTTCATAGGTGTTTCTAGGTGTCTCTGCTGGTCAGGAGCTACCCGATTCGATGCTCAAATATTTGCGTGGGAACTTTCTGTCACTTAATACAATTTTTGGTATTAAATAATTTGTGCTTTATGTAGTATTATAAAAATATATGTGAAATATAAAGTACATTTAAGGTTAAAAAAATGAATCAGGTAAATATTGCTGTGAAATAACTCAAAGCGTTCAAGAAAAACTATTAATTTAATAATAGGTTATTTTTATTTTAGTAAAAATGAGTATAAATCGGCATTGTTTTATATCAAATTGTACTTCGAGATATAAAACAAATAAAGAGAAAGTCTCATATTTAAAGCTCCAAATTATCCCGAAATGTTACAGCGCTGAATACGAGAGCCATACCGCACAAAGATCGTCTAGCACGTCCAGCAGAGACTCAGTACTTATGTGCGAAACATTCTCAGGAAGATGATACCCATACAACATAAATAAGTCGTTAAGACGTCTTTATAATGCCCAGGCCTTTAAAACGTCTGATCCAAATGTAATCACAAAGACGTCACATACGTGTCTTATGTCCTCCATTCTGGATGTTTAAAAGATGTTATTATCTTCCATGCAAATGACGTCTATTTAATATCTTTTCGACAATCAAATGTTGTCCTTTTAATAAAATTATGACCAATATAAGAGGTATCAGTTTTCATAATTGGCGTATAGTTATATTTTTAATTATCTTGTGCTTTAGAAAAATCAGTCCACAAAGAAGGACTTCAATGACAATAATGATCTTAGATTATATTACTTTAGTTTCTTCATATGTGGACGGGTTTTTTGTCGAAGGCTTTGAAGATAATGTTTTCGCACGTGGAAAATATCTACACTAGCAAAAGCAGCTCCGATTAATTTCGAAAAAACGTGATTCACTTTTGTGTGAACACTGTGATCTGCAAAGTCTTGCAAGAATATTTCATCCCAATCCATATTTAAAGAAATAATTAGAGATCATTGTAGCCAGCATGTGTGGACGATTTTATCTAAAATATAGGATAATAAACATTATCACTATACGTTTATTCTGAAAAGGATAATAATAATGATACATCTCGTGTAAAACCAACTTAGTCACAATCAGAAGAATCTACATTACCACATTAATGAAAATAGGTACCTCATCTTCATAACACCATTATCAATTAACAAATTCATAAAAGTACGCAAAAATGATTCCGTAAATGCGAATTTTGATAGTTTATTAACAAATATCATGTAAATAATGCAAATCAACTAAAAATTTAAATAATAAAACATGTTAACCTAACTTTTTTTCTTTCAAATAGCAATAATGTCAAATCTATTTGCTATTGAAACAACTTTTCTGCTTCACACTGTAAAATATACTTATAAAATTATTTCTAAACTCATTTGCTCTGATTATTTAATATCTATATACCGAAAAACAGCTAAATTATGCGTTCCCGCCAAAACTTCCAAGTCATTTTGAACTAATAAGATAAATAACACAGTATTTTGTGCCCATATATTTACATAGAATAACATATAACCAATCTTAGATACTAAACTGATATGTGTTTTTCGCAATATATCCTATATTTTTAAAAATAATAGTTATTTAATGTGAGATGAGCACGTCTTGACTTTGACAGTTATCAGACTAGCTGAATTTTTATGACGTCATGACGTCACATGACCGTGCTTATGGCATCCGACGATACTACTAGAGACACCTAGCGGTCATTACACATTCTGACCGCTAGAAAAGATCATGTCGGCAAACCTAATTATTCTTTAACCCTGGTTCGCTCTGAATTTCAAATAATTGCGCATAGTTTTAAATGTTTTTACGGCGCTGACGGCCGTCAAGACCGGCAAAAGTTCAAATATTTCAACGTTGGCCGGCAACGTTCAGGACGTTGTCAGCGAATCAAATCACAGAACGGCCTCAACGGCGAACGTTTTCCCGGTGTCAACGGTACATGTAAACTTAGCTTTAGAGTTTAATTGTGAAATTATTAAAGCATATTAACGCACAAGTACCTACCTATGAGCTATGAATTGCTGTCTATGTATCAAAGATATGGGATATAACAGAAAGAAACTATTACCTATTGATAACCACCTAAAATGGGGTACACTCCTAAAAATGGATTCTCCTGCAATATATGTTCCTTCTTACATATATTTTAACAAAATAAATTCCATTAACTCTGTCATCAACAAATTCACCATATATTAATGCAAACATGAAGAATCTGCAAAAATCGATAAAAGTTCGACATTTTTACAATTATTTTGAAAAAATAAACTTTACGGAGAAATTTCTAACAACCCCTTGTACAGAAAAAAATTATCATATATAATATCCCAAGTGCATGTCAAATTGTCGATTTCGCGCACTTAAGAAAATTATCGACAATTACATGCACGAGGTATATTCGAAGGACTATTTCCCGATTAAAATTTAGCCAAACGCTGTTTCTCTCAAAAAAATTAAAAAACTTCCTTTGACAGCAAGTCAGAATCACATTGCCACGCCGTATCCAAATGCGATAATTTTGCACTAGTGCAAAATATCGATAATTTGCACTAGTGCAAAATTATCGTGTAATTCTACGTTGATTGGACGACATTCAGAAATGCCAGACTTCTGATTGGCTTAAATTTTATGAGGGAAATAGTCTATCGAATGAGCCGTGTAACGCTGAAATCGGTTGAAAAATAAAGATTTTACACATTCTTCATGTCCACCATCTTTATGACGGCACCAAATCTGTCTGCATTAGAACATGGAATAACACCATGGAAATTATTAATCTGTAGGTAGTTTGTGACCGAACAAGATCATTTCCGCAATTATGGCACCAACATCCCAACAAACACAGTTAGATAACTATGATATGGCATACATAAAACACGTACACCATTCATGTCTACTGCCATATGGCATGCAACATATATGGAGCTTGCATGCGCTTTCCTATGTCAGCCATTCTCACCATGTATGCCACATGGGAGTTACGTTTGAAAGACAACGGTACTGCTATATGGCCACGGCAGGTTACCGCCATATGGCATATAGAAATGGCAGATACATTTCTGTATTACGTACTATATAAAATGTAGCAATAATTATTTTATTTATATTAAAAAACACATGTTTAAGCAACATTTTATAACTAAAAGTTGAATCCATCGAGAATCCATAGAACCGGAGAGAGATACAAATGTTAATTTGATATTTGCTGGATCGTGCTGGATTTGAACCATGGACCTGAACCTTCGGGACGATGTTCCTATACGCCGCAAACCGCTCGGCTAATCTGACATATCGTATAGTTTATATGAAATATCAATTTAAAGTGTACAGTATACGAGTAGTAGTGTAAATAATACTTAATAATTTAATACTAATACTTTTAATAATATTGTGAATAATATGATTTTAACGAGCCCAGTGGTGGAACAAAATCCATAGCACAAGAAGTATACATTTCAAAAAGACAAATGCTTATGCGAACAAAAACTTCTATTTAAATACATTCTTTTTTGTTGTAGTGGCTAATGGCTATGGATGTGAAGGTATTTTGATATTTCATAGAATCGAATTACTTAGTTGTTTGTTGGTGTCAAACTCATGCATATTTTGGATGTGTATATAATAATCTAGTTTCATATTCACAGCTACTGAATTAAAGTTGATTATATTTTCAATAAACTAGTTATCTCTTAAAATGTGATTCATACCTAAAAAAAATAATAATGAACAATTAGGTGGAGTAATATATCATTTTATAACGAATCTGAATACACAAATATTAACATAAGTACTACAATCCATTTAAAGAAATCTACATTTCTCAGCTTGCATAATATTAATGGTTAATTTAGTGTATCCAGTAAAACAAATAAACTAAAATCGAATACTTTAACTACGAAATACGCAGACATGCCAAGCTCCCAAGCTTCTGTCAAAATGAAAGTGACAAAGTGAGGTTATCTCTTGATCGATAATATAGATTTCTTAAGCCTAGTTCACACGAGGAAAGTTTTTCTTAATATGTTTCTTTTTTCTATTTATTATATTAAAGATCACTAGGTACCTTTAATATATTTTATAGAAATAATTAGTTTCTATAAAATATAACCGGTATTAACAGTTTCTTTTATAATGCTCCTAGCACTTGTTTTACTTGCATGAAACTTTTTAGTTTTTACGTTAATCTTTCCTAGTGTGAACAGACCATTTGAGCTTATTTTATTTAAATACAAATTATTATTTTAAAATTTTGTAAAATGGTATATTTTCTCAGGTGTCAGTTGTTATTTGTGGTTTGTAAATAATTTGCTTCAAAATAAAATTTGTTTAAATGAAGGCAAAAATGAATCTAAGGAAATCTTAGTATGTTGACCAATGAGATTAAAGTATTCATTGAATGTTGGATTGGATGTAGTACATTGAACAGGTGATTCGTTTCCATTTCCATCTTACTATGAACTGTCAGTAAATATGAGATTATTTATTATAATTTCTGTCATTTTTCAAATTATTATTCATGTCTGTAAAGTGATGTCATGGTATATGGCTACAAAAAGTTATAATCAGATGGCAGTGCCATGTGGCAAGTATGTAAGATATAAGTTATAATGCCATGTGACTTCTGATCCATTAACTATTACGTGCCTGCCATATAAATGTTGGTTTCATGTCTGTAAAGTTATGCCATGGAGATATGGTTACAAAATGTTACATTCATATGGCAGTGCCATGTGGCGAGTATGTAAAATATGCCATGCGATAACTGATCCGTATCTATTACGTACCTGCCACATATATATTGGTTTTATGTCTATAGTGTTATGTCATGGAGATATAGTTTCAAAATGTGTCATCCATATGGCAATTTTATGCATCATTTATGCAATATTTAGGTTCGTCAACGATGTTCTCTAAATATTACATAATAGTTACGTATATGTCAACACTGTGTTTGCTGGGATTATGAACTGTCAATAAACAAAGTGTAAACAATTCGGTTAGTGAGGTTATAGCTAAAAACGACTCTATCGAAATCAATACAAATAGCGAAGCTCACTCCGATATTGTTCAAAAGAACACAAACTCTAAATGGTCTAAAATCGTCAAAAAGAATAAACCACTAAAACGTAAAAATAGTGGATTCTACGGGACTGCTAAAGACATGAATATTGAAGTTGCTCCTAAGAAAGCTTTTATCTATTTATCGCGCTTAAAACCTGGAACTAAACAAGCAAATGTACTAGCGCATGTCAAAACCCATTTCCCAGAAGCTGAAGTAGAAGAGGTTTCCTCAAAATTTCCTGAACATTATTCATCTTTCAAAATAACGGTCAATCTGATGAACTTCGAGGCAGTTACACATACCGACTTATGGCCAAGCGGAGCTTATGTAGCTCGGTTTTTTTCATCCTCGTCAACACAAAAAGAAAGACCAGTAACAAGTAAAGTTTCAAAAAATATTGATATTATGTATTTAAATTGTCAATCATTAAATACAAACACAATAAACTTAATAAATAGTGAGTACATAGTAAATTCAGAATATAAATTAAAATTTTTATGTTTTTCAGAAACGTGGTGCATTCCTGCATCTGTTAAAAGTATACATTTCGGAAACTTTACTTGTTCTGCAAACTATAGTCGAACAAAAAATGTAGCAGGTGGTGTTGGAATTTGGTGCGAAAATAATTTAAATGTTCAAGAAATAAATCTCAGTGAATTCTGTGTTGAAAAAGACTTCGAAATATGTTGTGTAAAATGGCAACCAAATTCCAAAACCACCTTCATAATCATGTGTTTTTATAGATCACCACATAGTTTAAATTTGCAAGAAAGCAAAATTTTTATTAATAAATTTAATATTATTTTAGATAAAGTCCTAAAAAACAATTATAAATTAATTGTAGGTGGTGACTTTAACCTGGATCCGGACCGCGACAATTCAGTCTTCAATTTGTTAAGTGTTTTGTTATTAAGCTATAACTGTAACAGTCTGGTTCGTAGCTCCACAAGAGGTATTTACACCTTAGATCATGTTTTCAGCAATGTAAATAGTTCTTGTATAGCACAAAACAATTTTATATCAGATCATAAAACTCTTTTAACTAGAGACGATTTAAATCCATATAGGAGTGACGTCATAAAAAACAAGCAAATTATTCGTATGAATCAAGAGTTTACTTTTTAGTACAGTATGAGTTTGGTAGATGGTGCTGGCAGTCTTTCTCTATACGCGAAATTTAAAAGCAATAGTTTTTATTTCTGTTTTTAAAATTAATCATTATCTTACCATTTTAATACATCGCATGATTCTGTAGTAAATAATCAAAGATTAATAAAATAGAACAAAACTAAATAACAAAACACGTTAACCTCAAAATTTTATGTTGACACTTGACACAACAAGAAGGAGAAAATTGACAAGTTGTCAGCAATAAACAATAAATGGTATATAACGAACTTTTTTGAATCTAAAAGAAAATAATAATATGTAAGAAAATATATTTCATGTAATGAATACTATATTATATGAATAATTCTTCTGCTACTGCCGTTAAGACACAAATTGTTAAGCCCCGCCCTTTATGACATACGATATGCGAATAGATTTATACGAGTAAAATGTGTAAGAAAGAGATAGCTTATTTAGTGAACGTGGTGGATAGAATTTATCTGATATGACGTCACTCCTATATGGATTTAAATCGTCTCTAGTACTAACCAAAATCTTGTTACAAATTCAAACAGCAAAGCATCTTGTAGGTTTTACAAGGAGGAGGACATAGCTTACTTTATTAATGAAATTCAATCAGAATGTTGGACTCCAGTTTATGTTACGCAAGACTTAAATTCTGCTTTCAATTGTTACGTACCTGAGAGGTGGTAACAGCGATCTCACAAGGGTGAGGTGCCGGCTTTTCAGCGGGGAAGGGGGGGGGGGGTGGTTCAAAATAAAGGGCGCCACGCAATCACCAGATCATACTCACCCGCTAGATTGCGCTAGTCGCGAAATCGCCGAAAGCCACTGAAATTTAGAGAGGGCGCAGGAAAGTGTGGGTATCGATATTCTAAGTAAACCACGCTATTGACTTAACTAAGAGATTTATTTTAAATAAAATATGAATCGAATAAACGGTTGAGTAAATAAATTAAACAAGTAGGGGACGCGGATGTCCACGGCGCTGAAGAAAACAGAAGAAAATAAAAGGACTAAAGCAAACGGCGCGTGATCCAAGCCTCCGCACAGGCCCTGTTAAACCTAACTCCCTATCCTGGGTGCTATAAGGGCCCTAACTACCTAACTGGCCAGAAGGTTTACAAACTAGACGGTGGGAGCGGTCGCGCAGAACGACGGGATTCTCGGCGCATGCGTACAACACGCGCATCAGTTACCTGAAATGCTCTAAATTTAAAACAGCGCACAAAACGCAAACATCCACGCTCACAACGTAAAATAAAATAAATGTAAATATGCTCTTGCCTAATGCTAAGAGTAAGCTGAGGGCTTTGTAGAGTCGTAGCAAAAATAATAATAATAATTATGAAAAAGGTAGTCACGTGGCCTAGTACTTAGGGCACGTAGGTATCGTTACAGTTTACAGTACAAGTATCAATAAATCACGAAGCACGAAAATACATCCACAAAACACAAAAACCACACTTATCTGGCTCTTCTCTCTCCTCGACAGGGAACAAAGAAAAACGGGCGTGGCCTGAAGACTGGGTGCAGAAATCCAGCAGGACGGACGAGGGAATACGTAGGGCTCGAACAGCTACTACTACGTTCGCAGTGCTAGTGGCTGGTGGGCTGCCGCAGTGGAAGTTGGCGAGCAAAGCTCGATGAAGAAGGTATCACAAGTCGATGACGTGCACAAATCCCCTTGCGGGTATTTCGCCGCGGTAACGCAACTTTACAACAAAAGAAACGCGCACGAAATTAATAGTTTTCTCGGACCGTTAAATCCCGATTAACGGATGCGTTTATGATATAAACTTGCCGAAGAAGGTTTCCGATAAAACAAAATCACGTCCTTGACTTAAGTCGACTACTTATCTTGCAACGAACCAAGGCTACTCTGCTTATTCCTGCACAAACGCACGCCTATGTAGTAGCACCCTATGCGTAGAAAAGGACCGAAGAGGGTGAAAACGAGATAAAAGAAACTCAAAATACGCGCCAAGGCGACAAGTGGAGAGATACGCTGAAGTGAAGGGGAGGGGCGGTACAGGGACTTCGGCATCTGCCTTACCGACATGAAGTAACAACAAATTCACTAGAAAACAAAAGTAAAATAACTACTATTAAAATAAACAATGACAATGACAGATAAATAAACATAACCAAACTTATAATTGAAGCATATGGAAATAATACTACAATAAAAGTTGAATTTAACATTTAATTTTCATAGAATTTTAATAGAATGAATAAACAAAGGTAAACTGAATAAAACAATACTGATTATTTTCATATAGATTTTAGCGGACGTGAAGGAATAAAGAAAAGACAGCAAGATGAGTTGTTTTATATTGAGGCAATAATTAGAAAATGAAATAAAATAAGATTAAATTTTAGGATTGATTTTTGGGCACGTAACACAATATATTTTATGATATATTTCTTTTCTATTTTAATAAGAATTTCCCTATAAAAACTCATTGCTTTAATACTAACAAAAAAAATCCTGGTATAATCAGTCTATTCGTAAATCAAGTAAGGATTTATTTAGTTTGTTTCAGCTACAAAAAATGCACGTCGAATATAGATCACATTACTTAGAGGCAAAACGTACACATGCGAAGTTAATAGCGATGTCGAAAAAAAAATTACTACCAAGCCAAAAATTTTAATAATGACAATATTACGAAAAGTACATGGAACGTGATTAATGAAATTACAGATAAAAAATCTAAGTCTAGAAATATTTCTTTAGATGTAGATAATACTCGTGTAACAAATCCCGAAGATATTGCTAATGAGTTTAATTTCTTTTTACCTCTCGCCTAGAGAGGTATAGGGATCGTGAAAAAATTCGATGTCGAGATTTTTGTCAATAAGCACGTTTTAGCACCTTTAGAACCTATTTTGACTATTTTCACGATGATGTCTGTGTGTGTGTGTGTGTGTCTGTATGTGCGCCTACTATAGTCTTTCGTTCTTATTCATTATCTCAAATTCTACTGAAAATAAAATTCTAATATTTTGCAATATACATTAATATATGTTAATGAAGAGCTGATAAGATTTTGGTAAAAATCTGTCAACCGGAAATGGTATTTTCTTGAAGAATTTTAACATTGCGATAGTTACAATTTGTCATTCGACATTTGAAAAAACAAATTATCTTTTACAATATTTATTTAACATCGTTTCTATATCTCTTAGCAATAAAGGAAAATTAATTTTCAAAAATTTGTAATTTTACCTACCACGATTTGTAAATCATAATATAGGAAAAAAATTAAAAACAAAAATGAATATGTCAATGTGACAGATGAACAGACGTATATATACACAATTTCTGAAATGTTTGTGGCACCATTTTAAAAGAAATGTAAATATTATTAACAACTGAACATAATGTAATAAGGTAATAATAAAGTTAAATTTTTATCTACAAAGAGCTAATTAAAAAACTAAGAACTATAAAATTATTTTCAAAAAGTTTGTAAATTTATTGCAAAATTATAATTTAAGAAAGCCTAACTAAAATCAAATTCACATAAATTATAGTGTTAAGGCGAGAGGTCGTGTGCTGACCACATCAGATTTTTTAGAGATGCACCTCAAAAAGTTATAAACCAATTAACAAAAAGCAATCATACTTCGTTGCAGAATGTCATGGAGACCCAGCCGAACGGCTTCTTTTTGTATCCTTTTGATGAAACCGAATTATTAGAGTTAATCAAAAACAAGATTAAAAATAAAAAATCTGACGTGGCCATCACACAACCTTCCGCCATATCTAGAATTTAAACAGAAATGTATACGTACAATCCGGTGCCCATTTAAAATATACAAATATAAATCTCAAATATTCAAACACAGAAATTTGCATCACCTGAATAAAAAGATTCATTCACAGGAAAACTCTGCTGTGTTGAAGCCATCCTCCGTTCAATTACTACATTTAATATCTTACTTAGGACTTATATAGCGCTAGTATGCCAACTTGTCACCCATCTGTCAATATTTTTTACCAAGTTTTTTACGCAGAAACAAAAATCAACCGATCATGGATTACAAGATATCAACGTTTTATTTGATAAATTTATTTTTTAAATTTTACTGCAGTTCTTTAATGCTACCAGATAAAGACAATTTTTTTATAACGTAAGTTGCAAATAACTTTTCCTCTTATTCTCATTACAAATAAATACTATATTTTTCCAAATTTATATACAATTTTGACAATTAACCTTTTCAGTCTTCAAAAAATATCACTTCCGATGAAGATATTTGTACCAAAATCTAGGGAGCTCCTCCAATTTATATACAAATGTTAAATACCAAATATCAAAATTTTCGGGTAATTCGTATTTGAGTTATGCGACTAACACCCCTTGACCACACACATACACACACACATACACACAGACATCATCGTGAAACTATCAAAAATGAGTTGTAAGGACCCTAATTCGTGCTCATCCACTAAAAATTCACCACCCGATTTTTAGCATGATTCCAATACCTTCCTTTACAGGTAAGCGGAAGGTAAAAATCATCAGGACCATATAGTGTGCCTAATTTTCTGATTAAAATAATAGTACCGTTTATTATAAAACCTCTTCTATATTTGGTTAATTTATCTTTTAAATTAGGTATTTTTCCAAAAACACTGAAGATAAATAAAGTAAATCCTATTTATAAACATGGAGATGTACGAAATCTAAATAACTATAGACCAGTAGCTCTATCTTCAACTTTTTCGAAAATATTTGAGTATGCTTTTTTACAAAGACTGGAAAATTTCTTATTCAAATTCAATATTATTTTGCCAAATCAGTTTGATTTTAGGTCTAATAGCACTACTGCTGACGCCATTCAATTTTCACTTGAAAATTTAATGAAACATGTAGAAAAAGGAGAAAAACCAATAGGAATCTTTTGTGACCTTAGCAAGGCGTTCGACTGTGTAAACCACGACATTCTGCGTTTCAAACTTAACAACTACGGAATAAGAGGAACACCTCTAAATTGGATTTCATCGTACTTAGCAGATAGAGAACAATACGTAACAATTAATCAAAACATTAATAATTCAATAATAGTATATTACATTACAAGTCATGAAAATGTTTCATTGCAGACGAAGAGGCGTTTGAAGAATGCGAGGATGCGCAGCGTCCGAGCATTTCTTCAAAGCCTCCGAGTCAAGCAAAGACATTTTTATGACGCGTGATGTATTCTATTTTTTTTAAATCGGCAATTAAGCTTAAAATTATAAAAAAAAATTAGGTTTGCATAAATCATTAGAGCTGTGACAAATCATCAGAGCTGTCACAAATTTTAGAAAAAGTTGTCATGACAAGTAAACAAAGTTGAAAGTAAAAATGACTAGGCATGAAAATAAAATTTTCATGCCTAGTCATGAAAATCTTACTTTCATGCCGAAAATTAGTCTGGAAATGACGATTTTCATGCCGATTTTGAAAAAAAGATTTTAACTCGGAGAGAGTAATAATAAACATAGGGGTTCCTCAAGGTGGAGTACTATCGCCTACCCTATTTTTACTATATATTAATGATTTGAGTTCAATCTTTAGCGGTGAATGTACCATCACTATGTATGCTGATGACACCTCTATGATAATATCAGATCCTTGTACCGAAGAACTTTTAGATAAATGCCAAAATTGCTTAAATCGCCTATCGGACTGGTTTTGTAGTAATGATTTATTTTTTAACAAATCAAAAACTCATTACATGCGTTTTCACAACCAACAATATAAAAACGTTCTTGATGTAGATATTTTTATTGGTGATCATAAAGTCTCTAGAATTTATAAAACCAAATTCTTAGGGTCGCTTATTGATGAAAATTTTATTTGGAAAGCTCAAGTTGAGTGTACAGCTGCAAAACTGAGCATGATATGTTTCCAATTTAGGCATTTAAATAATATTCTCACTGAACAACAACTTATTCTTTTTTATCACGCTAAAGCGGAGTCGCTTCTTCGATACGGGATCTATTTTTGGGGTGCTTCGTCTGCGGTGTGTGATGTTTTCATCTGCCAAAAAAGAATTATTAGGACAATTGCTAAATGTTCACGTACCTATTCATGCAAATCACTTTTTAAAAAGTACAATATCTTTACAGTAACTTGTTTATACATTTTCGAGGTATGTAAATTTGTCTACAAAAATAAATCCTCATTTGCTCTAAACTCGAGTTACCACAGCTTTGATACGAGACAAAAAGATAATTTCTGTATTCCCTTAACTAAAGCTGTATTCACATAAGCATTTAGTTTTAAGGTTTAGATTTATGTTTACGTTTAAGAAAGTTTGAATACATCTAACTAAATATGAGCATTCACAGTGCATGAAAGTGAGAAGTGTGAATACTCGTATTTAGATATATGAATTTAAACTTTCTTAAACGTAAACATAAATGTAAACCTTAAAACTAAATGCTTATGTGAATGAGGCTTAAATACAATGTAATTAAAAATGCACCGCATATACAAGGCCTGCATATTTTTAATACTCTGCCAAACGAAATTAAGTCTTGCGCAAATATAAAATCATTTTTAAGTGGTTTAAAAATTTTCTTGCTGAGTCACTCTTTTTACAACTTACAAGAGTTTTATGATCTAAAAACCTGACTGTTGCTTTCTTCTTCCTTGAGTTTCAGATCTGAATTGTCTCGTTCTTATAATCTTATGATGTTTTTATAATGGTATTATCCTATATTATTTATTTTGTACATTGTATATTGTATATTTTTCTGTTTTGACGATTTCCATATATGTACTCAACATATCTATGAAATAAAATTTATTATTATTATTATTATTATTATAAGCTGCCACATAATGCCCTATGCTCCCGTACTAATATTTTTTCAATATAAAAATATTATTATTGATCTACCTACTCGTCCTATCAAAAAAACTGGAACATTATTTTGTTATACTCATAGATAATTGTACGAGGAACATTTTTTGTCAAAAAATATTTTTTAATGTAATGCACAGTTTTCAATATAAAGCAGAAAACCGTTTTCTGGTGACTGTTTCCCCTCCTACTTCCCCCCCTGGGGGGGGGGGGTGGTATGAATTGTGTTTCGCCGGTTTTTGACAAAGGGTATTGTGTAGATAGTCTGTGCAAAATTTCATGCTGGTATCCAAATATGAACTATCCTTGAAAAATTTTAGACTAACAGAACGCACTATTCTAAATATATCAATTTTAACTGGTTGAAAACCGCAAGTTACAATGTAAGAAGTCATTAAGGCTAGTACCGAGCTCTCCGTTCGACGGATCCGTCTATCCGTCTAGCCAATCAAATGCTTTGTAATATTCAAAGCAGACCGGTTCCGCAAAAAAGTCGGATCGTGCTCAACTTTTGTCCGGCGAGCGGAGGTTTCTCTTTCTCTGTCTTTCTCCATATCGTTGTCTTTATTGTATTCTTTGGTTAGGATCATCGTTTGCGTTTGCAGTCAGTTGACAGAAGTTGATATACAATAATTGTACATGTCTTTTGGCTAATTATTACTCATTTTTTGACATGACAATAATTCAACAAATTTTAATTTAAGTATTCTGAACATAGTTATATGTTATAATGTCAAAATATCCAATATGAAGTTAGTTACGTTTAGCAAAAAATCGTCCGTTTGAACGTAGAGCTCGGAATCGCAAGACGGAGAACTGTTGCGTCGCCGGACAAACGGATCCGTCGAACGGAGAGCTCGGTACTAGCCTTTATAGTTATGATACCTGCGTTTTATAATAAAATTAATTTTTATGCGTAAACGTCACGGTAAAAGAGAAGTAGGTTGGGACACTTCCCTATAGTTACTATTATAAACTGCGGTCAAAAATATTCCTCCTGAAATTAGCTCAATAGATGTCACTAGTGCATTACCCCTCTCGACTTATCAGCGTTTATCAAAGATATCTATGAACAAATTAGATTTTTTTACAAATTGAATGACAAATGTTTCATATTTTGACATTTAATGTCACAATTTGAATAAATGTTTAATAAAATGAGTAAATGTTTCGTGCCTCAATGTACCTCTGGGTACAATCCAGGTAACGAAAAATTCCCACTATTTTGTGTACCAAAATGCAGTGAAAGATTGGAACAGTGGAGGCAAGCTGAATCACTGATAACAAATAAAATTTTAATACCTAAACACGTAGCAAAACACTTCGCAGGAAATGATATATTAAAACGCTGGAAATTAGGAGATGTTATATTACATCTATACATTTGTATTTGAAAATATTAAATGTATTTTTTATTATGCAGATTTGTTTCGAGTATAAAATTCTTCGTTTGTCACGTAGTGCAATCCCTACTTTTTAAAAATTACATGGTGATAATTTAGAGACACAATCAAAATTTGTCATTGAAAAGAAAATCTTTTATTTGCTATGAGAGAAATTAAAAATTGCCCAAAAGTTCTAACAGTAATTCATAATCTTATATGTACTGATCAAAATCCTCCGATAGTGCCAGTCGAAGCTATTATTGATACAAATAATGATACTAATACCAATTTAGTCATGTTTAGGAAATTTGTCAAAAGTTTGACATTTTTATTGTCAGTTGTAATTAATGAGGTTATCAATAGATGTCTCTACTGCATCATCCCTCTTCGCATAGCACACTAGAGAGTGACTGTTTTTTGCCACGCCTACAGCTCAAGTGTCCCAACCATCGATAAACAAGCTAAAGATAGGAATCTAGATGCTTTTGCTTGAAACACAGTTTGTAGCGCCCCTATATTTGCTGAGGAGAACTAAATTTGACATGGGCATAGCTGGCTTGGATTTGTTCTTCTTCTTCTTTCGGCTTACAACCCTTGGTGGGTCTTCGCCTGCTCTACTAGTCTTCTCCATTTGGTCCTGTCCTCGGATAACTGCTTCCAATTGTTGGTGTTTAGAATTTTTAAGTCTGCTGATACATTGTCGAACCATTTCTTTCATAAGATGGTTCCTTTATTTCTAATTCCGCCGTGTAATACAATGTGCCTTACCTCTTCGTTTCCAGTTTGCAACATTGTTAACACATTCCATGTACCAAATCTAAATTCCTTTGTCCGTAGCTTTGTCCGATTTCCATGGATCCGTCCGGTTATTCCATTTAGAGCCTTCGCAACATGTTGTTTTTTACAGGATAGGGGCGTTGACCCTATGCCTAACCCCCATTTCGGAGGACCATTTCTCCCGCTTCCGTTGGTCCTGAGCTTACTTAGCTCAGGCTACCAGGGTTCACCACATGGAGGTGGAAGTCGGAATTGAGTAGGAGAGGCTAAGCGGTGCCATTGATACATTCTCCGTGCGGTACGCATGCACTACTCTTTAGAACCCCTTGGATTTGTTATTCATATTTTTTACTTGTAAAATTATTGTAGTTCTCAAAAAAATAAGTAACACACATAATACCTTAAAAAACGTTTTATTAGTAAGCAAATAATCATAATGTACATAGCTCTTTCGAAATATAACACATAATAAGACACAGAAATGTAAAGTAAGTAAATATAATAAAAAGTATATTTACCAAATGTCGTTCGGGATAATTTTTTAATTAATAACATAAAATTTTAAGATATTGACACACTCATATGTAGCGAAGGCTGATATATTATGAATTTTCTTCCGAGTTGTCAGTTTCTCAATCTCGCATTCGCATTCTTATTTGATTCATATATTTTCGTAAATCGTATCCACATGAATAATTCTATAATTTAATAACGAAATGTTAATGTGCAGTTTTGTTATTTATAATAAATAATTACTTACAATATCATTTGTAGTCAAAATGTGTTATCAAGTGAAGCAAATACTTGCACTAAGAAAATGTCAAAATTAAAAATGTAACATGAACAAAATTTATAACGCCTACTTTACAATTATTTCGCACTTTTGATAAAATAATTCTCTTTTTTATCGATAATTTATGAAAGAATGCCATCTATATTTGCCGTGGGGAATTACAAACTGTGTTTCAGCAAAGGCTACCTGAGATTCCGCCGGCTGGTCCCAACCTAGCTGTCTAGTAACCGTGGTAATAGTCCGGTCGCCAAATGAGAAAATCGGCTTGGACCTGGAAGTTGGGTACAACGGGTACAACAAATATTTTTTTTCAAAATCGGCATGAAAATCGTCATTTCCAGACTAATTTGCGGCATGAAAGTAAGATTTTCATGACTAGGCATGAAAATTTTATTTTCATGCCTAGTCATTTTTACTTTCAACTTTGTTTACTTGTCATGACAACTTTTTCTAAAATTTGTGACAGCTCTGATGATTTGTCACAGCTCTGATGATTTATGCAAACCTAATTTTTTTTATAATTTTAAGCTTAATTGCCGATTTAAAAAAAATAGAATAAATCACGCGTCATAAAAATGTCTTTGCTTGACTCGGAGGCTTTGAAGAAATGCTCGGACGCTGCGCATCCTCGCATTCTTCAAACGCCTCCTCGTCTGCAATGAAACATTTTCATGACTTGTAATGTAATATACTATATGATTGATTCTAGTACTATTTGATATATGACGGGTGCCAGAGCGGCACCCCTGGGCAACTCCGGGAAATTCGAAAAGAAAATGGATTTTTTTGGTTATTTGCCAATAACTACTAAACGGGTAGTTCTACATTTAAGATTGTCCAGTGCATTTTTGTAGAGAATAAAATTTCCAAAAAAATGACACTTTGAACGGCTCTCTTCGATTAACCGTTTCTGAGATACACGCGTTCAAAATTTTCTTCGAGAGAAACTTGAATTATTTTACTTTTACATTTTTGTTTTTCATGACCTGTAACTTCTAAACAAATTAAAATTTTGATATTCGGTTTCTTTTATTAAATTCTGCAAACAATTCTCTATAAGATAGATTGTAGTAAATTTTTCTTGAAGCCCTTAGTTAAGCAAAAAATTTAAATTTTTCTTCGAGAGAAACTTGAATTTTTTTTACTCTTTTCATAATTTTTGTGTTTAATGACCTGTAACTTCTAAACAAATTAAAATTTGGATATCCGGTTTCTCTTATTAAATTTTGCAAACAATTCTCTATAAGATAGATTGTATGAAATTTTTACTTTCTTGTACGGAGTAGAAAGGAAGTATTGTAATCGCGAAAAATTTCGGTTCTCAGATTTTGATGGAAATATCCGTTTTGACCTTTTCTGAATCCATTATGACTAGTTTCGTCTTGACGTCTGTACGTACGTACGGACGGACGTACGGACGTATGTATGTCGCATAACTCAAATACGGTTAGACGTAGAAAGTTGAAATTTTGTATTTAGGACTGTTATAGCATCTAGTTGTGCACCTCCTATTTTTGGTTTCAATCTACAAACCGGAAGTAGTACTTTTTTCAAATATTTCGATAAATATTTAATTTAAGACAATTTTTTTATTTTAAATGAAAGATTATGTGATTTTATAAATATTTTTGTATCTGGTATCATTTAAGAATAATAATTAAAGTATATATTTATAATTTAGTATTTCGGTATCTTGTAGTCCATGACCGATTAACATTGGTACTACGTAAAATTTAAATGATTATGACATGACAGTGACAATAGTAAAATATGCTTTATATCTTCTTCTGCAGTTTAAATAAAATGATTAATAGTACATTATATTATAAGTGAGTGAAATAAGTCATTATATATGAGTGAGATGATTAACGCGCGAGCGCGTAGCGCGAGTGTGATAATTCTCACGAATATATAATGACATTTCACTCACGTGTGATATACGACGTTTTATCTTACAGTAGCAGCTTATTATATGAAATTAGTTTAAATCTATATTTGAAATATAAAATATACGAAAATGACGTTTAATGAAAAATTACTTAGAGAAGGTCATGCAGTTGCTATAGTTATTCTATTTAAAAAATGATTTGTTTATAATTAATTTTGTTATTTTCTTGCGACGTGTGAATTGGATGACAGCTTTGGGTTTATTTCTTGCAAAATCAAAGGATATTTTTTATGATAATGAATATTCACTGTATATACAGTTTTTGAAAGACGAAAAACGGAGTTTTGGAAAATTCTGAAGATGTATTGCTGGCATACTTTTCACAAAAGGTAAAAATAATGTATTATTTTAGTCACTTGTGAATAAGAGTTATTTTTAGTCACTAAAAACAAATGCATAATGTGAATAGTCACTACTGTAAGATAAAATATATTTGTGAGTATAGTAGCAGTAGTAGTAGTACTTATATATTAATATATTTTCTTGAAGGCCTTATATTGGGATTCTATGCAGTTCTATAACTTCTATAAGCGTATCTATAGTAACTTATAGACCGATCTTAAAAAATGCTATTCTGGGCAAACCTATAGCTTACAGATTTCTATAAATGTCTTATAGATTTCTATAAATTTATAGACAGCTACTGACTCACCATAAGTCGTTATGAAAATATTGGCATGTATCTGAAATATTGAAAAATGAATCAAAACTAGCAAATATTACAATTTCAAACCAATTATCAAAAGAATATTATTGTTGAGAAGTATATGTGTATAGAATGTGTTATATTTTATTTAAAATTTGCTTCGTAGTTTATAAAAATGTCATCATGATTGGAAATCGCTTGGAAATACTACAGTCAAATTTAGGAGTTCTACTGAATTCGTTCAATATGAATGACAATGATTATTTTAAACATAGTTTGATTAATTAAAATCTCTGATAAAATATTATCAGTAGTAGTAGTTTACAAGGTTCTTGCACCATCCCCTATTGCATTTAATTTATTCTATAGGTATATTTGTCTTCGAGTGTGTAGTATTAGCTTGAAAACTATAATTATGATTTTTATTTTCCTTTAACTGTAAATAAAATTAATTAATTTCATTATTGTGTTTGCTATATTTTCAATTTTTCGCTAAAAAATCTTTAATTATGTAGCATATTATGTTTTACCTCATATTTTCGAAATATATTCTGAAATTTTATCAGCACGTGTCATGTGTATTTCATTGTGTCAAATTTGTATAATCATTTGTCGCGTCAATGTGACAATGGCCTTCTTCAAAATTAATAATAAAATAGAAATAACAAGAAAATATTTCATAAGATTTTGCATGTTTTGCTATAAATTTTGTTAAGTATGTCTTTATTTTTATACCAAAATATTATTTTTTTTCAAGAAAAGCAAGGTACAACAATTAATTCATTAATTTTACATGTTACAAAAATAATAGTATGGAACTATTGGTAATACTGTTTTTAAGATTCTATAAGAAAAATTTACAGATGTCAAAAGTTATAGACATGCAGTCAGAATACCATTTTAGCGAAACCTATAAGACCGTCAGTTACGGATTTTCCATAACTTATAGATCTATAAGTGTATAGAATTTTAAGATAATGCCCAGAATTCCACCATTAGTTAAGCTAAAATTTTAAGATTTTCTTCGAGAGAAACTTGAAATTTTTTTACTCTTTTCATAATTTTTGTGTTTAATGATCTGTAACTTCTAAACAAATTAAAATCTTGATATCCGGTTTCTTTTATTAAATTCTGCAAGCAATTCTCTATAAGATAGATTATTTAAATTTTTTTTGAAGGACTTAGTTAAGCCAAAATTTTAAGATTTTCTTCCAGAGAAAATTGAAATTTCAAGTTTCTCTCGAAGAAAATCATAAAATTTTGTCTTAACTATGGGCTTCAAGATAAATTTCATACAATCTATCTTATAGATAATTGTTTGCAGAATTTAATAAAAGAAAATCTTAAAATTTTGGCCTAACTAAGGCCTTCAAGAAAAATTGCATATAGTCTATCTTATAGAGAATTGTTTGCAGAATTTAATAAAAGAAACCGGATATCAAAATTTTCATTTGTTTAGAAGTTACAGGTCATTAAACACAAAAATCTGACGTGGCCATCACACAACCTTCCGCCATATCTAGACTTTAAACAGAAATGTATACGTACAATAAAAATATTCAAACACAGACCTGAATAAAAAGATTAATTCACAGGAAAACTGTGCTGTGTTGAAGCCATCCTCCGTTAAATTACTACATTTAATATCTTACTTAGGACTTAGCGCTAGTATGCCAACTTGTCACCCGCCTCACCTGTCAATATTTTTTACGCAGAAACAAAAATCAACCGATCATGGATTACAAGATATCAACGTTTTATTTGATAAATTTATTTTTTAAATTTTACTGCAGTTCTTTAATGCTACCAGATGAAGACAATTTTTTTATAACGTAAGTTGCAAATAACTTTTCCTCTTATTCTCATTACAAATAAATACTATATTTTTCCAAATTTATATACAATTTTGACAATTAACCTTTTCAATCTTAAAAAAATATCACTTCCGATGAAGATATTTGTACCAAAATCTAGGGAGCTCTTCCAATTTATATACAAATGTTAAATACCAAGTATCAAAATTTTCGGGTAATTCGTATTTGAGTTATGTGACCAACACCCCTTGACCACACACACACACACACACACACACACACACACACACACACACACACACACACACACACACACACACACACACGCGCACGCACACGCACACGCACGCACACGCACACGCACACGCACACACACACGCACACACACACGCACGCACACACACACACACACACGCACACGCACACACACACACACACACACACATACACACACACACACACACACACACACACACACACACACACACACACACACACACACACACACACACACACACACACACACACATACACACATACACACATACACACATACACACATACACACATACACACATACACACATACATACATACACACATACACACATACACACATACACACATACATACACACAGACATCATCGTGAAACTATCAAAAATGAGTTGTAAGGACCCTAATTCGTGCTCATCCACTAAAAATTCACCACCCGTTTTTTTGCATGATTCCAATACCTTCCTTTACAGGTAAGCGGAAGGTAAAAATTATGAAAAAAGTAAAAAAAATCAAGTTTCTCTCGAAGAAAATTTTGAACGCGTGTATCAGCCGGCGGAATCTCAGGTAGCCTTTGCTGAAACACAGTTTGTAGTTTCCCTCGGCAAATATAGATGGCATTCTTTCATAAATTATCGGTAAAAAAGCGAATTATTTTATCAAAAGTGCGAAATAATTGTAAAGTAGGCGTTATAAATTTTGTTCATGTTACATTTTTAATTTTGACATTTTCCACATTTTCTTAGTGCAAGTATTTCCTTCACTTGATAACACATTTTATATACAAATGATACTGTAAGTAATTATTTATTATAAATAACAAAACTGCACATTAACATTTCGTTATTAAATTATAGAATTATTCATATGGATACGATTTACGAAAATATATGAATAAAATAAGAATACGAGATTGAGAAACTGACAACTCGGAAGAAAATTCATAATATATCAGTCTTCGCTACATATGAGTGTGTCAATATCTTTAAATTTTATGTTATTAATTAAAAAAAAAATCCCGAACGACATTTGGTAAATATACTTTTTTATTATATTTACTTACTTTACATTTGTGTGTCTTATTGTGTGTTATATTTCAAAAGTGCCATGTAGATTATGATTATTTGTTTACTAATAAAACGTTTTTTAAGGTATTATGTGTTGTTCTTATTTTTTTGAGAACTACAATAATTTTACAAGTAAAAAATATGAATAACAAATCCAAGCCAGCTATGCCCACGTCAAATTTAGTTCTCCTCGGCAAATATAGGGCGCGCTAAGAACTGTGTTTCAAGCAAAAGCATCTAGATTCCTATCTTTAGCTTGTTTATCGATTTTCAAAATCGGCATGAAAATCGTCATTTCCAGACTAATTTGCGGCATGAAAGTAAGATTTTCATGACTAGGCATGAAAATTTTATTTTCATGCCTAGTCATTTTTACTTTCAACTTTGTTTACTTGTCATGACAACTTTTTCTAAAATTTGTGACAGCTCTGATGATTTGTCACAGCTCTGATGATTTATGCAAACCTAATTTTTTTATAATTTTAAGCTTAATTGCCGATTTAAAAAAAATAGAATACATCACGCGTCATAAAAATGTCTTTGCTTGACTCGGAGGCTTTGAAGAAATGCTCGGACGCTGCGCATCCTCGCATTCTTCAAACGCCTCCTCGTCTGCAATGAAACATTTTCATGACTTGTAATGTAATATACTATTTTATGACGCGTGATGTATTCTATTTTTTTTAAATCGGCAATTAAGCTTAAAATTATAAAAAAAATTAGGTTTGTATAAATCAACAGAGCTGTGACAAATCATCAGAGCTGTAACAAATTTTAGAAAAAGTTGTCATGACAAGTAAAAATGACTAGGCATGAAAATTTTACTTTTATGTCGCAAATTAGTCTGGAAATGATGATTTTCATGCCGATTTTGAAAAAAATATTTGTTGTACCCAACTTCCAGGTTACATGGCTCAGCGACCGGACTAATAACCGTCTGCAACTTCTTGAGATGCTTCATTGAGATGAGTCTACCACATATTTTCTCTAAAAAATTTCGATCTCGCGGCGTTTCCTCAATAATTCTACCGGAAGTCGACTATGCGTATTAATTGCAAAATTTATACATACTCTAATTTTGAATGAGGGAATCGAATAAGAAACAACTGCAACGCATGAAAAAAAAGTTGTCCGAAAAAATACAGGGTTCTCCAGTCAAATGGAAATATTTGATATGTGGCTTAGAGTTCGTAGAGAGGTGGTGGGGAAGAAAATAACCGACTCAACATTATCAGCATGGTCTACCATTTCGTTTATAATAGATAGTTGGACGAGCGAACAGCGTGGCTACGCAGTTAAAGCGTACCGTCTCAGTGGTGCAAACGCAGCGAGATTTTAGACACCATTTCAACGTACTGCGCAAAAAAAGGTGGAAGTGCAAAAACGGTTCGTACCCTCGAAAACATCGCAGCTTCGACATCGCCTGTTGAATAGCTGCGATGTTTTCGGGGGTTCGAACCGTTTTTTGCACTTCCACCTTTTTTACACGTCGATCCACTTTGCTCAAGGTTGTTTATCCACGTTCGAATCGCCCTATTCGACGGAACAGGCTGATTGCGCGGTACGTTGAAATCACCTCTAAAATCTCGCCGCGTTTGCACCACTGAGAGAGTACGCTTTAACTGCGTAGCCAGGCTGTTCGCTCGTCCAACTATCTAATATAAACTAAATGGTAGACCACGCTGATAATGTTGAGTCGGTTATTGTCTTCCCTACCACCTGCCTACGAGCTCTAAGCCCCACATCAAATATTTCCATTTGACTGGCGAACCCTGTATATGCAGCATCAAGCGTGTCTACCAAGAGAAACATGCAAAAATTTCGACCTCGAGAAATTTATTGATAGCGTTCCATTTTTTTTACAATTTGTTGATGAAAACGTACCTAAATCAAATATTCAATTGTCCGACAAAAATCATTTTGCGATTTTTCAGTCCGACTCGAGGAAATTGTCCGTTTCCTGAGGACCAAAAATGTATTAATAGCATTTTCTTCGTTTGATTTTTTGTTTTCAAATAAAGAATGAATTAGAACAATAAATTATTAGCTTATACCTGTAAAGCAAATAAATTGTTTTTTCATATCTAGTTATCTGGAGATGATTTTACTGTACGATTTTATTAATGAATATACGCTCCACTTACAAATAACCACTTGAATTTTTGAGAACTGCTTTTTGAAAATATATAGAATCTGATTATTAAACTGTCCGAAAAATAATGTGTTTCAATTCACCAGTCCACCGCAAAAAAATCGGTTTCATGAAGATGAAGAATATAGAAGAAGATTTCCAATGTTATATTATTTTATATACAGAGTGGTGACTTGGCCGACGCAGCATAGCGATTACAATGTTAATTTTTGAATGTACTTTTATTTGCTCCCCTAATTATTTTAGAGTTAAGGGGACGGAATGTCGAATAGGGGACTGCTTTAAAATGCGTTTTTTTTTCAGAAGATAATTTATTATGCTGAAATATGACCTAAAAAAACAAAATTAGAGCGCGGAAGAGTGTTTTTAACAAGATTTTTTGAATAAATTGAATATTTTGTATGTTAACCTGGAAGTGTCAAAAGAAGTACAAATTAAGCAAAAATACAATAAAATCAGTATAAATTCTTAGCTAACATTTACCTGACTATAACCCCATCATATTCGATGTTATCAATAATTGTTAAATGTGGATTTATAGCATATTAAATAATTTGATGAAATTGCAGAATAAACGCTTATTTGAATTGTAAAATTTTCCCGACAGATGGCCTGGTGCCTGGTAGTGTTTGCAACGTTGAACAGTGACACTAAAACAGTGGTTTTCGCGTGATTATAAACATGACGTGAAAAATATACAAACAATTTACCAAAATTGAGTATTTTTTTGACATAAACTAATCTATGCTAACAAAACCCTTCTTGAGTCCAACCGAACTCCGTTTTTTTGACATAAACTAATCTATGCTAACAAAACCCTTCTTGAGTCCAACAGAATTCCGTTTTTTTTGCATAAACTAATCTATGCTAACAAAACCCTTCTTGAGTCCAACAGAAATCCGTTTTTGATAAATACTCTTATGAAACTAAACTAAATAATTCAACCTTTTTACCCTTCGTGAGTCCAACAGAAATCCGTTTTTGATAAATACTCTTATAGTCCAAACAATAGGTAAATAGTGAATATTTCGAGAAAAGTTTTTATTGAAATAGATAGAATGGACAGTTCTCCATAAAAATGTTGTATGCAGTTTTTATGTAAGTAGCACAGTTTTCGAGAAAATCGAGAAAATTAATTTGAGCATTTTCTATCAATTTAAATAAAGTAGTATTCCTGCCTTACCACACAAAAATGGCTGTAGTTTCTTAGCGAACAAAGGTATCGACTTCCGGTTTCCAGCAATCGATTTCTTAGGTATTTTTCTATAAGAAATATAATTTTCAACTTTCTAGTTGTTCTTGTTAAGGAATAATTTTTGTTTATTCTTAAAAAGATAATAAGGAAAAACACGTTCATTTTTGCGTTTTTCAACTGTTATTTTTTAACGGATAAAGATATCGAATTTCTGTTTAAAGCATTGGATTCTCCACACATTGTTATATAAGATACATAATTTGAAAAATATCTAAGAGGCACGATAAATTCAGAATTTTTAGATATTCTTTGAAAAAAAAACTGAAAAATGAAAACAATATTTTTATTTATAATATTAAATCAGCTGTTATTATTAAATGGAGTATAATATCGACTTCCGGTTTCCAGCATTAAATTCTTTGAACATTTTTATATAACACTGAAAATTTTAAAATTTTTAAAAAAATCTTTGCTGTGTCAAAATTTGAGGATTATCGTAGAGAGAAAACAGCAAAATTTTGTATTAATTAGTTTTCATAAAGTTTAAACAACTGTCGTTTCTAAACAAATAAAAATATCAAAATTTGGTTCGCAGCATTAAATTTGTTGAACATTTTTCTTTAAATCACATTATTTTTAAATTTTATTAAGGCCTTAGTTAAGTCGATATTAAAATATTTTCGCCGAGAGGAACCAAGTAATCTTAATATTAACTTCAAATGTTTTGTGGCACGGGCTTTGTAGGGCTAATTAACCCTCTTCCTGCTACCCAGTCAAGCTGAAACTTGGCACATAGACTCGTCGCCGATGATAACGCATTCTATCAAAATTTTGGGCACGAACCTCTCTCCCCACCCACAAATAATCATACTTCCGAGTCAATTTCGTGTTTGGTATCATATAAAAACATTTGAAGAGGACTATCGAAAAAAGAAATTCAAAATTGCCGACCCATTAACGGCCACTATTTTGAACACATTTGTCAGAATCATCCCGTGTTTGGTGTCATAAAAACATTTGAAAAGGGATTTCCAAAATAGAAATAAAAAATGGCCGCCAATCAACGGTTTTAAATATCTACTTTTGTTTTGCGTTATTCTAATCCTCGAAGTTTTTGCTATTTATTACAGTATTTTGAAAACATGAGAAAAATAAG
Source organism: Agonum fuliginosum (assembly GCA_947534325.1). Taxonomy (NCBI): domain Eukaryota; kingdom Metazoa; phylum Arthropoda; class Insecta; order Coleoptera; family Carabidae; genus Agonum; species Agonum fuliginosum. The sequence continues at coordinate 19,314,096 of OX384035.1, read as the reverse complement.
AAATTAAACGATTTTCATATTATTTTTATTTGCTTATTTAAACAGAAAGTTGTCCATATGTTAGATGTATAATAGGTATCAACTATGTCTAAATTGTCTAAACAACGTCTGCGCAACTGTTATGTATGGTTAGCCCTTATATCTGACGTCAGACAATAAATGTCAGAGGCATCAATTTTTTGAATATTTAGATCATAGTAGCTCTCTTATATACAAAATAATTGACACATTCATTTATTACCTGGACGAAGACAACGTAAAGTTTCCCAAAACATTGTATTAATACATAGAAACATAGATCTATACCCAAATAAATAATTTATTTATCATTATGATTTCTGAAAACTTCTATCAAAGTATAAGACAAATAATTAACTAATAACTAGTCGTCAACAAATAGAATTCCGGCTGAAAAGTGAACATTTATGCAATCTCAAGAAATACGCTCTCATTTACATAGAGATAACTCTCAAACTATTAATTCTACAAAAAAAGTTTTAATACAAAAGTTGTAGAGAATTTAATTCTCTACAATTACACATTAACTATTTTTTATCTAGGAACGACTAGAAAGGAGATATTGTCCAAAAACCAATTTGATGCGCCATTTTTCCAATATGGTGGAGGGAGCGGCGGTCCCTCGAGGTCGCAAATTTAGTATATTATTCGCGATATGATACTACATTAAACTGCCAATTTTCAAAACTTCTTAAATTATTTCCAGGTAAGCCTGTTATAAACTCCCTGTTGGTTGGACTATTATATATACTCTCATTTCCACACCACCCTTGAGGTAGAGTACAGTAGTGCGTTTTTTTAAATGTGGTATCCCCAGTAGGCTTAATATTAATCTAAAACAAATGTAATATTGTATTTAACCATGTTAGATGTCAAATAATTTCAAAAACTAACAAAACCAGGTAATAAAAGCCTTATATCTGTGAAAAATGTATTTCTCTGTTTCGGAACTAGAATGAGTTCATACCAGTTCTAATTTTCATGCTGGTAAGAGCTTCGTTACCTAGGATTTTTGGTGAAATTTTGTTATCAGCGACTGGTGACACTGCAATAAATAAACAAAATATCTAGGCAACGGGCAACGAACGAATTGACAAAACGGGATTCACTTTTGACGTTAATTTTACTAATTTGAATCAAATGAAACATACAAACTGAATTAATATTTATATTTCATACAAAGATAAACTAGATAATATAAATATAATATAAATCTTGTTTTTTACTACAGTCGGTCTTAAAATTAATATATTTTTTGATCAAATTAATCCAAACTTCATTCGTTTGCAAATCATCTTGGACCATTCGTTTGAGTTTTTGATATTGTTACGAAAATTGAATTAATTTTGTACTCAACTTCATCTATTAACAATATATTAGTGAATTCATCCCTTCTGCACACGCCGGAATAACCCATTATTGGCAGAATCTAAATAAATTGTTCTAAAATTATAATTTAAATATAATTACTAATATATAATTAGCTTACTTTTATTGAAAAATAGTCTCTGTCGGGTGCTTCATTCATAAATTTTTCTATCTGACATTTTAATTTATGTGATTAATATAAAACAAATTTAAATAATATACAAAGCCCCTAGGTAACAAAAAAAAACTTCAATTGTCGAGTACAAATTACTGTCACCAACATAAATATTCTACCAAAAATTTCCCTAATACAAACTGTCAAATAAATAAATAATATAAATTGCGTGGAGCACATTTAAAATGTCGATTAAAAATATTTTAAAAACATTATTTACGTGCACAAAATAGTATACCCTGTAAGCAAGAATCATCTTCGCGACTTTGCTCAATATCCCAAAAAAGTTACATTTGTAATGTTAGTGAATAACAAGAATGTAACTTGCCAGAGAAGTTCGCTTGTTAATTTTCCACGGCATGAAGTTACAATAACATTATATAACAACTTTCCAGCAACTACGCAGGAATAACTTCTCAATATCGTTACATTGTAACATTCTGGTAACTTACTAATTATAATTTCTATATGACATGTCTTGAACGTTAGTCTTTAAACGTCCTAACTGTTACCTTTAATTAACGTTAGATTACAACTTCTTTATGACACGGCAAATGTAACATCTCAGTAATACCTAGTTTACTGGGGAACATGCCACAGTGTCGACAAGTCATAGTTCCGACAAGCCACAGCATCTAAAAGTTATAGCGTATAAATGTCATAGCATCGACAATTACCCCCACTCCTGAGTTCATAGCGTTCAACTGTTAAACAGTCATAGCGTATAAATGTCATAGTGCCGACACTTACCCCCACTCCTGAGTTCATAGCGTATAACAGTTTTAAAAGTCATAGCGTATAAATGTCATAGAATCGAGTAAATGCCACACCACGGAGTTCTGTTGGATTCAATTAGAGTTTTGTTAGTATTGATTAGTTTATTTTTAAAAAAAACGGAGTTCTGTTGGACTCAATTAGGGATTTGTTAGTATTGATTAGTTTATTTTAAAAAAAACTGAGTTCTGTTGGACTCAATTAGGGTTTTGTTAGTAGTGATTAGTTTATTTTAAAAAAACGGAGTTCTGTTGGACTCAATTAGGGTTTTGTTAGTATTGATTAGTTTATTTTAAAAAAACGGAGATCTGTTGGACTCAATTATGGTTTTGTTAGTATTGATTAGTTTGGGTACAAATGTGCAAATCGAAGTGTGAAAATTGGTATATGGGTAGCTGGACATTGTGGTGGGGGAACTTTTATACGCTGTGGTTTTTCGGACGTGTGGTTATTAGGCGGTATGGTTTTTATACGCTATGACTTTTAAAACTGTTATACGCTATGAACTCAGGAGTGGGGGTAAGTGTCGGCACTGTGACATTTATACGCTATGACTGTTTAACAGTTAAACGCTATGAACTCAGGAGTGGGGGTAATTGTCGATGCTATGACATTTATACGCTATGACTTTTAGATGCTGTGGCTTGTCGGAACTATGACTTGTCGACACTCTGATATGTACTCGTTTACTGTATCATTTTCATAACTTCGCCTAATTACCGTTGCTGTGAAATCTCGAGAATGTCGGTTTTAAGGCATTTGAAAATGACAAAAAAATAAATAGTTATTTGTGTATTAAGAGCATAAAGTGACTCTTTGTTACTCGCACACGGTTGAGCCGAAGGCGAGAGCTGCAATAGTACAAGAGGAACAAAAATACACTTTACGCTCGTAATACAGACATAATTTTATCTACGACTAAAATTATTTGTTATAATAATAATATTATCCAGTTAGTGCAATCTGCGTTCAATCAATTTATGTTTTATTCGTAACCATGACGATACCAATAATATCGAAATAAATAAATAAAATAAATTGTTTCTTTCTATCTTTTTATTTTATTTTAATCAAAAAGTAATTTATTGCGCGTTGTCATAGGAGACGCGCAATAAAATGTTTTTTTTTGCTTGGTCCTCAGTAACAATCAACTTTACGTTGACAATTGAAAGCATTAATATAAACTTTTCATAGTAGTCGTAGATAAAATTATTTATAAGACTTTTTTTCGTACTTTTCCTTTAGTAAACTCGCCCGCAGGCTCAAGTGCGAAAAAATCATGTCTACTATTTTTCACTCGAAGAAATTATCCTTTTCAATATATTTATACTATAGAATGAAAAAAATTCAGATTTCAGAGTAAAGAACTTATCTACTAGAGGGAATATGTACATTATCGTTGCTATGAAAATAGCGTCCTTGTTAGGATTAATATTTTTCTACTCCCTACTGTATATT
>OX384035.1:19290303-19297803 GCA_947534325.1 Agonum fuliginosum | reverse complement strand
ATGTGTGTATGTGTGTATGTGTGTATGTGTGTATGTGTGTATGTGTGTATGTGTGTATGTGTGTATGTGTGTATGTGTGTATGTGTGTATGTGTGTATGTGTGTATGTGTGTATGTGTGTATGTATGTGTGTATGTATGTGTGTATGTATGTGTGTATGTATGTGTGTATGTATGTGTGTATGTATGTGTGTATGTATGTGTGTATGTATGTGTGTATGTATGTGTGTATGTATGTGTGTATGTATGTGTGTATGTATGTGTGTATGTATGTGTGTATGTATGTGTGTATGTATGTGTGTATGTATGTGTGTATGTATGTGTGTATGTATGTGTGTATGTATGTGTGTATGTATGTGTGTATGTATGTGTGTATGTATGTGTGTATGTATGTGTGTATGTATGTGTGTATGTATGTGTGTATGTATGTGTGTATGTATGTGTGTATGTATGTGTGTATGTATGTGTGTATGTATGTGTGTATGTATGTGTGTATGTATGTGTGTATGTATGTGTGTATGTATGTGTGTATGTATGTGTGTATGTATGTGTGTATGTATGTGTGTATGTATGTGTGTATGTATGTGTGTATGTATGTGTGTATGTATGTGTGTATGTATGTGTGTATGTATGTGTGTATGTATGTGTGTATGTATGTGTGTATGTATGTGTGTATGTATGTGTGTATGTATGTGTGTATGTTGCCACGTAGTACTAATTTTAAACTTAATAAATTAAAATAAATAGGCAAAAGCAAATAAATTTCTATACCTACCGCAAACTGGACACCTAGACAACGGCACCGGCCGGCTACTTGCGGAGAGGGGATGGGTCTTATCACTTTTAAACTTACTTGAAATTATTTTAATTAGGGCGCCAGGTATTTTGAAAGCTGATACCCCTATCATATAAAATACCAAATACAAACTTCTGAAATAAAAAGAGGGGTACTCTGGATGAACGGTAGAGGAACGTATGAAATAAAATGTCGTAGATAATTTTAACATACGATGTATATTGACATTGCCAAACGAGAAAATTTTGCATATAAAAACCATAAATTTTGAATATAATAACCATAAATTTCGAATACAAAAACAACCATAAATTTTGAAAAGAACTTATAATTAAATGAGATGAAATGATATGAGGGTGAAATGATGTATCATAATTTTAATTCACAAGTTGACAAATTGACAGTAAATTTTGATCAAAACAATAATTTTCAGGTAACTGTTGCCTTGTCTCTTGCCAGTGGCGTAGGCCAAAATTAACGGCGGTTTGATGATCAATAAACGTTGTTTACAAAAGGCAAAAGCTACCAGAAGTTTAAAAATAACCAAAGGTCGAATTTTGAGACAAATTGAAAGTTCCAGAGAAGCCGGAAAAGTCCAAACTTTAGTTGCACTGTGCCCCACTGACACGGCACTGTGGCGGGAAATGATGTAGCCGCGCAGGCGCACAATACTCAACACGCGACACTAGCGATAGAACTATTTATGAGGTGAGCGGGAAAACTAATGTAAAAGTACTCATCTGTGTTAGCGGTGTTGCAAAAATTATGATGATGCTCAAACTCGGCAGGCTGGTGGCACGAGCGTACTCCCTCACGGTCAGTGGTACACGGTATCAGCGGAGCGAGGAACCAGGTCCCAATGGTCGGTGAAGATGTTAAAAATGGCGCCAAAACGCAGGATCAAGAATTTAACTGCTGGCTTTACAAGGCTCACGGCACTGCTAAAGTTTAACTAAATCCCCTTTAACTATAGGGTACACTCTAATTGTGCGAGATGTGCGGAACACTTCAAAACTGTAGCACAAACTAGAACTGGATCACAACCACGTGCGCACAAACTTAAATCCTCCAAAGGAGAGTTTTTCAAACTGAGTATGGACGATATACACACGTCAGACGCAAAACTTAGCACTCAGATTAAAACAATAGCGGCATATATGTGGCGTGAACTTATTGCAGGGCTCGTGAGCGCGAACTTTTAGCTGACTACGACCACGTACTCTTTCTTCAACGGTCAGAAGTCAAAAAGCCATGCAAAACGCAAGTAAATAGCGGTCCAAGACTCACCGCGATTAATTAAATTAAACTTAACTAATGAACGACCGTTAAAATCAGGGTGGCATTAAGTTTATTTATTTATTTTATTATATTTTATGATTTGATGTAAATATTAATTTTAAATAAATTTATAGAAAAATAAAACGTTACAAATCCCACTCTTACTTAATAAGAAAAAAAAAGAAGCAAAAAAAAATAACTAAACCTGAGCTAGCTTTAAATCTTTTATATGCCAACGTCCCTTAGAAACGAGGTTTTCATCTTGTAATTCATAGGTAGTAGGTGATAGCTTTCGTTTTATTTCAAAAGGGCCGACAAATTTTGGCGCAAGTTTATTAGAAAAACCTCTAGCTCCGTCTGAAAGAACATAATTTTTATGCCAGACAAACTGGCCGGCATTGAATTCTTCGGGGCGTTTACGTAAGTCATAATAGTGTTTATTACGTTCGTAAGCTTTATCCAGACGTTTTCGAACTTCAGAGAATCTCTTAGTCATTTCTTCAATGTGAGGGACTTGGGAACGATCAGCTGGAGGAATTACAGGATTGTCATTGGGTTTACCGAAGAATTGACCTGATAGAACATGTTCCCTGCCAAAATTGAGGAAATATGGGGTGTATTGCGTTACTTCGTGCTTCGCGGTGTTAATTGCGAGTGCGATTTCTGACAAATGCTCATCCCAACGTTTGTGCTCTTTATCTAAATACGATCGAATAACAGTTTTTATTGTTCGATTGCTACGTTCGGTGGGGTTACTCTGAGCGTGGTACAAAGGGTTGTAGATGATCTTAACATTATATTTTGCTGCTAAATTCTTAAACTCTTTACTTATCATCTGCCTACCGTTGTCACACAATAAGAATTGGCATGCCCCGTAAGTTAAGAAAACTTTCTCTTCCACAATTTCGCATAATTTAGCGGCAGTGGCAGTTCGGATCGGAAACAACAAAATATACTTAGAAAAATAATCCGTAACGACCAGCAAGTAGTTGAAACCATGAGTAGATTTAGGAAATTCCATAAAATCTAGGCTAATCATTTGCCAAGGGCTAGAGACGTTAGGACGTTTTCCCATAACACCGGCGGGAAGTTTTTGTAACGGTTTCTGTGCCTGACAAGTTCTGCAACGGCGGACATAATTTATAACATCGGCTTTCATTTTGGGCCAATAATAAAGCGCGCTTATCCTATGGAAAGTCTTATAAACTCCTAAATGACCCGCGGTAGGTCGATCATGACATTCATCAAACACTTGTGCTCGCTGCTCTTTCGGTATGGCAAGTTTCCATTCATAAACTTTGTTATTTTTCACTAATTTAAACAACTTACTATCAAAAATTTTCCAGTTTGTGAATGAATCGGGATTCGTCTGAACACTGTCCTTAATTTCTCGGTACCAAGGGTCTCTAACATCGGGTTCAATTTGTATTAGATTTAATTTAACGTCTAGTGCACGAGATAATAAATCAGGTAATAAGTGATCTTTTCCTTTGCGGTGAATTATATCGTAATCATATTGCTGTAATCTTAACGCCCATCGCGCAAGGCGACCTACAGGATCCTTTAAATTATTTAGCCACAGCAAAGAATAGTGGTCCGTAACAACTGTAAACTTAATATTTTCTAAATAAGGCCTAAACTTTTCAACCGCAAAGATTACAGCAAGACATTCTCTCTCTGTAGTTGTATAGTTGCGTTCATTTCGATTTAAAGTTCTACTCGCGTAACATATGATTCGCTCTTCATTATTAACTTTCTGGAGTAAAACCGCGCCTAAACCGTAACCAGAAGCATCTGCTTGCACAATAAATGGGAAATTATAATCTGGACAATTTAATATTGGAGCACACACTAATTTATGCTTTATCTGATTAAAAGCGGCCTCACAATCATCGTCCCATTTAAAAAGTTGATTTTTGCGCAATAATTTTGTGAGTGGTGCCAATACGCTAGAATACGCTGGAATAAATCGGCGGTACCACGACGCGACGCCGATAAATCGCCGTACTTCCGTTACTGACTTAGGACTTGGGATATCTAAAATGGCGTTGACTTTCTCAGGATCCACATGTAGTCCGGTGGCATTTAGGCATTTACTACATACCCGAGATATTTTAAATCGCTACGGCAGAAATTGCATTTATCTTTGTTAATGGTAAGTCCAGCATTCAACAATTTATTAAAAATTTGATCTAATATCTCGACATGTTTCTCGAAAGTGGGCGTGACAACAATTATATCGTCCAAATAAACGAAAACATAAGGTTCAAAAACTACTCCAAAAAGACGATCCATGAAACGTTGCCACGTGGCCGGAGAATTATGGAGGCCAAAAGGCATCCTATTAAAATGATATAGGCCGCGGCCCGGTACGGTGAATGCAGTGAACTCCTTACTAGATGACGCGACTGGTATTTGCCAATATGCCGATTTTAAATCAATAGATGTTAAATAGCGCGCATCTCTTAATTTATCCAGAATTGCGTTGACGTACGGCAAAGGATACGCATCCTTTTTCGTCACAGCATTTAGTTTGCGATAATCGATCACAAACCGATATGTGTTGTCTTTCTTTTTAACCAGTAACGCTGGGCTCGACCACGGACTGCTAGATGGTTCTACAATACCGTCTGCTAACATTTTATCTAGTTCGTGATTTAGTATTTCTTGCGTTTTTGGGTTGACAGGGTAGTAACGCTGTTTTATTGGGGTTGCAACAGTCTGTATTTCATGTTGCACGATATTAGTACACCCGATAGATTTTTTTGTAAGTGCAGAATATTTATTCAACAAATCATTTAATTCGCGAGTCTGATTTTCATCGATAGTTTGCAGTGAACTCATGTCTGAATTGTCTACCGTAATACTGTTAGCAAATGACCATGACCCAGATTTTAAATTTGGTACAATACCTACCGCTATCCAGAAATCTACACCTAAAATTATCTCATAAGGGATGGATGGCACAACTAAAACTTTTAAAATGCAACTTTTATTTTCCACATTCAGTGGTAATTGTAGTGAACCGAGACTTTGACACGAAGTATTGTTTGCTACGATACACCTGGTAGAATCTTTATTTAATGGTAAGCCACAATTCTTTAACATATTCCAACCCTTTTGTCCTAAAATAGTGTGTGAAGCACCAGAATCTAATAATCCATTAAACGTGATTCCATAAATTTGTGTTTTCAAATAAGGTCTATTATCATGTGGTGCAGAGTCAATTAAAGAATTAATTTGAGGTTTTAAGAAAAATTCATTAATTTTTAATAACCAACCCTTCCATTCCCGCGACTGAACCGTTTTATTAGGGCTCCAGAATTTACGGTTCCATATGATCCTTTGCCCTATGCGTTTTTTGAACGACAATTCGGACAAGTTTTACTAGTGTGATTAGGGTTTCCGCATCTAAAACAAAATTTTTGTCGCACAGCAGTACAGTCTCTAAAACGGTGGCCAGAATTTTTACAGTTCCAGCATTTTAGTGAATTCGAATCGGAATTTACAGCGACAGCGCAGTTGCGTGGTTTAAAAGTAGGGGCCGCGAGATCTGGTTCTAGCGCGCTACGTCGTTTAGACATAGATACCGGGGGATTGTCGGCTAGAAATCTATTGTGTTCAAGTCGTTTACAGATCGTCAGTAATTCCTCTATAGTTTTTATTTCGCAAAGACCAGTGTGGTGTATGAGGTAAGAATCCATGTTACTACGTAAAATATCAAGTTTTTCGTCCTCTGAAGGAGGTGTGGGTAACCTAGAAAATAAATTCATCATGCATGCGAAGTATGCACCAACGCGTTCATTTGGCCCCTGAATGCGTGAGTTAATTTCGGCCTTCAATTCCCTCTCATAACCGAATGGTTCGAATTCCTCTTTCATTAACCTAACTAATTCGTCCCAATTACCAACCCTCGATCTAACCGAACGATACCAAATTCTGGCTTGTCCAGTTAATAATTCTATGGCTGAATTGAAAAGTTCGAACTTAGAAACTTTTCGAGAAACTCTAAGTTCATCTATTCGTTCTAAAAATGCGTTAACACTAAGACCGTTACCATCACCGCTAAATGATAAATTCCATTTTGAAACTGGCATGTGATTGTTGAAAGAAATCGTAGGGACGGCAATGGACATGGGTGGAGGAGTCGAATTATTGACGGGGGAGGCTTCCTCTGAGCTAACAACGACAGTAGTCGGATTTTCAACAGTCTCTAAGGCTTTCATTTCTAAATCGTTAACTTTGCTTCGTAATAGATCGACAGACTTTGTAATATCATCCGTATTAGTCGTAATACGCGCTAATCTACCTAACATGTGCGATACTTTAGACGAAAATTTCTTAAAATCATGAGTTTGACTCGCACTCGTGATTGATTCTTGCAACGTCTCCAGTTCAACTAATTTTTTAGTACAAATGGTTATTTCCTGATCTGAATCTAACTCAGCTAGTGAAACAATTGTGCCCAGTGTTTCTTTTTTCAGTTCAGCATATAAAGTTTTCCGCAAATCAACCACTGTAAACGCGTGCAAGGACTTATAACCACGGACAGTGAGTTCGTACTCCAGTTCCTCGCGATTCAGCCGAGTAGGTTCCATTATCAAGAATTGAATTACGAGAAAACCAAAATAAACAACTAAAATTTCTAATACCGCAATAATAACACGGTGAGTACAAATACAAAGCTTTTCTCGCAATGACTTTACTGTAAAAATTCCCAAAAACGAATAAATTCTGAATGCAAAACCCGAGTCTCAACAAATTGTGCAAATAAAGTTCAGCTTTACAAAATATTGTGCTAGTTAATTTCAAAAACATAACAAATTTTATTTCATACGCCTCTGTGTCATCCACTCTTCGCTTATAGAAAATGATACAACAATGGTGCAAAAATTTGTCGAAGAATAACATAAAGCCCCACGTTGTAGGTGCCAAATTTGCCACGTAGTACTAATTTTAAACTTAATAAATTAAAATAAATAGGCAAAAGCAAATAAATTTCTATACCTACCGCAAACTGGACACCTAGACAACGGCACCGGCCGGCTACTTGCGGAGAGGGGATGGGTCTTATCACTTTTAAACTTACTTGAAATTATTTTAATTAGGGCGCCAGGTATTTTGAAAGCTGATACCCCTATCATATAAAATACCAAATACAAACTTCTGAAATAAAAAGAGGGGTACTCTGGATGAACGGTAGAGGAACGTATGAAATAAAATGTCGTAGATAATTTTAACATACGATGTATATTGACATTGCCAAACGAGAAAATTTTGCATATAAAAACCATAAATTTTGAATATAATAACCATAAATTTCGAATACAAAAACAACCATAAATTTTGAAAAGAACTTATAATTAAATGAGATGAAATGATATGAGGGTGAAATGATGTATCATAATTTTAATTCACAAGTTGACAA